>CM062811.1:27403138-27775473 GCA_031772625.1 Pinus tabuliformis | reverse complement strand
GACATATTCACTATCAGAGTATCAGATTTGGATGTTGGGGCATAAGACATCATACACCCACAAGAAAATCCCGATACTGATGGATCTCGACGATGGTTGTTGGTTGACATGGAAATTCTTGTTATCGTTCTATGACATCAAGTGTTGGTGATAAGCCATAGTGATGTCAGGACATGTGTGCAATTGGGTCGTAGCATATCAGGGATGGATATGTGGATGATGTTTTATCAACCTTCGATCTATTGGGGATTCAACTATCGAGCGAATCGACCAATGAAAACACATTCTAGGTCCCAGTACTAATAGAACCTGATACATCTATCAATTAATGGAGATGAATGTTCAAGGTGGATTGTCAAGTGATGGTATCAGCTAACAAGTGTCAGTTTGTTGGGTGAAAAAATGCACAATATCCCAAGGAAAACCTTGGTATACACAAAACCCAATATGTTAACAAATGGGAGTGGGTCAAGTTAGATGATAGATGGAGATTGGTTATTATTTTTTGGGTGTTGGGTTGTTAGAGGTAAAGCATTGGGAGGAAGGAACCTAGCTATTGGGGTTTCCTCTCGATACTAGTGAAGCCCAATAAGGTAGGCTCATGGGATGGAGGACATTGCATGCTAGTGTAGTAGTACTGGTGACATGGCATGCCATATGGAAGTTGATGTGGAACAAGATGCCATGTGTCATCCACATGGAATTTGACGTGGTGAAGTGACATGGAACTTAGGCAAGTCTTTAATGATGTAGCAACTAGTGTGGCATGTTAGTGTGTTAGTCGATGTTGTGTGCTGACATGGAACTTAGGTGGTGACCAATATAATGATCACACGAATGTCAGGATTTCTGATGTTCAGATATCAATGACTCCTTTAACTTCCACCTAGGGACCTTGTGGGTAGTCGATCGACCTACGGGGGGTTAGCACATTGGGATGTTAGGTGTTAGATATTTGGATGAAACCATTGTGGGTTAAGTGTCTTAGGGGCCTAAGGACTTGGTAGATAGTAGAGACAAGTGACAAAAAGGTCAACCTCTATCAATTGAGGGTTCATTATCTAATTGAGTGGAGAGAAAGTCAACAAGTTTAATCTGATAAAGTATTGCCAAAGGTTTGGATAGTTGATATAACAACTAATGGACTGGGTAGGCCACCATCGCAGTTGACAAGGCATGGTATGATTGTGACACATGGGAAAATGGGCGTTAATTGTCAGTTCGTTATATAGTTGAGTGGAGAGCAAGTCAACAAGTTTAATTTGATAAGTATTTCCCAAGGTGTTGATAGTTGATATAATAGCTAACGACTTGAGTAGGCCATTGTGGCAGCTAACATGGCATGGTATGATGGTGACACATGGGCAGAGGGGTGCGAGTGGTATTCAACCCTGAAGATTATTCACTAACAAGTTCATAATGAATGTCCATTAAAATATTCTGAATGCTCGTGCAAGTCAAAGTTGTTATAAATATGATTAATAATAGTAGTTAAGGATGGTAGATGATAGGAATACTATATGGGTGAAGATAGTGATGGACAAGGTAAGTTGAGAGATTTAATGTATAATTTGTGTAATGCAATTACTTTAATGTAGAGGCGACATAGAGCAAAGGTAATGAAGAGCATATAGCAATTAATTGGTTGATGTCAAAGGCAATGCAAAATTATATCTCAGCTAAAATTTAGGATATCCAAGAGAAAAAGAAACAAGAATTTCGGTCCTTTCTTCGTTAACTACTACATAACATCAAGTAGACCTCCTCCCTATCTTGCAATTAATTCTTTGGCTATCAAGCGTTATTGATGGCAACAACATCATATTGCATACATATAAACATATATATCACATGGAGCTAAAGGACTCTGAGCCAATAAAATATCTATCATTAGGTTGTGAAAGGTATTATTAGTCCCTGTCAGAGGCAGCAGGGAATATTGTAATTGAAATGCTTTGAAATACGAGCAGTCTATAGGCAATAAATCTACTTTAACCAAAGTCTTGTTATATATATTGTAATTCACTTTTTGTTGACCCTGTTATCACCCCAAGAAACTCACCTAGGTTGTATATCAGTGATGCTCAGGAACATTAAAAATTCAACCATTTTGTTGGATTAAATGATGGATAAATGGAAGATGTTCAGCACCTTTAAGACAGATAACCACTCCTACTACGACTATCCCCAGACATGGGTGAAGACCCCCAAACTACAAGGCTTTCAACTACCAACTACTCACAGTTTAAGGTAAAGGTGATGATGGAGAAGACTAATTACACCAGCAGATACACAGGACCCTGTGATGGCCAGATGCAACCAGTTAGAAGGTCTGTAGTTCTATTGTTTAATACACAGACAGGATGACAGCTCCCTGATGTTAAACAACAGCAATCTGCAAGCAATTTTAATGAACCACTAAATTATAATACAGAGGTGGGATGACAGCCCCTCTGATGTTAAACATTTACAACACATCAAATAAATGCAAGCAGGCACAGCCTAGAACAAGAAAGAGAAGTGGAAAGTGAGCAGGTGACAGCAAAAGAAGCTTGTATTAGTTGAAAATCCAGACCAGAAGCTGCAGGTCTCATAGTATTTACAGTCTCCAGAAGTTAAAGGCAACAACAAAGCTTTCATTCATCAAACACTCATCAATCCATTACATCTATTTTTTCAGTATATATGGTGTTACATTGCAAAATATCTCTACTACCCATGCGTGGAGGAGCCCATAAATGGCCACCAACCACATTTACATTTAGAAATGGGGCTGCTGATACAAATTTGGCTGTGCTGTAAATGGATTTGACCCTCTTTGGTGCCTTGCAGTCCTCCTTGGGCAGGTGGAGTGACATATGGATGAAGTCCATGACTGATAAATGCTGATCTGTTTGAGGCAAGTCCTCGCCATACTGCGTATTGAATGCAGTTGCCTGTATTGTTCCCTGTTTGCTTTAAACAGCTCCGCGCCACTAAAAAATACTGCCCATCTTGCCATTTTTAAACATGAATGGTCAATACATGCATAACTTCTCTATCGGGTTGCCTTTCGGGTCGCCATTGCATATCAGAGCCGGCTTCATTGCTTTTCTTTATATATTGACTTATGCTTAAAAAACATTGAAATCATGAGAAAATGGCTGTTGGTGGACTTGAAAATATATGTATTTCACTTCCCGGACCCTTTCGGGTCCGGGCTTCATCGCTATCGGCGCTCGCCTAAGGCCTCCTTTATATTTCATTTATACACAAAAATGCGCCAAATACACTGAAAATGGCTTGCGCGCGGACCTGAAAATATATCAAAAATCATTTATAATCGCCATCGGGTCGCAAGCATGCCTTAACTAAAAGCCCCGCCCCTTTGGTTTTGCCGATAGCGAAAAGCCGATGTGATGTGAGCCGTTGATCTGTGCACGCTATTAACGGCCCAGATCGAATCGCTATATCGCAATCGCAATGCCACTGCCGATACCGCCGACCCGCCGATGCGCCGATCGTCGATATTGCCCCGGACCCGAAAATCTATCAAAAGGAATTTATACCGCCGTCGGGTCCGGCCCATCGGATCGGAGGCATGTCATATGTAAAGGCCCCGCCCATTAGAAAACGTCGATAGCGATATCACCCCGGACCCGATAATTTATCAAAAATAACTTATAGCGCCATCAGGTCAGGGCTTATCGCATCGCAAACATAACCATTGAAAAGGCCTTGTTCCCTTTGTAAGCGCCGATAGCGATATTGCTGTGGACCCGAAAATCTATAAAAAAGGATTAATACCGCCGTCAGGTCCGGCCCATCGGGTCGCAAACATAAAAGGCCCATGCTCCATTGGAAGTGCCGATAGCGATACGCCGATGCGATATCGGCGATCGCTCGTCGGAGAATAATAAAGCCCCTTTGGTAAGTCCTCCATTGCGATACGCCGATAGCGATATCGGCGATCGCTCATCGGCGATGTATCATGTCGCTGCCACTGCCTCCCCCGACTTGCGATATGCCGACGCGATCTGGACCGTTGATCGGCCAGATCCAACGGCTGAGATTAATTCGGTCCTTTATGCCTGCAACTCTGATTTTTACATGGTTTTTGGGGTATTTCCGCCTCCCGATAGTGTATTTCTGCCCTCCAAAGGGCTTTCCCCTTGCAATTTTTTCGATCGGTGGAAGACTTTGATCCATGATTTGAGAATTTGAACAGCAACCATGGATCCTTTGGCACCATTATAAGTGTAATTGCAGCCTTTGAGAGTGTTTGAATCCATTTTTGATGTTTTTGCATAGCAAAGCTAACAGACCCTATTAAATATTGACACTGAGTTTTGTAAGCGAATCAAGAATATTGAGATCTTATTTGGCCTCTTCCTGAGGCGGAGAGGAACATAATGTATAAAAACGTTAGGTTAAGAGAGCAGGTTGTCAAGTTGTTTTCTATAATCAAGTAATGCTAGCGTTCACTATAGCGTAGGCCCATTTTCCCAAGTATAACTACATGCAAATGTACACGTACAACCACATGCAAATGTACATGTACAACCACATGCAAGTACATGTTGGTGTTCTGGTATGTCCTTCGCCTTTGGTATGGTCTGCCCGTGGTCTCCATGGCCTTTGTTCTGGTCTATCCATGGTAAAGAAGTAACCCTGTTAGAAAATATAGTATAGTTTAGCTAGTTTTGCCTTGAGCCCACCTTCTTGAGTGATAGAAAAAGAGTAGGTATGGTACACAATTTACAGTATGGAGCAATAAGATGAGCAGGCAACTCCTTACCCAGTTTGTGTAGCCATTGTATTTTGCGTACTTTCAAGCTTAGCTGCTAGTAGTCGGCTTAGCTGCTTGTAGCTTCCTTTTGTGAGAATTTCATTGTATGGCACACCGAGTTCTGAGTAGAGCATGACACAATCTACATTCAGATGAAATGCAATTCTGTAATTGTATATTGTCCATTTCTAAGAAAATTTTGGTTGCATCGTCTACAGTCATCTACTAGTTCCACAAATAATGTTCTTCCTAATTCTAGTAGTGGTAGTGATGGTATCTAGATAGTAATGCATTCGTAAGTTTTGTTAATGTCATTTTTTTGAAGTAAGACATGCCTCAAAATACCATAATGTGTCCACAGCCTTCAGCGTGTCAACGCAATAATTAGTTTTTTGTTTTGTTTCTTTTTTTTTTGATATCATCATATAACATAAAAATATAAAACAAAAATATATAGAACAATATTTGACATTGAATGGAATTATAAATGAAAAATTGCGATGCAATGCGCAATTATTGCAATATTAAATTGCGATGTAATGCGCAATTATTGCAATATTTTCATTGCTTTCAATCTCTAAAAGTGTTGAATTAATGTGCTATGAAACTTATTTGAAATGAACTGAATTTTTTTATTTATTTTTTTCATTAAGAAAAAATAGTTGTATTAATATTGTGAACAAAAATATAGTCCATATGTTTGATCTGATGTATCCCATCATGATCACTGTTTTTGTAAAAAAAACTGGAGTCATTATGTTAGGTCCCTATAATACTAGTGATTACCCCATTACTATTGTAGTTGTATCCCTTATTAATATTGTTGTGCCCCTATTGTCCCCATATTTTTATTACTGTGCCCCATAGAATCCTTCTATTGTTATTTTTGTGGCTTATATTATTATTGTTAGGTCGGCTGGGTTATATTGTGACTCCTTAGACTCCTATATATAGAAAGGAGGTTTTGTCATTTGAATCATCAAAGAATTGTTCATTTGTGTAATGTAAAGGAGGTTGCCCCCTCGTAGAGGCTAAATTCTAAGGCGTTGATCTCTCTTTTCTATCTTTTTGTGAGCTAGTTTCATAGCATTTGGTATCAAAGCTTTGGATTCTAGGGTTTCGCTGCTCCAAATAGGTCATCGTGGAATTTTCGCTATAACTTTTTTTTCTGCGACATTTCAGAAGCGAAAAAAAAAATCCATTTGAGACGAAATCGCACTGAACCTTGGGTCTGAATTTCAGAGCTTTTCGCGCTATATTTGCGGAGATATGATCTGAGGAAGTTGGTCTTTTTGTAGACTCCTGAATTACATTCCAAGCAAGTGACCTGGGGAAAATTGTCATAAGTTTCTCTCTAAGCATCAGATTGAAATTTTGTAAGAAGGTATAGAAAGAGGATGGACTGTAGTTTCTTGTATATATTTTTCAGTGGAAAAGGTTGAAACAGTGACACGTGGCACTTCATACAGTTCACTCTTCTGGAAAGGTCTATAATCAGGTCATCTTGGGAGATTGTGCATAACTCTTTCTTGGAGAATCAAATTTGGATCAGACTGGTGGCATTGGAAAGAGGACGCAGAGGGATACTACAGGTCGTAATTTCAGAACTGGATGATCCGAAATTACAGAGATACATCAAATTCAATATCAAGCTCCTACAAAGTGAAAAAAGGTGTGTAGTTTTTTTTTTTAAATTTTTGCATAAGCTTGGTTTGAAAAAGTAGTTTGAAGGAATTCAAAGGGCATAGTAAAGAATTTTTATCGGTAATTGATGCCCTGAGGAAAGAAAATGCAAACACCTAGTAAGCAACTTGAAAGCTCTAGCATGACTCATGAAGAAGAGGAAGAAATGCAACATGATATATCAAAATTAAGAGACCAAGTGCAACAAGTGTCACTTGCACAAAAAGCAACAGAATCTAAGATGGATGGTTGAAAGAAAGATGTAGAAGCTAAGATGGATGGTTTAAATAAAGGTGTAGAAGCTAAGATGGATTGTTTAAAGAAAGGCGTAGAAGCTAAGATGGATGGCGTAGAAGCTAAGATGAATGGCATGGGTGCTAAAATGGATGGCATGGATGATAAGATGGAAGAATTGAAGATACATATGAATAAGTTGCTACAAGAAATGGTCACTAATGGTGAATGGGTAGTAAAGGAAACTCATGATGAGAACAAAAGAAATGTTAATCATGATTTCATAGACTCTAATGTTGGATCGAAGACCCACCATATTCCAAAAATCGATATGAGGAAGTTTGATGGCAAGGATCCCGCAACATGGATATTACAGATGGAGCAATTTTTCGATCTCAATAATGTGCAAAAACACACAAAAGGTACGTATTGCAACTTTATATTTGGAACCAAATCAGTTTGTATGGTATCAATGGATTTGCTCTCATAAACAAATTATCACTTGGGAAATTTTTACGGAAGAATTGACAGCACATTATGAGGATACAAAAAGCAACACTTTTTTTAGCCAATTGATAAGTCTCAAACAAAAGGGTTCAATAATGGAGCACATTGAGGAGTTCCAAAAATTGAACATAAGGGTAAAAAATATTCCAGAGGAGCATAGGATTGATGTGTTCATAGGGACTTTAAAGGATAATATCCAACATGATGTTCACCTTTAGGAACCTAATTCATTAGAGAAGGCATTCAGGTTAGCAAGAAAAATGGAAAGAAAAATTATGGCAACCAGGAAGCATACCAGTCATAACTATAAAGATGGAAGTGTTGTTACCCCTAGCCTTCCACAACCTATAAGGTTGACACCACAACAATTGGAAGAAAAAAGAGCAAAAGGGCTTTGTTACAGTTGTGATAGCAAATACACTACAGGTCATAAGTGTGCTGAGAAGAAATTATTCTACATAGATTGTGAAGAGGAAGAAGAAAAGGAGCAAGAAAGGTCAAAGGAAGAGGATATACTCCAGGGACAAAGCCTAGATAAAGAAGAAATGAGTCTGACCATATCTTGTAATGCATTGGCTGGAATTACCACTCCTCAAACCATCAAGATAGAAGGACAAATCAAGAAGAAAAAGGTAATAGTGTTGATTGGTTCAGGAAGTACCCACAATTTTATTCATTGTAAGGTAGCAAAAGAATTGAATTGCTTCCTATATCTAGCATCAGAGTGTCAAGTGATGGTTGCAAATGGAGGAATGATCAATTTCTCTGGAAAGTGCCATAATATCAAGCTATCCATGGGAGAATATGTATTGACTAGCCCAATGCTTTCCATTCCAATAGGAGGTGCTGATGTTGTACTAGGAGTCCAATGGCTACAATCCTTGGGTACAATAGCTTTTAATTTTCAAGAACTTTTCATGAAATTTTTTGTGGAAGGAAAGGAAGTTGAATTAAGGGTATTGCAGGGAAACCGGGAAAGATAATCAGCTCTAATGGTATGACAAAGCTTCTAAAAAAGGAAAAAAGAGGTGTAATTGCACAATTATGTTCGCTAGATGTTTCCACATCGGAATCATCTATTTCTCCAGATCTCCAAAAAGTCTTGGACAATCATTCCAAGGTATTTGAGACTCCCAAAGGTCTCCCACCTATTCGTGATCATGATCATGCTATTCATCTGATTCCAGGAAATGTTCCTCTAAACATCAGGCCGTACAGATATCACTATGCCCAAAAAGTGAAATTGAACGTATGGTTGCAGAAATGCTAGAGGCTGGTATAATTCAACCTAGTCAAATTTCTTTCTTTGCTCCAGTAGTATTGGTGCACAAGAAGTATGGATCATGGCGCATGTGTCCGGATTATAGGGAGCTCAACAAGGTCACTGTTAAAGATAAGTTTCCCATTCCTGTCATTGATGAATTATTGTATGAATTGCATCGATCAATTTACTTCACCAAGTTGGATCTTCTTTCAGGATATCATCAAATTAGAATGAAGACTGAAGACATTCCAAAAACAGCATTTAGAACTCATGAGGGTCATTATGAATTTTTGGTCATGCCTTTTGGCCTTACCAATGCACCTTCTACATTTCAAGGTTTGATGAATTCCATTTTCAAACCCTTCCTTAGAAAATTTGTGTTAGTATTTTTTGATGATATACTAATCTACAACAAGTCTTGGAAGGATCATGTTGAACATGTTGACAGGGTGCTACAACTATTGGAGGAGAAACAATTATATGCAAAAAGATCCAAATGTTTCTTTGGAGTACAAGAGGTGGAATATCTGGGTCATATTGTATCTCATGAAGGAGTTAAGGTAGACCCTAGCAAAATTAAAGCCATTAAGGAATGGAAAATCCCCACATCCATAAAGCATTTGCGAGGATTTCTCGGGTTGACAGGGTATTATCGCAAGTTTGTTAAGAATTATGGGAGAATAGCAGCACCTCTAACAACATTATTGAAGAAAGATGCATTTTCATGGACTCCAGAAGCAACAAAGGCCTTTGAACATCTTAAAGAGGCAATGTGCCAAGCACCGGTCTTAGCTACACCGGACTTCACAAAAACCTTTATTGTGGAATGTGATGCTTCAGGAAATGGAATTGGTGCTGTTTTAATGCAAGATGAAAGACCCATTGCTTTTGAAAGTCGTCCAATCAAGGGAAAGTTTTTACACAAAGCTATTTATGAGAAGGAAATGTTGGCAATACTACATGCACTTAAGAAATGGCGATCCTACCTAATGGGAAGACACTTCAAGGTAAAAACGGATCATGATAGCCTTAAATACTTTTTAGAACAAAGATTATCCTTTGAAGAGCAACAAAAGTGGGTCACAAAGATGTTGGGTTATGACTTTGAAATCATCTACAAAAAAGGGAAGCAAAATGTGGTGGCAGATGCACTCTCAAGAAAGGATGAGGATGTGGAAGCATTGTTGTGCGCCATTTCTATTATTCAACCAGATTGGATAAACGAAGCAAGGGAGGAATGGAAGAATGATGAAGAAGTGTGGGCACTTATTTGAAAGTTACAACAAGATTTCAGTACATCTGATACATTTAGCTGGAAAAATGATTCGTTATGGTACAAAGATCGTTTATACCTTTGTAAGAATTCGCAACTCAAACAAAATATTCTTATGGAATTGCACACTTCTCCCTTAGGAGGGCACTCAAGATTTTTAAAAACTTACCACAGGGTTAAGAAGGAATTTTTTTGGGATGGCCTTAAATCGGATATTCAAAAGTTTGTGGCGGAATGTTTGGTTTGCCAACAAAATAAAGTTGAAACAATTAAGACCCCGAGTCTATTACAATCTTTATCCATTCCAAGCCAACGTTGGGAGGAGGTTTCAATGGATTTTATCACAGGTTTACCCAAGTCTGAGGGAAAGAGTGTCATCATGGTGGTAGTTGACAAACTTACCAAATATGCATAGTTTTGTGCATTATCAAATCCATTTAAAGCCAATACAGTTTCTACTGCATTTATGGAAACAATTCAAAAGCTACATGGAAACCCAAAGATTATTGTAAGTGACAGAGATCCCATTTTCACTGGAAATTTTTGGACATAATTATTTTCTTGTCTTGGTACTCAGTTAGCTCATAGCTCATCTTATCATCCTCAATCTAATGGGAAAACTGAGATAGTAAACAAATGTTTGGAAGGATATCTTCGTTTCTTTGTATTTGATAAACAGACACAATGGGTCAAATGGTTGCCTCTGGCTGAATGGTGGTATAACACTTCCTTCCATATAGCAACAAAAATGACCCCATTTATGGCACTTTATGGATATCAGCCACCATCCATCACATCATATTTAAGAGAAAATTCTAAGGTTCAAGCAGTGGAACATCACATCGAACATCAACAACAAGTCCTCCAACTCTTAAAGGATAACCTCGTGTTGGCACAGAATAGAATGAAACAACAGGCAGATCAACATCGCAGCGAAAGAAGTTTTGATGTAGGTGATTGGGTATTCCTACGGCTACAACCATATAAACAAATGTCCCTCAAGCAAGCTAAGAAGGATAATAAATTATCACCAAAGTATTATGGTCCGTACAAGGTGTTGCAAAACATTGGTACTATGGCATACAAATTGGAGCTTCCTGCAGCGTCTCGAGTGCACCCAGTTTTCCATGTTTCATGTTTAAAGAAGGTTATAGGCGACAAGCTCCCAGTTCAAACAATATTGCCAGAACTTGACGAGGAAGGAAAAATTATATTGGAACCAGAAGCAATCACAGAAACAAGAACTCGACAACTACGAAATCGATTAATTTCAGAGTATCTCATCAAGTGGAAGAACTTATCCGTTGAAGATTCCACATGGGAGGATGAGAATTTTATACAGAATCATCCAGAACTACTCAAGCATTGAGGACAACACTTTTTTGAAGGAGAGGGGCACGTTAGGTCCCTATAATACTAGTGATTACCCCATTACTATTGTAGTTGTATCCCTTATTAATATTGTTGTGCCCCTATTGTCCCCATATTTTTATTACTATGCCCCATAGAATCCCTCTATTGTTATTTTTGTGGCTTTATATTATTATTGTTAGGTCGACTGGGTTATATTGTGACTCCTTAGACTCCTATATATAGAAAGGAGGTTTTGTCATTTGAATCATCAAAGAATTGTTCATTTGTGTAATGTAAAGGAGGTTGCCCTCTCGAAGAGGCTGAATTCTAAGGCGTTGATCTCTCTTTTCTATCTTTTTGTGAGCTAGTTTCATAACACATTAGTAACCCCAGTATATGTCATCAACATATTACATTCTGTAGAAATTCCCACTGTAGATCAACAGATTATGCAATATACTAAAACACAATACAAGATCTACTTCTACAACACTTTGCGGAAGCTTAATCGAATTGAGCAAGTTCAAGAGAACACATATAACGGAGAATTGAGAAATCAATCACACGTAACACAGAAGAAATAACCCGGGGAAAGCCTCAGCCTAAAACCCCAATCTCTTTATTATCATACAAGTGGAAATCTTGTTCAAGTTACAAAAAGAATCAGCTCTCAAGCTATCTTGCTCTCTCTGCAATCAAACAATACAGCTCACAAACTGAATAGACATAGTATATGTCCTCCTCAAGCCCTCCAAGCCTCCTATTTCCTTGCGCAATTTTTCTTGGGGTCCAGTGAAGCCACATGTGTGAATTGGCCTCATCACACTCACTAAGCCTGAAGAAGTAACTACACAATCCTCAAGGAAAGAATTCCTTCTGCATGTAAGGAATATTCACAATGGAATATTCTAGCAACTGATAGTGCATTGCCCCTCCATCTGATCTCAACTGGGTCTTTGTCTAAACTGACATGCATGAGTTATTTATAAGAGAATACTCAGTTATCTGAAGTGTAGTAGTTACAAGCATGCAAGCATTAACTAACTGAACTTACATTAATTCAACAAACTGTTTGAATTAATCTAACTAGACTTGACTCAATTAACTGAGCCAACTAATTACAACTCAATATTACAACTCATCCTTATCTCTTTAACTGGTGGATAAATTCCTCAATTAATGGAGAAACTGTTGCATGTCCCCACATAGACTTCATGTTTGATTTTCCTTAACTAATTAACTCAAGATGAATTAATTAATTATTTTACAAACAACTGCTAAGATCAAATTCGAATTTTACTTCACTATTTTAGTTTAGGGACTGAGTAAAATAGGAAGGTATACCGAAATGCTATTTATAGAATGCTATTTTTAGCACTCCATTTTTCCATCCATTGTTGCTAAGATCAACATTGGCTGAACTGCTATTTATAGTAGTGCTATTTTTAGCAATTCTATTTTTAGCATTTCTTGTTGCTATTTTCAACACATTCATAGTAGTCAACATCAGGAAAAAGTAAAACCGACATATGGAGTCATTTTAATATATACAGTATCCCATCCTAGAGCATCTTTGTACAATATTATTTGCACCATATCGGCAGAAAAAGAAACAGCTTCTGCATGTCATTGTAAAGAAAAACATATCCTGTGCATTAAGAAAGCTAGTAGTATATCATCCTGTAAGTATTCACAAAATCACAAAAAGTATACAAAAAACAACATATAATAGATGATTGATTCCTTGCATTAGAAGATGTTTTATATGGGCAAAGAAAGCAAACCAACATCCATTCTGTGTCCATCCATCACAATGTCAATATGCATACCATCTAGTTCATCCAGTAAGCCCCTCTTTGACATACCATCTACATTTTGATTATGTTCTCGTCCAATGTGTTGTAGGGTTGAGTCCTTAAAGTATGCCAAATGTGCTCTATTTGGCATAGTCATCCATTCAATGTAGGCTGTTTAATTTTGATTTTCCATGAATGTGCTCAATAGTAGCCCTAGAGTCTCCATATATATGAATAACCAGAATGTTGAGGAAAGTAGTGAACCATAATAATCCCCATAAGGCAATCACTTATGCCTTCATATTCGAGCCTCTACCAGCTCCCCAGTGTACCGAGTACTCCTGTACCTCTGAGAATTTTATCCAGAAACCACATCCACATATGCCTCTTTGTTCTGCCCTGTCAAAAGAACCAGTCGGATATGAAATCTCAGTACCATAGCTCTTCTCTGCCTTTTTCTTTTTACCACTATCCTATAAACTGCTAATCATATACTGTTGTTTAATATTGTCCAACATCTGGGTAACATCACCCAGTGCATTTTCAAAAATAATTAGGTTGTGATTGTTCCATATCTCCCAGAAGATGGCAAGGGGGATCGTACACCAAGTTGGTTTTTTATTGCTCCACCAAATCAAACAGTCCTCAATATTATCAAAATGTATGTAGGGAAAACCCACATAAGCAACAATAGGTTACCAAATCATATTGGCGACAGGACAGGTTAGGAATAGATGTGTATTATCTTCGCCGACATGTCTACAAAGTACACAATATGTTGGCCCATGCCAATTCCTCTTTTGTAGGTTCCCCCATATAAGATTCTTATTATGCCATACAAGCCAAACAAAAGCAGTCATTTTGATAGGCATCTTGGTTTTCCAAAAATTGTAGAACCAACATACCTCAATAGATTGTGACTCTTGTCTACAAAGGGCATTATATTCATTCGCCACAATCACTCCTCCAACCTTCATCTTCCCATTCCATGTAATCTGATCACCCTTCGCAGCCCAACAAAAACCAGTCAATTTCATTTTCTTCTTGACATGTTCCCATTCAAGTGTCATCTGGTCCGTCAAACCTATCTCCAGCATATTTCCAAATTGGTATATGATCCTGCCATTCTTGAATCACTTAATTCCATAAAAAAATGCCCCTCCTATTTAGATTTTGTATCAGCTCCACAGAAACCATATCAAGTGTATTGATACCCATAATTTGATCTAGTCCCATAATAATATGGTGTCCCGATCCAAATGCCAACACAAGCTCCTTAAGAAAAAGGTCTTAATTTTACATAAACTATGCCAAATAGCCAAGCCAACAGAGACTCTGATAGTTCACTGCGCATCCATATAGTAAAAAGTTTGTCCTTTAAATATTTTTTCCTGACAATACAGCCCCATATGCCAAGGCCGAATATTTCCCTCGACAACATTTTCATTAGAAGAGCCTATCCAAACAGCTTCATGTTTAATACACCCCAACCACCCATACGCTTAGGCAAGGTAATCAACTCCATTCTGACCAGATGGTATTTGTGAGAGCGCGTCGTCCCTTACCAAATAAACTGAGACATGAGACAATTCAATTTTTGTAGAATAGCTTTAGGAAGATGGTATAAGTGAGCCCAACATACTCCCAATTTAGTAATGAAAACTTGTGTGAGGGTAATACATCCTCCCAGGGAGAGGCATCTAAAATCCCAACCTGTAATCCTTTTATAAAATTTATCTATCAGCCACATCCAGTCCTGATTTCGGTATCTACTAGGTTTGATATGAAATCCCAAACAATTTATACCACCTTCCAAAGAGACTGCCTCAATCCCAAATAGATTTTGTATAAATTCAATGTCATCCATGTTGCAGGAGCCATATAAAATGGAAATTTGTGTACATTCATAATGAGCCCCGATGCCCTCTCGAATATTTTAAAGATATGTGATAGTACATACCAGTCAGCTTGTTTAATCAAGCCCATGATCAAAATGTTGTCCACAAAGAAGATGTGGGAGATTTTGATATCCCTGTCGTAACTCAGTGCCCCGAAACCTTCACTTTCCACCACTTTTTTTATCTTCAAGCTAAGACTGTCCATCGCCAATATGAGCAATAGTGGTGAGAGGGAACACCCTTGCTTGAGCCCTCTCCCAGCACCAAAAAATCTAGTTGGGTATCCATTGATCACAACAACATATCGGACATTTCTAACACACACCATTATCCACTCTGTGCCTCTGTGTTGTATTCCTATTTTATGAAGGATCAACCTCAAATACCCCAAGTCGAGGCAACCATATGCCTTCTGAAGGTCCACTTTCATGATGGCTACGTTTAATTTTTTTCCATGTATAGAATGCAAACATTCTTGTGTGATTACCACCACATCATGAATCTGTTGGTCTTCTAAAAAACCATATTGTTCCGGAGAAATGTACTTTGATAGTGTGTCCTTCATCATGTTGGCAATTGTTTTTTATATAATCTTATAGATAAGATTACATAAAGAAATGGACCGATAATCTGATAAAAAACCCGATTTGTCCTTCTTTGGAATCATAGTTATGTATGTAGAGTTGATGTGTGGATGAATATAGCCTCTATCTCACGATTCCTGAACCATATTTACCAGATCTCCCTTGAAGATGTCGAAGAAATGAGAGAATAGTTCAACCATCCAGCCGTCCAGGCTAGGACTCTTATCACACTTCATGGTTTTTAAAACCCCCCAAATTTCTTCCTCCGAAACCTCCTTGCATAAGTTACTGTTTTCTTCCTCCTTGAACATATGTGGGTACTCCTCTATCCCCCAAATTTGGTTATCCGCATTCTCATGTTCCCTACAATTGTAGGCCTTCTCAAAATGCAGGGTCACATCTTTGCTAATCCCCTGTTGTGTTATATGTTTATTTCCCACTTCATCAAAAATTTCCCATATAGAATTGATTTTCCTTTTGTAGTTTGAAAAACTATGGAAGAATTTTGTGTTTTTGTCACCTTCTCGTATCCAAATATCCCCTCTCTTAAGGTGCCATGTCGCCTCCCTGTGCTTCAAGATCTGCTTCATTTTTTGTTCTAGTGAGTGTATTTTATCCCGAACCACCCTGGATAGTTGTTGAGTTAATAGCTGAGGTCGCAAAGATGACAGAGCCTCTGATATCTCAGTCAATTCCATTTTCTGTAATGAGATTTGTTTGCACTCCCAGCTTTTAACCACCTGTTTTAGGGCACGAAGATTTTGTAGCATACGCAACATATGGGAAGAGGAAGATGATGTGTTGCTTTTCCAGTGCTCCCTGATCATCTTGTCAAATTCAGGATCCACTAACCATACCCAATTGAATTTGAAAGGCATACCAATGCGAACATCCCCCCCGGTGCCAGCCAAGAGTAATAGGCCAGTGATCTGATATGAATATGTCGACAATCTCTGATTGGACAAAACCAAGCCGTTCTACAACTTTTTCCTGGAGTAAAAATTGATCAAGTCTTTTTGCGACATAGCCATTGCCCGTTCTACAACTTTTTCCTGGAGTAAAAATTGATCCAGTCTTTTTGCGACATAGCCATTGCCCGTTCTCCCATTGTCCCAGGTCAGCGCGGACTTACAAGGGCGGATATCAATAAAGTTATAATCAATAATGATATCTTTTATCTGAGCAAAAACTAGGTCTTCTCTACCATTACCTCCCCATACCTCATCCACACCAATTGTACAGTTCATATCTCCCGCCATAATCAGATAGGATAATCCAAATATCTGAGAGTCCTCCAACTTCTTCTAGAATAACCCTCTATCCCTGTATGGGGCATAGATGTTCAAAATGTGAATCCTGTCGGGCAGACCTCTAATATTACCCGCCAAGAGGACACTGACAATGCATGAATAAGCCTTCATCTTGACCCATTAGGGGTCCCATAACGCAACAATTCCCCCAGACAGGTCGTCTGCGTCTATGATGTTACGTTTATTTTCAGTGTCTAATCATTATTTTCTCTATGTAATGCATGTATGTTGGTGTATTAACGTAGAGGCATTTTGGATCTTATGTTATATATTTTAAGGTGGAGAACATACTTCGTGACGGTGTGCGAACACTCCTTGGCGAGTGTGTGAACACTTGTTTTCCAACATGCTTTCAAGAATATTGTGATATGAGCTATTGAAGAATATTGTGATATGAGTTATTCTAGCATATGTGAATATGTAGTGGTAAAAAATCAGCTTATTTCATGAAATCACAATTCATAACTCATCCACATTTGATTTAATTTAAGATAAGTTTATTTGTTGAATGAGTTTTGAGAGACGACAATCTCACTTTGGGTTGTATGATCAATCTATCTTACTGGAACTTAAGAATTACTTGTGAAACTTGCAACATGGAAACAACATTTCAGATCATACATGTGAATGCCATACATGTATACCATCTTCCCGCAACGATACTGAGGGACGCATATAATGAGAATACCGAGGGATTCAAGTTTCGTTTGGGCTTTGGTATGGCTGCCACGGAGCGACACTTTAGGTATGTCGAGGCATGAAGGATGCATATCATGAAAATACTGGACAATTCAAGTGTCGTTTGGGCTTTGGTATGCCTGCCATGGAGATACCGAAGGATTAAGTGTCGTTTGGGCTCTGGTATGGATGCCATGGAGCCACACTTCAGATATGTCATCTGCTTGCAACAATACTAAGGAATGGAGATCACGAGAATAATGAGGGATTCCAGTGTCGTTTGGGCTCTAGTATTGCATCCACGAAGTGACAGTGCCTACTCGACAAGGACTTGTTGCTTAGCAACCGAGCTTGTTTAATTATTTTATCTTGATAAAAGTCCTCTGATATTTCGTACTTCAATATGCCATTAATTAATGCGTGATAAAATTCTGCCACTAACCTTACAATAAAACCTCAAAAATTCTAATAAAAAAAATAACATTAATTCTTATTTAATTTAGAAAATATAGAGTATTAAATGGAAAATTTTAAAAGCTAAAAAAACTAATATATAGTAACAATGAACTTTAATCGTGAGTAACAATAATAATTTAATATTATTATATAACAATTATGTTTATGTTAAATTTCTTATATCCAAAGCAAATTTTCTAATACAGAGTCTAAGTAACTTTAATCATATTTAAATTATTTTAAAAATATTAAATTTTTGTCTTCTAAACAAAGCAATCATGATTAGATCGAATTAAGATATTGTACCAAAAGGAACAATGATGAACAATAAAATTGAATTCTACGAAATAAATAACAGGTAACAATATTTATCCTATTTTAGAAATAATAAATATCTGTCACGTTAAAAGCTAAACAAAATTCAATTCTTGTCATGTAAAAACAAAACAAAACAACATTGAATGACGAATATGCTTCGCTCTACTTTCTTCCTTCGAATCTATGCAATCGCCCTTGGCAGAGCGCCAAAACCCTGCCGAAAGTAATTTGCAGGATCTTCCTTGTGGCACACGCTTAAAGATATCTGTGAAATCTCCCTTTACAGAGGATAACATTATGGAATAATGTCACTTCAAAGATACCCAGAGGTCAGCAATGGTGGAATATCAAACACCAGGAGGCCATACCGCTCCCAAAAATTTCAACTTGGGTCCCGCAAAAGCAACATTGAAAGGCGGTGATGGTGCATGGAAAATGTATTCCAGAACGAGAATAAGAACAGTTCATTCAACTGCAACATTAAGCTTTGAGAAATTCAATAAAGCATTTGCGGTTACAAGATTCAAGCATTTGGAGGAAAAACCTCAGAATTCAGAAGCAAGGGTTTGGGTAAAGCCATGGATCTGATAACAAGAGTGAGCGATTGGGTCTCCGAAAATCTGATGTTGGTGCTGCTGGAATGCCCTGAACTAGTGCCTTCAGAAACTGAAGATACTGAGAAATCTGCACCAGAAAATCAATGCAGAGAAGAGATTCCAATGGAGCCATCTGTATGGAAGAGGCTTCCTGAGGAGATATTGGAGCTGGTCTTGGCCAGATTGCCACTGAAGAGCATCCTGAGATTGAGAACAGTCTGTCACAAGTGGAACAAATTGCCATTAAGCAAGAGGTTTGCCAGACTTCATTCCATTTCCCAGCATTTCAATCCTGGATTTGTTATGTGTGCGAGGAGAAGTTTCATGAGATCAGAGGACTTGGAGAGAAGTGGGTCTAATTTGGGTCACAGGATTGGTATTACTAAGTGGCTCCGTCTGCCCTTCAAGATTGGGTCTAAATTGTCCATTCCATCTGGTTTTATCCGCTTGGAGGCCTCTGCTGGTAATTTACTGTGCTTTTCGGAGTTTAAGCAATGGAGAAGAGGTCCTGTCAATTACTATGTGTGTAATCCTGTGACAAGGTGTTGCAAGAGTTTGCCTGAGAGAGTTGAGAAGGGGACAACCCAATTGGCAGGTATGACAGTTGATGTAGACTCTGGGCATTATAAGGTTCTAATAGCAGTATCTGCTGGTGGGCAAACAGTAAATGATCAGCCCCTGCAGAAACTGTTTGCTGATGTGTATGATTCAAGGACTGATCAATGGAAGAGAGCTGCAAATACGTCTCCTCTCGCCAAGCTCGTTCCTGGATCTCTGGCGGTGTTTTGCAGAGGTGAGTTCTTTTGGTTGGTTTCAAGCCAAAGTGGGATTGGGTTGCTGATTTTCAATATGGAGACAGAGGATTGGAGGGTCATCCATTTGCCTCCAATTATTCAGGAGCAGTTTTATGTCAGGGGAGGGGAGACCCTGTGGAGATATGATGGTGATAGGTGTGAGTTGGTGCTTAGGAGCCTAGAAGATCAAGGAAGAGTTTTTGCTTTGTTGAATCATAAATCAAGCAAGAGATTGTGGGAGCTGATCATGGCTAAGGGTTCATGGACAGAGATTACTTTGCAAACAAAGGAGCCTAGTTTGAAACCTAAAGATTTCATTCTATGCTCCAAGCCTCGAGTTTCAAGAAATGTGTTCTTGTTTGATGTCCTTGATGGTGAATGCAGGCTTTCTACAGATTGTAGTTTTGGGATGCTGGAGCAGCAGGTTCCCATTCCTCTGAATTTGGGGTTGGCTACCGTATCCTAGTCATAGCAGGTTAGGAAGTTGGCCTAATGTCCCCCCTGCAAGAAATCGTTATGGTAAGCTTCAGCAGCATTTGTACAGAAGTTTGGTTACTGAAAATAAAATTAAGGCACAGATGTAAGACAAACCAGTTTAATTTAAGGATAATTAGACAAGATAGTTGTTGATGTGTATGGCATGTTTTTTCGAGCTCTTGAAATTGAGCTATTAATACTATTACTACGTTGACCGGAAAAAAGTTCAGCAGTGACTGAGATTATATTACTTGAGAGGATGGAAAGGAGGAAAATGTAAAGACACTAGTTTCTCTACCAGGAAATCTTTTTTAGAGTACTATATTTGAAGAATGGGATGTCATTGCTTAGTTACATAATTTGCAAATTGAGGATTATCTATTTTGCAGCGTTATGAACATTTTGTTGTCAAACAAATTATGGATTTTGAGATGTAAAATACTTTAACTAGCTAATGCATGTCTCCTCAGACCATCTATTATGCTGGCTTCTATGAAAAATATTTTTAAAATCTGAGAGAACTAGGTAGCCACCAAGGTTTTGATGTAAGACTCGAGGATAAATTGTAATGCTACTTGTTAAGTGTCCACATTCTCACGGTTTTGGGGAGCTTTGATACATTTCTTCCCTTTTTAATAAGTAAAAATATAAAATTCTATTTTTTTCATTGGTTAGGTGGGTGGGATTAACCTTGATAAAAACCATAAAATTCTATTTTTTTCATTGGTTAGGTGGGTGGGATTAACCTTGATAAAAACCAGTTATCTTAATTTTTAAGGAATGCTTTTAACAATAAATCCAATCACTATCTAGGTGGGTGGGATTAACCCTGATAAAAACCAGTTATCTTAATTTTTAAGGAATGCTTTTAACAATAAATCCAATCACCATCTATTTAAAGTACTGTATAGAAAAAATATAAAATTCTATTACCATTATAAATAACCTACCATTTTTTTCAAATTTCCCAGGTTTCCTAATCAACATTTAACCCTCCATTGAAAAGCCTAGATTAAAGTCAGAATCAGACATATTCAATGTTTAACTTCCCATATATGCCTATTAACCCTCCAGATCCACATGCTGGTTTAGCTACTTTAGGAGGGTCACCTACCTACTACTGACCCTCTTTCACGCTTATAGATGGACTGCCCTTTTTCCTCCTCTACTTTTCTTTCCTATTTTGGTGATCATGCAGGTTAATCAGACGCCCTTTTCTTCCAGATTTTGTATGATCATGGATGTTAGTCGGCTGCCTTTTTCTTACAAATTTCCATCTAACCAGTAAACTGATTGAAAATTGTTGTCTTAAACAGTGATAATTGCTTTGCATCATACAGCTTGATAAGAGGGAGGGAGTGTATTGTTATGTATTACATAAATAGTGATAATTGCTTTGCATCATCTAACTTGATAAGAGGAATGGATGGGATTGGTTCAATTTCCTTGTTTGAGCTCTTTGAATCATGTTTCTAAATCGTCCCTCAGGTAAGAAAAGTACTAACAATGAGCTTGACTACTTAGTCATCTCCTTATGAATGTCCACGCCACCGGCACAATGAGCATGTGTGGATGGAGTTACTTAACAGTGATTTTTTATAACAGTGATTTTTTATCACGTCTTTGCACTAAGCTGGTTTAGGATTCATCAACATTTTATTCTAAGAGACCATTATTTTTGGTATGAAGTTGACATGTGTATATGTTTAAAACAATACTTGCACTAGAAAGTGATATGTTAATACTTTAAAATTTATGTCTCGTTGCAGTTGTCATAGTGCAGTCTAATTTCATTTTTGAGATTTCTTTTACTTAGGTTCGTGTAAAAACAGATTCAAGGGTCGGTGGTGGAGGACCTCATTTTTATTTGTATGTTCGTGACAATAAACCTATCCAAGGTATTACCAATGTTCGAAAGGAGTTTCTCATCTTAATATTCATGAGAGAAATATAGACATTCTTACCTAAATCAAAATTAATATTTGATAGTGATTTTGTAAATGGGTTGAAATTAAAGTGTTATGCTTTCATAAAGAGGATTACTTTAACCATAAACCAAGCTTCCACATCAGCAGTTCAACTCAGGTTTTCTTTCTTTGATGAAAAAATGAGGAGAAAATAAACCTTTGCATATGGGTGGATCATTATTGACACAATCAAAAAGGAATTCTAGGAATCAATAATCCACTACAAGATATTTTTCAGCATTGCTCATATGTCATTGAATTTGCAAATCATCGCATATTTTAGGAGATAGTTGTAACACTCCCTTCCACCCCCTTGTATTATCTCGAGCTAAGGGAGATGTTACTTATGGCTCTAACCCGACCTCATGGAAAATTTTGAGGATGAAAATTTATCTTAAAGTTTAGAAAACTTGGCGAATCTTACTAGTCCCTAATATGCAAGTTGTAAATTGTTTCGCCGCATTTTTATAAAATATTCAAATTTCTAACAATTTTATATAGTCTCTATAAATTATTGACAATTTTTAAGGTAAAATAATTTTATACTATAAAATTTAGGGGAATATTTTTTAGAAAAAAAAGGAAATTGGTAAATCCTTTTTTTTCGACAAAGAATGGAAAATTAGCCTACTTACAAATATTAGCCCCTAAAATTTTCCTTAACCGACCTCCAAGGTCTATTATGAAGATGAAGTAACGAAATGATGGAAATACTAGGTGGGGGGGAGGGTGAGTGTGAATCAATATTTCTTTACAATTGTTATATTATGCCTGTTAATATCATTAATTAAACCAGAACACAAGATGTACAAGAAGAAAATAATTTTATTAATACAAATGATGAGGACTCCAATCCTCTTACAAACATACAGGCTCCAACCTATACAACAACATTCTAACTCCTTCAAGGCTCCAAACCTAAACGAGGATTTCAATCATCAGCTATCAAACCAAGCTCCAACCTGGTTTGAACGAGGCTCCAATCTCTTATGAGGACTCCAATCCTCAAAGACAATTCGGGCTCCAACCTATTTTCCTATAAGGTTCCAACCTTGTATAAGTACTATAATATTCTAGGGCTCCAACCCTCTCTACTTGCTTCAATCCTTTAAGGTGGCTTCTATACGCTTCAAGTCTTCCAAAAGCTTCTTCAACAAGACTTGAAAGATCTCTTCAACAATATTTCAATAATGCTTCAAGGATGTCTCCAATATTGCTTCAACAATGTTTCACATATTGCTCCAAGATTTACTTCAACAAATGCTTCTAGATGGCCTCCAAGATACTTCAAATTCTAGTTCAATTCAAGGTCAACTCCAGCAAGGCTTCAAGATTCATTAAAAGTGTCTCCAAGGCTCTTCATGTTTTAATAAATCCCAACAATACTCCAAGAAGGCCTTCAAGAATGATTTAATAGGGTGTGCTTCAACAATGTTTAATGCTCCAATAATGTCTTCAAGAATCACCCAAGAATGTCCTCAATGATGCTCTAAGTGTAGACAAGGATGTCTTCTCCAACAAGTGATCTATATCAACTCAATAAGTCTTCAATAAGGCTGCTTTAGCAAGGGTCTTAGGTCTTCACAATATGTTTACAACACTGTATTCAAGTCTTTAATAAGGCATCCAAGAACAAATCCAACAATGCTTCAACTTAACTCGAAAGGATCAGCTTCAAGAACCAATTCCAATCTTTGAAAGATGCAATGGTACTTCCCTCGAAATTCTGTTACGAAATTGTCTCAGGTCTTCTCCACAAGTGGTTGATTAAGTTTGTTCCAAGGCAGAAAGTCACCTTTTTGTGAGCTATAGAAAGTCACCTTTTTCTGAGGTCTGTAAGCTATAGAAGGTCACCTTTATATGGTCTGTGAGCTACAAAGTGTCACTTTTCTTTAAGGTTTACAAGCTACATAATGTCCCCTTTCTCTGAAGTCTGTGAGCTACAAAACATTTCCTTTCTGAGATTTGTGAGATACATAAATTTTCTTTTCTCTGACATCTGCAAGCTACATAAAGTTCCCTTTTTGAAGTCTGTGAGCTACATAAAGTTTCTTTTATTGGATCTAATTCCTTGTCTTCTTATCTTGGATGAGTTAGATGGACAAAATGGAGTAACATAGCTTCTATTTGTACTTGTTTGATCATATTTTGAATGGATGCATTTATTAAAGAAGGCCGACTTGTGTTCATATAGTCTCATGTAGGCAAACATCAAAACCATGTTTCTCTAACTTGTAAATTCATATCTCTTCAACAAATATGAGTTAGAGGGTGAGTAAATACTCTTTGGAAATGGATTGAAGTCCTCTACAAGCCTATGAAGATACGGTATATCCTTTGACATGAATAAAAAATATTCGTCTAATACAAAAATCCTCTTCTTCCATCTTCAAAACTTGAAGAAAATTCCACTGACACATGAAACTCATCGAAAGATTTTTAGAAATATAACTTTTACCTCAATTTGACTCCCAAATTGAAAGTTATACCCATTTGAAATTTATCCAATCAGATTAGGCCATGTCAGTATCGAGTTTCCATGTGGCTTCCACGTGGCACTTCCATGCCAACATCACATGGATCCATGTTGTTGCTATACTACCATGTGGCATCCATGTGTGGCACTACCACATCATCATAGCATGGGTCCAAATTATCACAGGTTTCTGACATGACAACCACACGGTACCTATCAGATTCTTGTGGTATTTCCATGTGAATTTTGGTAAAGGCCCCACTTGGCCCTTCCCCATCGTGTTTTGCAACATTTTCCTATTATATTCGGGTCTAAAGGAATACAGGTGTTCTCGCCTTTATCCAATATTCACGTACCACAAACTCTCAGACCTCCAGATTACTTGACTTCATTAGAGGAGACATGTCCTAGCAAATATCCGAGGATCCACAAAGGTGTACACTACTTGTCATCCTCGAATCTTGGATTCCCCATATCTTATGCACAATTCATAAAATCTAGTACCAACCCTATCTAGACCTCTTGAATGGATGTACCCTCGTCCACATCTAGATTCCCACGATATCAAATGAAATCAAACATAATACGTTGTGGGTTTCATGTGAGGTGGTCCTAACGTAATAAGGAAAAATTATGTTATCCAGGTCTAAGGATGTATGGGTTTTCTAGGAGTTGGAAAACCTTTTCCATCCTCAAATTCAATGCAAATCCAACCTAATAGAGTCTGGGCCAATTCTAAGGAATTATTTCCTTGACCACCCAGATGTACGGATATGAAATTCGCACTTGGAGAAAGATATCCAACCCAAATTCAAATTATGATTGAGGAGGTAACCTATATAGATACAAAGGAAATTAGGAAGGTAATCTAGTCTCAGATGTGATATGCTAGAAATGGTTAACTAGTTAGGAGGAGACCTAAATTTCTACTAAGGCTTTGTGAAAAGGGAAAATCAATCAAAGTTTGGGGAATTATAGAGATCCCATAATACTAAGGGAAACTTACCAGAACTCCACATTTCTAAATGTGATGGCCAAATCATGAGAAACAAACCTCCAAATATACTAGAATATGTAAAAAAGAATTGAAAAGTACCAACAAAGCTAATCTTCCACATATTTTAAGCAAAGATGGCTTCAAAGGCTATCTTTCACAAGAAAGTAATAAAAAAAGATCTAGATAGTAAATTTTAGGATGTCACAACAACATATAAGTATGCATAAACCCATATCATTCATCACATCATTCATAAACTAAGTGACTATCTACTCTAACTAGATAACTCATTTAACACATAACATGTAACTTAATCTCATCACATGTAATAAAACCTACAGCCATTGGTATGATAGTGACCTGCCTAATTCATAATCATATAATATAGTTGAGAAATCATAAAATAATAGGTTAACTAAGTGAACCTCACACAATTAGTCACAATTCATATAAGTTATCTTGCAATTCATGAATATGGTAACAAGCACATAGTTCTAGTAGCTCCTTATCGTCATGTATATACAAGATGGACAGTCAACCATGATTATATAGTGAACCAGACATTCTTTCATGAATAATACAAGATTAATCATTAATCATAAGCATAACAAGATATCATAGCCTCTAGTCTAACAAGAATAACCAAGTATAATTTTTGTGTGTGTGTTAATTTCAATGGCAACTGAAAGAGGGACTTCCACTCTCCACCCAACCATAGGCTAGCTACATTTCAACCTTTCTTATGGTTGAAAACTCTAGAGCCAGATCTAAAGTCTGATGGGATGCATATCCAAGGAAAATAACACCTAAGGATTAATCACATAACCAGGAGAAGGAGTCCATTGTATAGGTGGGTTCACAGCCCCAAGGCAAGCACCACATTCACTCACTTTCTCTCTGATTGGAAGACAGAGCTTCACCTAAGATCAAATGAATTTTGTCTCAATCCCAAGAGATGGTATTAATTGATTTTGGTGGTTTATCAATCACCTCTCATGGAAAGCATGGCGGAGGTTTGAATTCCACTTTCTAGGTGGTTTCATAACCCTAATACAAGCACCATGGTGACCTAATTCTCCACTAAGCTCCTCATTGATCAATTTGGATTAGACAAACCACTTAATGGAATCAACACCATCACAAGGAACACTTTCCTAATCCATAGAAAACAAGTTCAATTCACACCCTTCTTTTCTCCTTTTGGTCTCCATGCCAATCGTTTCAAACATAGTTTCTCTCTAGTGTCTACTCCCAAAACTCCCTTGTTTCTCAGATTCTGAAACTTTGTGTTCCCTTTGCATAGTAACTTCTGCACCAAATGTTTTTATTTCTCCACAACTTCTAGAAGACTGAAGAATGAACTATGATCCTCATTAATCTTCCCTCACCATCACAACCTTTTGGTTCGTAGCCTCTTTCTCTCTCTCCATGTTTCACGAGGAGAGGGGACAATATGGTGATATCCTCCACTTAGACTTCCCACTCCATGGATTCAATGCTTGTTAGCACGGACTAATCTGTGGTCAGCTAGGAAGTTATGACAATTAAGGGCGGTTGGTATGGTCTGTTATTAACACACCATAAGAAAACCAACCCACAAACAATAGGCACAACACAACCCTTTAGGAACAGAACAAGTACTTAATAACCCTCCACTAAGAGCTTTGGATCTATATGTCCTTCTAGTCAGACCAATCATTTAAAATTCACATTTAATTTATTTTATGTTTACACATAATGTGTCATCCAACAATGGCCTTCATGCTGGCATTACATAGTCATAATTTTAACATTACAAAAACAAAGGTAGGCTGAGGGATGTTACAAACCTCACCCCTTGAAGGAATACCATCTTATGTGTTCTATAAATAGTGAACATAAACAAAATGTGAGATTTATAATTATAGCTCTTACATCAATGACATATTCCATGTCTTGAGTTTCCACTTTGAGAAATTTTATTCATATTTCATGGTCTAGTTACCTATAGGCTACTTGACATTCCAACACATTTATGCCCAGTTGTACGTTTATCCTTAATGCTTCCACAGGGAACAAACTTATCTTGTTTCTTATTTGGATAAACCAAATGCATTTCTAATCCTAATGAGTATGCACATGACTCCTTGAAAACCAGTTTACTCAAGTCTCCTCTTTGAGGTAGTGACTCACCTTCTAAGTTCAGGCATCCCCTTCTCTGCTTCCTTAGTCCCTTAAGTGAGTTGTTCCTTGGAAAGGGTTCATTGCATAGGAATATTCTTTATGGAGTCTCAGAGTGAAGGCATCCCTTTGAGTTGCTCAAATAACATAACACATTTGTCACAACATATCTCATGGTGATCAATGCAGATCAGATGGTTCCACTGTCACAATAATGGCCTAGTCCCTAAGGTCTTCAGCACTGCTACGCATATACACCACTTTGATATTACCATGTTGATACCTATTTCATATTACTTGTTATCAACACCATTAATCTATGTTGGATATTTCAACAACTCACCTATATCATAAGCATACGATTCTTATGAGATTAATCATAAAAATTTTAAATAGAATTAATCTAAAAATTTTGATAGGAAATTCTTTAAACTAATACTAATCTCTATGGTTACTCTTCACTTCCTTTGGCTCCATAGGTAATAAGTTTATCTCATAATATTTATCGAACAATCCTTCCTTGTGCTCACATCCTGTTGAGTGTCTTTATCGAACAAGCTTCATCTTGTTCACATCCTAGTGAGTGTCTTTACCAGACAAGCTTCCTCGCGCTCACATCCCAATGAGTTTCTTTACTAAAAAAGCTTCTTATTTCCCAAATAAGCTCCCTCATGCTCACATCCTAGTGAGAGTGGGGCATATTTCTTCTCCCATCAACTAATGACCTTTCTGGGCCTAAGAAACCCCCATTTTGGTTAGTCTACCCTTTCAAAGGTTTTGTGACATGGACCCCCATTAGCTACTCACCCTTTTGGGCCTAGGAAACCCCCATTCTGAGTAGTATACTTGTCCAAGGGATTTCTTACATGGTCCGCCATTAGCCACTCGCCTATAAAATACTAGGGAAGCCCCATTCTAAGAAGTCTACCTATTTGAGGGTTTTCCTACATGGGGTAACCATTAGAGTCTTATAGCCAAGTACCAATATGGCAGATCTAACGTAAAGTGCAAGGATTCGTATAGCCAAGTGATGGTCTAACATGGTCCACTACACTGCTCATGGAGTCTTATATTCAAGGTACTCGTTATTACTTTATCCCTTGAGATAAACAAGTGTCACAGGGCTACCGTGTCCCCATAGAAGTCCTCTTCCTAAGCTCCATGCTCCATCATTTCACATGTGTCACAACATTTAATTTCCATGAGATCTACTAAAAAATTTCAAATAAAAATTTTTTATTTCCCAACTTTGCTTCGTTCAGAACCCAAATCTCATAAGCATAAGACTTGTAGTCATATAGTTGGGCTCCCTTATAGATGTTTTATTTTTTCATGGCAGCTTCTATCTCACACTCTATTCCAACACTCTACCTACAAATTGATTTTTCAATCAAACAAAAAGTTGTCAATACTCACATATACATTATTTTCATTTCAAAGATTCACAACATCCTAAGGTAATCTCAGAATTATTGCACATATAAAAATTCTATTATTCCATTTGAGTTTAATTAGATTGAAATGAAATTATGATAGCATCATATGTGTGCATCACATTTGTTCGAAGCATTTCATAATGCAATAAAACATTTATTCCAACATACCAAAGAGCAAAAACTGAGAGCTTCATATATTTAAATTCATGTGTAATTAGTTCTCTACTTCGTTTAACATGCATCTCACAAGTTATTGCAATATTTCACATTGAAGGCTTCCTTCCTTAATCATACCCCTTCCCAGGAATCCATGCGATACATACATTAACTATGAAACAAAATATCGATTTAAGCTAAAAGGAATTGTTATGAAACCAACTCACAAAAAGATAGAAAAGATAGATGAACGCCTTAGAAATAAGCCTCTTCGAGGGGGCAACCTCCTTTACATTACACAAATGAACAATTCTTAGATGATTCAAATGACAAAACCTCCTTTCTATATATAGGAGTCTACGGGGTCACAATATAACCAAGCCGACCTAACAATAATTATATAAAGGCACAAAAATAACAATAGAGGGATTCTATGGTGCGCAATAATAACAGTATGGGGACAATATGGGCACAATAATAACAATAAGGGATACAACGACAATAGTAATGGGGGAATCACTAATATTATAGGGACCTAACATGCCCCTCTCCTTCAAAAAAGTGTTGTCCTCAACGCTTGAGTAGTTCTGGATGCTTTTGTATAAAATTCTCATCCTCCCATGTGGAATCTTCAATGGGTAAGTTCTTCCACTTGATGAGATACTCTGAAATTGATCTATTTCGTAGCTATTGAATTCTTGTTTCTTTGACTGCTTCAGGTTCCAATATGATTTTTCCTTCCTCATCAAGTTCTAGAAATATTGTCTGAACTGGAAGCTTGTCACCTATAACCTTCTTTAAGCATGAAACATGGAAAACTGGGTGCACTTGAGAAGCTGTAGGAAGCTCTAATTTGTATTTCATAGTACCTATCTTTTGCAACGCCTTGTACGGACCATAATACTTTGGTGATAATTTGTTATCATTTTTAGCTTGCTCGAGGGACCTTTGTTTATATGGCTATAGCTGTAGTAATACCCAATCACCTACATCAAAACTTCTTTCGCTACAATGTTCATCTACTTGTTGTTTCATTCTATTCTGTGACAAGGTGAGGTTATCCTTTAAGAGTTGGAGAACTTGTTGCTAATGCTCGATGTGATCTTCCACTGCTTGAACCTTAGAATTTTCTCTTAAATATGATGTGATGGATGGTGGATGATATCCATAAAGTGCCATAAATGGGGTCATTTTTGTTGCAGTGTGGAAGGAAGTGTTATACCACCATTCAGCCAGAGGCAACCATTTGACCCATTGTGTCTATTTATAAGATACAACGCAATGAAGATATCCTTCCAAACATTTGTTTACTATCCCAGTTTGCCCATCAGATTGAGGATGATAAGATAAGCTATGAGATAACTGAGTACCAAGACAAGAAAATAATTCTGTCCAAAAATTTCCAGTGAAAATGGGATCTCTGTCACTTACAATAATCTTTGGGTTTCCATGTAGCTTTTGAATTGTTTCCATAAATGCAGTAGAAACTGTACTGGCTTTAAATGGATGAGATAATGCACAAAAGTGTGCATACTTGGTAAGTCTATCTACTACCACCATGATAACACTCTTTCTTCGAACTTGGGTAAACCTGTGATACAATCCATTAAAACCTCCTCCCAATGTTGGCTTGGAATGGATAAAGGTTGTAATAGTCCTGGAGTCTTAATTGCTTCAACTTTATTTTTTTGGAAAACCAAACATTCTGCCACAAACTTTTGAATATCATATTTAATGCCATCCCAAAAAAAATCTTTCTTAATCCTGTTGTATGTTTTTAGAAATCCTGAGTGCCCTGCTAAGGGGGAGGTGTGCAATTCCCTAAGAATCTTTTGTTTAAGTTGTGAATTCTTACATAGGTATACTCGATCCTTCTACCATAATGAATCATTTTTCCAAATAAGTGTATTAGATGTACTGGGATCTTGTTGTATCTTTTGAATGAGTGCCCACACTTCCTTGTCATTCTTCCATTCATCCCTTGCTTCATTTATCCAATCTGATTGGATAATAGAAAGAGCACAAAGAAATGCTTCCACATCCTCATCCTTTCTTGAGAGTGCATCTGCCACAACATTTTGCTTCCATTTTTTTTAGATGATTTCAAAGTCATAACCCAACATCTTTGTGACCCATTTTTTCTGCTCTTTTCAAGATAATATTTGTTCTAAAAAGTATTTAAGACTATCATGATCTGTTTTTACCTTGAAGTGTCTTCCCATTAGGTAGGGTCACCATTTCTTAAGTGAATGTAGTATTGCCAACATATCCTTGTCATAAATAGCTTTGTGTAAATACTTTCCTTTGATTGGACGACTTTCGAAACTAATGGGTCTTTCTTCTTGCATTAAAACAACACCGATTCCATTTCCTAAGGTATCACATTCCACAATAAAGGTTTTTGTGAAGTCTGGTGTAGCTAAGACTAGTGCTTGGCACATTGCCTCTTTAAGATGTTCAAAGGCCTTTGTTGCTTCAGGAGTCCATGAAAATGCATCTTTCTTCAATAATGTTGTTAGAGGTGCTGCTATTCTCCCATAATTCTTAACAAACTTGCGATAATACCCTGTCAACCCGATAAATCCTCGTAGGTGCTTTATGGATCTGGGGATTTTCCATTCCTTGATGGTTTTAATTTTGCTAGGCTCTACCTTAACACCTTCATGAGATACAATATGACCCAGATATTCCACCTCTTGTACTCCAAAGAAACATTTGGAGATTTTTGCATATAATTGTTTCTCCTCCAATAGTTTGAGCACCATGTCAACATGTTGGACATGATCCTTCCAAGACTTTTTGTAGATTAGTATATCATCAAAAAATACTAACACAAATTTTCTAAGGAAGGGTTTGAAAATGGAATTCATCAAACCTTGAAATGTAGAAGGTGCATTAGTAAGGCCAAAAGGCATGACCAAAACTTCATAATGACCCTCATGAGTTCTAAATGTTGTTTTTGGAATGTCTTCAGTCTTCATTCTGATTTGATGATATCCTGAACGGAGATCCAACTTGGTGAAGTAAATTGATCCATGAAATTCATCCAATAATTCATTAATGACAGGAATAGGAAATTTATCTTTAATAGTGAACTTGTTGAGCTCCCTATAATCTGGACACATGCGCCATGATCCATCCTTCTTGTGAACTAATACTACTAGAGAAGAGAAATAACTTTGACTAGGTTGAATTATACCAGCCTCTAGCATTTCTGCAACCATACGTTCAATTTCACTCTTTTGGGCATAAGGATATCTGTACGGCCTGATGTTTGGAGGAACATTTCCTGGAATCAGATGAATAGAATGATCATGATCACGAATAGGTGGGAGACCTTTGGGAGTCTCAAATACCTTGGAATGATTGTCCAAGACTTTTTGGAGATCTGTAGAAATAGATGATTTCGATGTGGGAACCTCTAGCGAACATAATTGTGCAATTACAACTCGTTGTTCCTTCTTTAGAAGCTTTGTCATACCGTTAGAGCTGATTATCTTTCCCGGTTTCCCTGTAATACCCCTTAATTCAACTTCCTTTCCTTCCGTAGAAAATTTCATGAAAAGTTCTTGAAAATTAAAAGCTATTGTACCCAAGGATTGTAGCCATTGGACTCCTGGTAAAACATCAGCACCACCCATTAGAATGGAAAGCATTGGGCTATTCAATACATATTCTCCCATGGATAACTTGATATTATGGAACTTTCCAGAGCAATTTATGGTTCCTCCACTTGCAACCATCACTTGAAACTTTGGTGCTGGATATAGGAAGGAATTCAATTCCTAAGTTGCTATCTTACAATGAATAAAATTATGGGTACTTCCCAAAGAAATCAACATTATTACCTTTTTATTCTTGATATGTCCTTCTATCTTGATAGTTTGAGGAGTGGTAATTCTAGCCAATGCATTACAAGATATGGTCAGATTCATTTCTTCTTTATCTAGGGTTTTTTCCTGGAGTATATCCTATTCTTTTGACATTTCTTGTTCCTTTTCTTCCTCCTCTTCACAATCTATGTAGAATAATTTCTTCTCAACACACTTATGACCTTTAGTGTATTTTCTATCACAATTGTAACAAAGCCCTTTTGCTCTTTTTTCTTCCAATTGTTGTGCTGTCAACCTTGTAGGTTATGGAAGGCTAGGGGCAACAACACTTCCATCTTTATAGTTGTGAGCGGTAGGCTTCCTGGTTTCCATAATTTTGCTTTCCATTTTTCTTGCTAACCTGAATGCCTTCTCCAATGAATCAGGTTCCCAAAGGCGAACCTCATGTTGGATATTATCCTTTAAAGTCCTTATGAACACATCAATCCTATGATCCTCTGGAATATCGTTTACCCTTATGTTCAATTTTTGGAAGTCCTCAATGTGCTCCATCAGTGAACCCTTTTGTTTGAGATTTATCAATTGGCTAAAAAAGGTGTTGCTTTTTGTATCCTCATAATGTGCTATCATTTCTTTTGTAAAAATCGCCCAAGTGACAATTTGTTTACGAGAGAAAAGCCATCGATACCATACAAACTGATTTGGTTCCAAATATAAAGTTGCAATACGTACCTTTTTTGTGTTTTTCACATTATGGAGATCGAAAAATTGCTCCATCTGTAGTATCCATGTTTCAGGATCCTTGCCATCAAACTTCCTCATATCGATTTTTGGAACATGGTGGATCTTCAATCCAACATTAGAGTCTATGAAATCATTATTAACATTTATTTTGATCTCATCATGAGTTTCCTTTACTACCCTTTCACCATTAGTGACCATTTCTTGTAGCAACTTATTCAAATTTATCTTCAATTCTTCCATCTTATCGTCCATGCCATTCATCTTAGCGTTCATCTTAGTGTCCATGCCATCCATCTTAGCTTCCACGCCGTCCATCTTAGCTTCCAAGTCATTCATCTTAGCTTCTACGCCTTTCTTTAAACCATCCATCTTAGCTTCTACATCTTTCTTTAAACCATCCATCTTATTTTCTGTTACCTTTTCTGCGAGTTAAATTTGTTGCACTTGGCTTCGTAATATTGATATATCATGTTGCATTTCTTCCTCTTATTCATGAGTCATGCTAGAGCTTTCAGGTTGCTTACTAGGTGTTTCCATTTTCTTTCTTTGGGGCATCAATTACCTATATTAATGCTTCCCTATGCCCTTTGAATTCCTTCAAACTAATTTTTCAAACCAAGCTTATGCAACAATTTAAAAAATACACACCTTTTTTCACTTGTAGGGGCTCGATATTGAATCTGATGTACCTCTGTAATTTTGGATCTCTCAGTTCTGAAATCATGACCTGATGTAGTTGTTAGAAAATTATATATTACGGAGAAATGGAACACATAAAATATTGCAGAAATATAAACACAGAAAATGCACAAAACAAGAGACACAGATATACGTGGTTCACCCAGTTTGGGCTACGTCCACCCCGAACAGCTAGTCCGTCCTTTCTATTATCCAGCAAAATGAAGAGACACAACCTACAACAAATCCGCTGTAATATCCTCTGTTTTCTCTCACATTCTCACCTCTCTGTTTCTCGCTCACAGAATACACATCTATTTCACAGCCTCAAAAACAATACCCTCATACAAAGAGAGGGGTTGCCTTCTAGGGAAAAAAACCCTAAACTAAACAAAAGTTCTACCGTCATATCATCTACCTAATGAACAACCCAGATTGACTAGAAATTACTATACTTTTTACAAGTCCCCCCCGCACCCCCGCGCATGGAGGGTTGTACAAACTTCCTGGGGTATACATCCGGCTGAAACAAAGACCTCTGAACAATCATGCTCCACACACAACAATCTCCCACTTGGAGAATAATTGTAGAAACTCCACCTCTGCTTCATTTGTTGGAAAATGACTCCTCTTTGGACCTGGTTGTTTCTCATCTTCATCGTCATCCTTGAAGACCAATTGAAACTGAGCATATTCTCAGTTTATCCCCGGTTACAACTTTTGTTAGCATATCTGTAGGATTCTGGCTAGTGTGTATCTTTTCCAGCTTCAACTCTCCATCTTCCAACACTGATCATATGAAATGGTACTTGAGCTGTATGTGTTTAGTCCTAGAATGAAATGCTGAGTTCTTTGCAAGATGAATGGCACTTTGGCTATCATTGTATAACATGCCCATATCATGCTCCTTACCCAATTCACCCATAAACCTTTGTAACCAAATCATTTCTTTACTAGCCTCTGTAGCAGCAACATACTCTGCTTCTGTTGTTGAAAGTGCAACAACACTTTAGATTTTTGAAATCCAACTGACAGTTGTTCCACCAACAGTAAATACATATCCTGTAGTGCTCCTCCTGTTATCCCTGTCACCTGCCATATCTGCATCAACATATCCCTGTAGAGAAATTTTTGCACCACCAAATCATAATGCTTGATTTGTGGTACCTTTCAAATATCTGAGAATCCATTTCACTGCCATCCAATGTTCCTTTCCTGGATTGTTCATGTACTTGCTTACAACTCCCACTGCATGTGCAATATCAGGCCTTGTGCAGACCATTGCATACATTAAGCTTCCAACTGCTGATGCATATGGAACTTTAGACATATAATCCATGTCTTCTTGGGTCTTTGGGCACATTTCCTTACTAAGTTTGAAATGGCTAGCAAAAGGTGTACTAACTGGTTTTGCATTGTGCATATTAAATCTTTTCAACACCTTTTGTATGTACTCATTCTGAGACAATGTTAATTTGCGATTTTTCCTGTCTCTAGTGATTCTCATACTAAGGATTTGTTTTGTAGCTCCCAAATGTTTCATTGCAAATGAATTTTCCAATTTTCTTTTGAGTACATTTATTTCCTGCATGTTAGATCCTGCAACAAGCATGTCATCCACATACAATAACAATATAATATAGCTGCCATCATTTTGCTTTTTCAGATAAACACAATGATCAGAGTGACATCTACTATAACCTTGTTCAGACATAAAATTGTCAAATTTTAGGTACCACTACCTTGGAGCCTGTTTTAAGCCATACAAGCTCTTCTTCAACCTGCACACTAGTTTCACCTTCCCTTTCACCTCATATCCTTGTGGCTGCTGCATATATATCTCTTCTTCCAAATCCCCATGGAGAAAGGTTGTCTTTACATCTAACTGCTCAAGATGCAAATCTTCAGCTGCTACAAGACTTAAAATAGTTCTGATTGAAGTCATTTTAACAACAGGAGAAAATATTTCATCAAAATCAATACCTTTCTTCTGTGCAAACCCCTTCACCACAAGTCTAGCTTTGTACCTTTGTTTTCCTCCATCTTCTTCCTTCAGCCTGTAAACCCATTTATTCTTCAATGTAGCTTTTCCTGCAGGCAACCTGACTAAATCCCAAGTCTGGTTATGCATTAAGGAGTCCATCTCTTCTTTCATGGCTACCTCCCACTTCTTCCTGCTTTCAACCTGCATTGCTTCTTCATAACATTCGGGTTCACTAGAATCAGTCAATAATAAATAATATAATGAAGGAGAGTATCGTTCAGGGGGTCTACTTATCCTAGTAGATCTTCTAACACCACTTTCAGGTGTTTGGGGTGCCTGTTGCTGTTGTGGTGGTTGTTGTTGTTGATTATTATTATTTTCAGGCACCTTTACCTTTTTAGTGATTTCATCAAGAACTGCATATTCCTTGTTTTCTTTTTCCTTTTTCTTTTCCTGCCACTAATTCTTATACAAGACCTTTTCATTGAATATTACATCTCTGCTCCTAATGATTTTGTCATTTTCGTAATCATATAAGCGATAACCAAAATCATTAACACCATATCCAATAAAGGTACATTTCTTTGACTTTGCCTCAAGCTTTGTTCTATTTTCTTTATCAATATGGACAAAGGCCTCACAACCAAAAGGCTTTAAAATAGAGTAGTTTGCCTTTTTACCTGTCCATGCTTCCTCTGGAACACCACCATCCAAGGAACTTGAAGGCCCTCTGTTTATTAGATAAACAACAGTATCTACAGCATCTGCCCAAAACTGTAAAGGCAATCCTGCATGCAATCTCATGCACCTTGCACGCTCCATGATTGTTTTGTTCATCCTTTCTGACACACCATTTTCTTGTGGTGTTCTTGGAACTGTCTTCTCTCTGCGAATTCCATGCTCTGAATAGTACCTATCAAACTCTTTGCTGCAATATTCACCTCCATTGTCTGATCTAAGACACTTCAATTTCTTTCTTGTCTCAATCTCATCCAAAGCTTTCCATTTCTTGAAAGTATCAAATACATCAAATTTATTCTTAATACAATAAATTCAAGTTTTTCTAGTTGCATCATCAATAAAAGTAACATAATAATGAGATCCACCGAGAGATGATACCTGAGTAGGTCCCCATACATCTGTATGCACAAGCTCTAATTTTTCACTCTTCTTTTCTTTCCCAACTCTGAGAAATCTGACTCTCTTCTGTTTTCCATAAATGCAATTCTCACAGAAATCCAAATCAACATTCTTCAAACCCGGCAACAAATTCCTTGAGTGAAGAATCTTCATCCCCTTTTCACTCATGTGTCCGAGCCTATGATGCCATAATGTTGCATCTGCTCCTTTGGAAGTTAAAGCATTAACAGAGTTAGAAATACCATTGCATAAACACAATGTACCAACCTTTTCGCCTTTTGCTATTACCAGGGCTCCTTTGGTGACCTTCCAAGCTTTATTTGTGAAAGTTGTCACACAACCTTCACCGCCTAGTTGCCCTGTTGAAATCAGATTTTTCTTTAGATCTGGAACATGCCTTACCTCCTTTAATAGCCATTGGTTTCCATTCTACTGTTTTACAAGAACCTTACCCATTCCAATGATTTTACAGGGTTTATCATCACCCAGACGAACTTGTCCAAAATATCCTTGAACATAGCCATGAAAGTATTTCTTATCAGGTGTGGCATGGAATGGAGCCCCTGAATCTACCACCCAGGAATCAGTAATATTTTCGAAAGAAAGAATCAAAGCATCTTGTAACACCTCACCTGTCACATTTGCTTCATGATTGTTTTCTTGTTGTGCATCTCCTTCTTTTCCCTTCCGAGATCTACAGTATTTCTTTAGGTGTCCTTTCTTTCCACATTTCCAGCACACTATCCCTGATCTGGACTTGGATCTGCCTTTCCTTGATTTACTGCGATATCCTGAGCTCTTTCCTCTTTCCATTTTTCTTCCTCTAGACTCTGCACTCAAAGCATTTCCCGATGTCTCACCGGAACTTTTCCATCGCATTTCCTCGCTAAGGATAGCACCAACAACATCATCAAACTTTAAAGTACTAGATCCAGAAACGGAGTTACTAATGGCCATTACCAAACCATTCAAACTTTCTGGTAATGAGCACAATAATAACAGAGCTCTAACTTCATCATCAAATTTTACCCCTACAGAACTTAACTGACTTGTAACTGTATTAAAATCATTTAAATGGTTTGCAACAGATCCACCTTCCGACATATTCATATTAAATAACCGTTTCATAAGAAATACCTTGTTTGAGGCCGAGGGTTTTTCATATAGTTTCGACAACGTCTGCATCAAACCCTCTGTCGTGGTTTCGTTTGAAATGTTGAAGGCGACTGACGCAGAAAGGCACAACCGTATTTTTCCAAGTGCCTTTCTATCGAGAAGGTTCCATTCTTCGTCTTTCATACCCGTCGGCATCTTTTTTTTTCCGCCCAATGGTAGGTATAGATCTTTCTGATACAGATAATCTTCCATCTGCATCTTCCATAGCGAGAAGTTTTGGCCGTTAAATTTCTCGACCCTAAACTTACCATCTTCCGCCATTGCTCCCACTCGAACCAGGAACCCTTCTTTCCTGCGAGTTTATCAGCCAAATAGACCTTCGGCTCTGATACCAGTTGTTAGAAAATTATATATTACGGAGCAATGGAACACATAAAATATTGGAAAAATATAAACACAGAAAATGCACAAAACAAGAGAGACACAGATATACGTGGTTCACCCAGTTTGGGCTACGTCCACCCCGAAAAGACAGTCCTTCCTTTCTATTATCTAGCAAAATGAAGAGACACAACCTACAGCAAATCCATTGTAATATCCTCTGTTTTCTCTCACAGTCTCACCTCTCTGTTTCTCGCTCACAGAATACACATCTATTTCACAGCCTCAAATACAAAACCCTCATACAAAGAGAGGGGTTGCCTTCTAGGGCAAAAAACCCTAAACGAAACATAAGTTCTACCGTTAGATCATCTGCCTAATGAACGGCCCAGATTGACTAGAAATTACTATACTTTTACAAGGAAATTTTACATTTGTTTTTAGCTTCGGGGGTGTTACCCCCGAGCCCCCGCCAGGGGACCGCTGGCCCTCGGACCCCCCAGCCGGGGGGGATCGGCCCCCCGGGACCCCTGCGGGGGGGACAAGTCCCCCACGCACCTCCCCACGTGGAGGGGTGTACAAACTTCCTGGGGTATACATCTGGCTGAAACAAAGACCTCTGAACAATCATGCTCCACACACAATAGTAGTCCCCTGAGTCCTCTTTCTAATGCCACTAGTCTGATAAAAATTGAATTCTCCAAGAAAGAGTTATGCACAATCTCCCAAGATGTCTTGATTATATACCTTTTCAGAAGAGCGAACTTGTATGAAGTGCCACGTGTCACTATTTTGACCTTTGGATCTGAAAAATATACACAGGAAACTACAGTTTGCCCTCTTTCTGAAACTTCTTACGAAAATTCAATTTGATGCTCAAAGAAAAAGTTATGATGATTTTCCCAAGGTAAACTATTTGGAATGGAATTCAGGGGTCTGTAAAAATCCTAACTTCCTCAGATTATATCTCTGAAAATATAGCAAGACAGGATTTGAAATTTGGACGCGAGGTTCAGACCGATTGTTTCTCAATTTGGTTTTTTTTGTAGCTTCTGAAACTTCGTAGTGAAAACGTTATAGTAAAAATTCCACGATGCCCTGTTTGGAGCAGCGAAACCGTAGAATCCAAAGCTCTGATACCAAATGTTATGAAACCAACTCACAAAAAGATAGAAAAGATAGATGAATGCCTTAGAAATAAACCTCTTTGAGGGGGAAACCTCCTTTACATTACATAAATGAACAATTCTTAGATGATTCAAATGACAAAACCTCTTTTCTATATATAGGAGTCTACGAGGTCACTATATAACCAAGCTGACCTAACAATAATTATATAAAGACACAAAAATAACAATAGAGGGATTCTATGGGGCACAATAATAACAATATGGGGACAATAGGGGCATAATAATAACAATAAGGGATACAATGACAATAGTAATGGGGGGATCACTAATATTATAGGGACCTAACAGGAACTCTTACCCAGTTCCTTTCTTTTACGTTCTACCTTGGCTTACTGCTTTCCTCACTTATTTGGGCACCATTAGTAGCACTTAAGTTGAATCCTTTTGGAGGATTCCCACTGGCTTGTAGCATATATGTTGTTGCAATATTCAACAATTCCTGAAATGATCTCAGTGTCATATATGAGTCACAATTTTATCAATTCAGATATTTCACAAATCCTTTTTCATTATATATCCAATTCAAGCATGTCTTCTTCCATGCCCCCAAATCTATGCATATTCATTTTGACAAGCATGTGTAGTACATGCACATGTTCCATGTTGTTCATATACTATTAATTTTAGAGTTAAATTTAAGCCTCTATTATTTTTAAATATTCATTTACATGACCAGGCTTATAAGCCCAAGCAAATCATACGCATACTAGCAATGGTAGTTAAAAACAAGAGATTTATGGATATTCCACATGACATGGCATCCATTAAATAATTTCACTATGTTACCCAAAACATGAAAAGTACAAATTTTTATTTACATACCATTTACACAATCATAATATTTTAAGATTTAAATCACTTATCTTCCTACAATTATAGTTCTCAACAAATAACCTTTGAAATGAAAGGGCATCATTATACCTTTATCTCATTTTCTCATTTTTTACATATTTATAAAATATAAAATATATATATCAAGGAAGCACAATTTTAGTTAAGGGAAATCTATTTTAATGCCAATTTTACAGTTGTAATTTTGTTGTCTAACTGGTTCATGTGGACCCTATTAGACCTTCTTGAGCAATGATTTATCCTCTTCTTCCCTCAAATGTAGTTTATCTTATGCATAGAATTTAATCAGAGTCTAGAATTTCAAGTTGGGTTTTACTCAACTCTTCTCCATGGCCTTCTTTCCTTGCCTTTCTCACACCCAAAAAATGAAACTAATACCAAATGAAAGAGGAAAAAAAATAAAAATATAATTCATGTTGAAAAAAAAAAGCATGGCCATGCTCAAATTAAAAAAGAGAAGAAAAAGCATGTAGCCAACAACACATGAAGAATTACAAAACATCTCGATTCACAACCCATCACTCATTCTATATTTACTTCAAAAATACCAATTAACATATTATCACATGCACAAAATATTAATCATGTCTTCCCCAACGTCTACAACAACTTCAAGATCCCAAAAACATTTCTAATTATTCAAGAGGACTTTTCAGTGTTATAGAGAGCTTGTAGGGATGCTCTCTCATCTTTCTTCCTCTTTGAGTTACTTCCTTTGGTATTGCTGGTTTCTAGTTCATGTTTTTGGAGTTTACATGAATTATTGTTATTTTTTCATTTTTTAGGGAATTCCTGGATTAGGTGTTCTTCTTTTCATCCCCAACATGTCAATGGTTTTCTTTTCTTCCCAACCTTATGAGGTTTTTTCTCTAATGTTTTCATTATGACACCCTTTTATATCTCTAGAGGTTTATGCTTGTTGCAACAACCCTTACACATATGATAAGTTTTGTAGCAGCATTATGTTCAACTTTTCATGCTCTTTGTGTTTTCTAATGAGCCTTTCTTTCTCTTCTTTGCAACTCTTCAACTCAGCTTTCAAACTCTTAAAATTATTTATTCAATTAGGGTAACTTTTTACTTCTTGCTCATGACAAACTTGGTCCATGCTATGCTATACCATATTGTTGTCCATTCCACTATTTCTGATTACCATTATGTCTTCTTATGTGTTTCCACACATACACAATTTTTAGTCGTATCAAGCATAAACCTATTAACTAGTTACCTTGGTTTAGGCATGTTGACCTGATATTCCAAGAAACCAAACGACATATCAAAATGTTAGTAACCACATCAAAAACATATTTATAGTCAATATTTTCATTAAGGTTAACAACCACATCTGTTGTAAATCAAAAGAAAATTAGCATATGCATTAATAAAATTGTTGTATTAATTCTTTTCCTTGAGCCTTTTTCAAGTCTCGTGTTAAAACTCATTCTCCATTATAATACCACTTTGCAACACTTATCAGAGCTCTAACTTCACCTTTGAAGGCCCTTCAAATTTAAGTGTTGAATGAGAGAATTGTGATAAAGCTTTGACATGTACCATTGTGTAATAAAGCCTCTATCTCTATCACCAAAGGTCTAGTTTTGAACCTTTGCTTCATATGACATATTTCTAGACCTACGTGATCAATGTTTGAACCAATTTTCCACTATGTACCAAAGCTTATAATTTTTTTGCTTAAGCATCATTTAGTAGAGTGTTGAACCTAGGATCTGATACCACTCTATTACATTCCCTATGACCCCACTTCTATTATCTTAGGATACATGATGACCAGACGCTCAGTATTTAAATCAAAAATCAAAGTTCTCGAAATGGCTCGAAACCTGAATGATCGCGTCCGTCTCAGAAAAACGGTCCTCACACAACTCGTTTCATGGAAAACCGAGTTTGTATGAGGAAGTTATTGAGTTTTGTTCGCTTTGCTAAACATGTTAAATTTAAAAAAAAATGCCCAGTCAGCAGTCCGTACTGATAACATGGCAAGTGACTAGGCAGGGTCAACTTGGTCAACATTCAATCATATCTCACCAAGTGTCACGTTGTGATTGGTTGCATTTGGTGATGTGGAAGGTGCGTTGGCGCAATTCTATTGGTTAGTTTTGGACCAACGAAATAATGCCATGTGGCAAGCCCAAAGGCTGCCACGTGACACCTCCCAACGGCCTATCCAGACTTTAGAATACTTCAACAAGATGTTTTGGAGGTGTCGGGGTTCGACCCAGCGACCTCCAACACATAGTCCACAACACATACCAACTCCACTACTTTTATGACTTATCAGTTATAGTGGCACATATATATTTAATGCACGTTGGGTTCAAGGTTGCCCATTAGGGGAGGGCCAAACCGCAGGCCAGCCCTCCCCATGTGAACACGCCCATGGTTACATCAAACGGTTATGGAAAATGGTCCACAATCCACACCACAAACAGTTAGTGCTAAGCCATGTGAACACTTGTAAAGGTTTGTGGTTATGGTTATGTTAACCTCTAGCGGCCCCAAAACTCCAACAATCTCCGCGCCATTTGAACGCATATCAAGGTTTACGGTTATGGTTAGTTAACCTGGTGGCTAGTGGATAATTTGATGGTAAACCACGACATGTGACCCCGCTTAACCCGCCGACGGTTACGGTTAGCCTAATTTTCCTAATTAACACTATTCCTCCAACTAAAAACAAGTTAGACTTTAATTAAACTTAAGTTTAAATTGGCAGAATTTTAGCGGACTCCACCATTTTTTGCGCCAACCCCAAATTTAGCGGCCTTAACTAGAGTTATTCCAGTTTTGGAGGACCTTCTCTAAGAAAATACTATTTGAGCCATAACTGGAGCAATTTTCGACCAAATTGAGCTCAAGAAAAGGTGTTCCTAGCTAATTTTGACATTCTGAACACATTTGTGTGGGTATTAGGAGTGGTAGAGCTTTGTAAAAAGTATTTTTTTTCCATATTGAGCTAATACAGAGGCCCAAGCCATGGAATATGGAACAAGGAGATGTAGCCCAGGAGGGGTGAACTCCTTCATCAAAACACTGTGTTAAATGCTCTTGTTGATGGTTTCTTATACTTTGAATGTCTGTTGTGCAGTACTTGTTTTTGAAGCTATTTTTTTCATGTCTGTCACATTAACTTGATGAAATTTAGTTGTTTCAATCACCAAACAACCTAAGGAAATCTATGCACAGGAAGTAATGAACAAGCATATGTGTATAAATCTATAATTGAAATTAGCACAACAAAACTAGAATTCAATAATAGATCAAGTTGGTATCAGAGGAAACGTTGATTTTCTTGATTGCTTGAGTTTTGTGCAATTAGGGCTTTAATGGTTGCAAAATTGTGATTCTTACAAGGTTAAGGTTGCAAAGAGGAGAAGGAAAACTGTTGGTTTCAAGTCCTAAGGTAATTCCTAGAATAAGGAGAGCCACAAGGCCACAATATCCACCACCCAAAGTTCCAATTCCAACTGCACTTGAAACTTCTCAAGTTGTCCTTAAACTAAGATTGAAGAGGTACAAGCAGTACCAGTTTCTGAGCCTGAATCCACAACAATTATGTTTGGAGAAAGAGAGCCAGAAGGGCCTTCTTCAGAAGAAGAAGAATTCAAGAATTATTTCTACACTTTAACTGAGATGGTTAAAGTCCTATATGAAGAGAGGAGAACTAGAATGGTTGGAGAGAGTTCTAAACCTACACATGGAGAAGGAAGCTCAAGAGAAAAAAAGGATGATAAGAAGGATTACAAGGGTAATGGAGGAATTCCACCTCCATCTCCACCATCTTCATCATCTTCCTCATAATATTCATCATCTCACGCAGCATCATCTTCCACTACCACCCCCGAAATTGTCCATACTCATTCAAAAACCCCAAAAGGAAAAACTCCCTTACTCAAATTGGACATTAAGTTTGAACTTCCCATGTACAATGGTGAAGTGAATGTAGAAAGGTTAGACAATTAGATTCGGTAATTGGAGGTATACTGCAGAATTCAGAACATTCAAGAAGATGACATAAAGATCTAGTTGGTTTCATTGAGGCTAGAAGGAGAATCATTAGTCTGGTGGGAAGAAAAGACTCAAGAGGAAATGTGAATTCATGGTAAGATATCCATTTCATAGGTTGAATTTTTTATCTACAATTAAAAGACAGTTTTATCCTTTATCCTATATGCAAAAATCCATTATGAGTTGTCAGAATTTTAGATAGCTCAAAGGACAAACAATCCAAGACTATACACAGGAGTTTAGAAAGAGGGCATTGTTGTTATGAGTAAATTTGAATTCCCAGGATACACTATTGAAATATATTGGGGGTTTACATTCCTATTTGAAACATACTATCCTTATGTTCAATCCAAGCAATTTGGATGAGTTTTGTATGCAAGCCACACACCTTGAAGCAAGGGGAAAGAACATTAAGGAAGAGGGTAGTAAGAAGAAGCCTTTCAAGGGTAAGGAGAAAGAGAAGGGGTGGAATGGAAGGGAAAGAAGAATGAAAGTGTGAAGAAAGAAGGCAAGAAGACCATATGCCAGCGTTGTTCCATATTTGGGCATGATGAAGCCCATTGTTGGAAATTGCATCCCGAACTAAGGCCCAAGAAACAAAACAATAAGGAAAAACAAAAGACGAACGCTACCACACAACATGACCTTGGTTCAGATTCTGGTGATGAGACCAATATTTCAGCCATGTTCACAAAAGGAAAAGAAGTTTTTGCAAGCACTAATGTCTCAAACAGTCAAAACAACACTCCAAATGAAGAATCAAGAATAGAGTTGTTTCATGTACGGGTAATTTCAAATCATACAAAGATTGATGCATTATTTGATAGTGGTTCAGAATCAAACTTAATTTCAGAAGACTTGATCAAAAAGCTCAACCTTGAAACTGTACCTCATCATAAGCCATATCCATTAGGTTGGATAGTTAACAATGCAAAGTTACAGGTAACAAGGAAGTGTTTGTTCAAGTTTGCCATTACTGAAAAGTTGATTAACGAAGTTGAGTTAGATGTAGTTCCACTTGACATCTCAGGAATGATTTTGGGTAGTCCTTATTTGTAAGATAGGAAATAAATATTTTATTGCCATGAAAGCAAATACTTATTACTCAAGAATGGGGTGGAATATATTCTGAGAGCCCATCGCAAAAAGCTAAACATTTCTTTGGTTAATGCAGGGCAGATGAAGGGACTAGTAAATACAAGTAAAAAAAATTTGCTTCTCATGATCAAGAAAAAGAATGATATTGATTATGAATCTTTTGAAGGTTGTGATGAGAAATTAAAATTTGATTTGTTTGATGTGGTAAGAGACCATAGCAAGATGTTTTAGGAACCAAAGGGGTTACCTCCCAAGAGGGGAATTTAGCATGAGATACAACTGCAACAAGATGTTCCACTTCCAAACATTGGCATGTATTGCATGTCAATTATGGAGAGCATGGAAATCAAGAAGAAAATTCAAGAATTTCTAAAAAAAGGTATCATATGCCCATCTAATTCGCCATGTGGTTCGCCCATTGTCTTGGTGCCAAAGAAGGATGGAACTTGGCACATGTGTGTGGATTTTCGTGTGCTGAACAAAATCATGGTAAAGAATCATTATCAACTCGCAAGAATTGATGCTTTGCTTGATTAGTTGAGTTATGCAAAGTATTTTACTAAGTTAGATTTATGAAGTGGTTATCATCAAGTTAGAATAGCTGAAGAGGACATTTGGAAAAACACATTTAAAACTAAACAAGGATTGTTTGAGTGGCTTGTTATGCCTTTCGGCCTTACAAATACTCCAGCTACTTTCATGAGAGTAATGAATGATGTATTGAGACCATTTCTATGTGAATTTTTCATTGTGTACTTAGATGATATACTCATATTCAACAAATCCAGAGATGAACTTGTCATGCATGTAAACAATGTACTTGATGTCTTGAGAAAATAACAGTTGTTTTTAAAGATGTCAAAGTGTGAATTTGGAAAGACTTATTTAGTGTATTTGGGACACATTGTTGGAGGAGGCGAGCTTAAGATAGACCCCTCTAAGGTTGAGGTCATTCTGAATTGGCCCAATATAGTTACAGAGGTAAGAATCTTTTTAGGGGAAGCACAATATTGGAGAAAGTTTATTGCTAATTTTTCTTCTATTGCAGCTCCATTACATGCATTGACAAGTGTCAAGATATTCTTCCATTGGGGAGATGTACAACAGAAAGCATTTGACGCTTTGAAGCAAAAGATCAGTTCAACACTGGTATTTTCTCTTCTGGATCTTAGACAACCATTTGAGATTCAAATGGATGCTAGTGATTATGCCATGGGAGTAGTTCTTATGCAGCATGGTAAGCCCATTTCATTTCATTCTGAAACTTTTATTGGAGTTGTAACTAACTATCCCACTTATGACAAAGAACTTTATGCATTGGTACAAAGTGTTAAGAAATGGAAACACTACTTGATGGGAAAAGAGACCATTATCCATACCAACCATCAACCATTGCAGTACTTACAGTCATAGTCAAAGTTGCAACAGTCATGACATTTCAGATGGATGGCTTTTCTACAATAGTTTCATTTGGTTATCCGGTACAAAAAGGGAATCTACAATAAGCTAGCTGATATGCTTTCAATGCCTATTGTAAATTCATCTGTTATACTCAAGCATAATTTTGTTTTGCATGAAATTTACATTGAACAATATGCAAATGATAGTGACTTTCAAGGTGTATATGCAAGCTTGAGTCAAGGAAACCAAATTGAAGAGTTGGATTATCATGTACATAATAGTTTGTTGTATCATTTGGGCAAGTTGTTCATTCCACAAGGAGAAAGAAACAGTATCATAAGGGAGGCACACACCTCATTGATTGCTGGACACTTTGGTGTAGGCAAGACAGTAGAAAATCTCCAAAGGTATTTTTATTGGCCACAGATGTTTGAAAATGTTTCTCATTTCATAAGAGGATGTTATTTGTGTGAAACAAGTAAGCCTAGCAATAGGAAACTTGGATTCTACACTCCACTTCCGATACCTTCACATCCATGGGAGAGTATCTCAATGGATTTTCTAGGAGGTCTTCCATTGTCAAGGAAAGGTCCTGATTACTTGTATGCAGTTGTAGACAGGTTCAACAAAATGTGCATATTAACACCATGTAAAAATCAAATTATAGTTGAACAAACAACTCATCTTTTCTTCCAAAACATTTGGGTTCATTTTGGTCTTCCTAATTCTATTGTAAGTGATTGAGATTCTCGATTTGCTGGGAATTTTGGGTCAAATTTGTGGTACATGATGGACATAAAGTTGAAGAAGAGTACAACCTTTCATCTGCAAACACATGGAAAAACTGATGTCATCAACAAAACATTCATTCATCTTCTTAGAGGATATTGCAACAGACATCCCAAGTTGTGGGATGAAAAGCTGCATTACATACAACATGCATACAATAGGGCAAATAATTCTTCCACAAACACATCACCATTTTAGGCATGTTATAGGTACTTTCCAAGATCACCATTGGACTTCATCTTTGAGAAAGATGTTGCCATTGATGGTCACAATGACATTGATAAGGAAAGGAAGTTCATAGAGAAAATTCAGTTGATACATCATACAATGCAAGAACAGTTGGAAAAGAGTCAAAGCAGCTACAAGACAAGGCATGAAAAACACCAGGTTGATCACATATTTCAAGTTGGAGACGAAGTTTGGTTATATATTAGAAAAGAGAGACTTTAAGGGGAAGGTAAAAATCTTAGACCAATCCATTATGGTCCTTTTAAAATTCTAGAAAAGATTGGTAACAATGCATTTAAGCTTGATTTGCCTCCTTATATGAAAATATACTCTATTGTTAATTTTGAGAATTTGAGATTGTTTGAGGCTCCTTTGGTTGATGATCAAGGAGAGCTTGTTCAGCGACCACAATAGATGATTTCTTACCAGAATATCTTGATGAACTTCAGCAGGAACTCATAGTTGACAGAAGAACTAGGACTCCAAAAATAGGGGATGTTGAATACCTTAGAGTGGGACTCAAGGGATAAAGTCCTTCTAAAGCCAAATGGTTGTAGATCGAGAATGTGAGGGAGTTTTACCCTCACCTATTGAATAATTGATAGGAAATTTCGAGGTCCAAAAGGCTTCTAGTAGGGAGGAATGATCAAGCACTCAGTATTTGGCTCAAAAATCAAAGTTTTCATAATGGCTTGAAACCTAAACAACCACGTTTATCTCGGAAGAATGATCCTAGCGCAACTCATTTCACTGAAAACTGAGTTCGTATGAGGAAGTGATTGAGTTTTGTTCGCTTTGCTAAACAGGCAAAATTTGCAAAAAAAAAACTGCCCAGTCAGTGCACAGTCAACAATTCGTACTACTGGCGTGGCAAGTGACTAGGTAGGGTCAACTTGGTCAACATTCAATCATATCTCACCAAGTGTCACGGTGTGATTGGTTGTAGTTGGTGATGTGGCAAGTGAATTGGCACAGTTCTATTGGTTAGTTTTGGACCAATGAAAGAATGCCACGTGGCACCTCCCAACGACCTAGGCAGAGTTCTACATAGTTCCACAAAATGTTTTGGAGGTGTCGAGGTTCGACCCTGTGACCTCCGGCACATAGTCCACAACACATACCAACGCCGATATGTTTATGACTTAATAGTTATAGTGGCACATATATATTTAACATATGTTGGGTTCAAGGTTGGAGGTTAGGGGAGGGCCAACCCTTAGGCCAGCCCTCCCGATGTGAATGCGCCTGTAGTAATATCAAACGGTTATGGAAAACGGTCCATAAACCACACTACAAATGGTTAGTGCTAAGCCATGTGAACGTGTGTAAAGGTTTGTGGTTATGGTTATGTTAACCTCTAGTGGCTCCAAAACTCCAATGGTGTCCACGCCATGTGAAAGAATATTAGGGCTTGAACTTATGGTTAGTTAACCCAATAGCCAACGGATAATGCGACGATAAACCATGACATGTGACCCCGCTTAACCCGCCAAAGGTTACGGTTAGCCTAATCTGCATGATTAGCGCTAATCCTCTAGTTAAACACAGGTTAAAATTTAATTAAACTTAAGTTTAAATCAACAAAATTTTAGCGTACTCCACCATTTTTGGTGCCAACCCCAAATTTAGCAGCCTTAACTAGACTTATTCTAGTTTTAGAGGAGCTTTTCTAGGAAAACACTGTTTGAGCCATAACTGGAGCAATTTTCGACCAAATTTACCTCAGGAACAGGTGTTCCTAGCTAATTTCGACATTTTGAACACATTGGTGTAGGTATCAGGAGGAGTAGAGCTTTGTAAAAACAATTTTTTCCATATTGAGCTAATACAGAGGCCTAAGCCATGGAAGCTAGACCAAGGAGATGTAGCCCAAGAGGGGTGAACTCCTTCATCAAAACTTGTGTTAAATGCTCTTGTTAATGGTTTTCTGTACTTTGAATGTCTGTTTTTGAAGCTAATTTGTTCATGTCTGTCACGTTAAACATGATGAAATTTACCTATTTCAATCACCAAACAACCTAAGGAAATCTATGCACAGGAAGCAATGAACAAGCATATGTTTATAAATATGTAACTAAAATTAGCACAACAAAACTAACATTCAATAACCGATCATAGGAGGTGCTACTTATGGTTCTAACCTAACCTCCAAGGTCTATTACGAAGATGGGGTTACAAAAATTCTCTTCTTCCAACTTCCTCAAAACTAAAAAAATGTCTCCATAACATGTAGCTCATTGAGAGCTTTCTTAAAATATAAATTGTATCTCAATTCAACTCCAAAATTAAAATTTGTGCCCATATGAAATTTATCCAGTCATATTAGGCCATGTTAATATCAAGCTACCACATGGCACTTCCTTTTCAACATGTCACAGATCCATGTCATCATAGTACTTCCACATGGCATCCACATGTGGTGCTACCGTGCCATCATAGCATGGTTCCATATCATGATGGGTTTCCTACATGGTATCCACATTTTCCCTCTTAGATCATTATCGCATTGTCATGCACCTGGCCCTTTCCCATCATGTTTTGTGGCATTTTCTTGTTATATTTGGCTCTAAAGGATTCCATATGTTCATGTGTTTGTCCACTATTGGCATACCCCAAACTCCTAAATTTCCCAATTAGTTGACTTCACTATAAGAGATCTAGATTCACAAACATCCAGGGATACAAAAAGGTGTGCATTAATTGCCACCCCTAGATCCCAGATTCCCTCGATGTTATACACAATTCATAAAATCTATTCTTGACACTATCTGGGACCTCTTGAATGGAAATACCCTCATCCACATTTGGATTCCCTGGATACCATATTAAATTGAACATAATGCATTGTGGGTCCCTTGCAAGGTGGTCCCCATGCGATAAGGAAAAAAGCTATTATTCTAGCCTAAGGATATATGTATTTCCCAAGGGTTATAAAACCTTTGCCACCCCCAAAGGTCCCAATCCCTAGATTCAATGCAAAATCTAGTCCAACATAGTTTTGACTAATTCTTAGGAATGATTGTCTTGACTACCAAGATGCACATATGCTTCACGCTTGGAGAAAGATATACAACCTGGATTCAAAATTTGTTTTAAGAAGTTAATCTACTTAGCTATAAAGGAAAATGATAAGGAAATCCAATCCTCGATTTGATTTGCTAGAAAAGGATAATCTGGTCTAAAGGAGACATGGATTTCTAAAGGCAATGGCTGTGTTTTGAGAATAAGACCTTCAAAGATACTAGACTACGTTTAGAAGAGCTCAAAGGTACCAATAAAGCTTATCTTCCACATATTTTGAGAGAAAGATAAAGATGGCTTCAATGACCATATTTCACAAGAAAAGTGACAAACCAAGCTCTGAAAAGTAAATTTCAGGATGTCACAACAACACATAATTATGCATAAGCCCATAGAATTCATCACATCATTCATAAACTAAGTGACCATCACCTCTAATGATATAACTCATTTAACACAAAATATAACTTAAACTCATCACATGTAAGATAATCTACAGTCATGGGTATGGTATTGATCTACCCATTTCATAATATATAAGATAGACGAGAAATCATAAAATAACAAATAAACTGAGTGAACCTCAAACAAATAGTCAGAATTCATATAAGTGATCATGTGATTAATGAATATGGTAATAAGCGCATAGTTCCAATAACTCATTATTTCCATGGATATACAAGATGGATGGTTAGTCATGATTAGATAGTGAACTAGGCTAACATTATGACCATTCTCCTATTGTGCCCTCTATTTGCCAACCAATTCTCTATATTTGTCTCCATATTGCCAACAAGCCCATGCACTCCCCGCTAGCAACTTCGCATATATTTTCACATAGCTCTACTCAACATTCATTAGGGATTCAAATTACAATAGCTCATACAAATTTGTGCTCCCTCTTCCCTCAAATACCTTCTATCATTATTATTCCACATTAATCAAGTGTTTAAAATGCAATATCCTGTAAAAAATCATTCACACTCCTCCCTCAAAGCTCTTTTTCATTTTCTACTCAACATTCATTATAGGTTCAAACTATATTAGCTTGTAAAAAGTTTTGTGCAGTGCAACCATGGAGAAAAATCGTTACCAACTACTTTACTAGGTAAAACCAGCAAATCTTGATCGATTCTCAAATGATATAAAGTTTTTGGTTAGTGTGGGTGTAGCGAGGAAAAAATAATGTAAGGAGGTTAACTTATTCATGGTTCATTTCTTGGTAGAATTCTCACACTAGCAATAATGTGCATGGGGGTAAATTACAAGAGAAGGAAAAATGACAAGGTAGAAAAACAAGTGAGAACAATGTAAGCAGGGAAAGGGAGACTAGAAGAAGTTGCATACCATAAAAAACCATGATTTTGAATTTTGTGAACATAACTGAGCCACATGTGGTTGTAAGGAAGTGACCCAAGTAACCTTAAATAGGAGGTCATTGGAAGCCTCTTGAGAAACGCCAATTGGCATGGAAGTGAGTTCTAGAGGGAAATTGGTCAAGTAATAAGTGAGAATCCATCACCAAATTGAGGCTTCATGTGGTTGAATCCATTGTCTTAGCTAAGATGGATCCCCATGTAGCATGGTGCAAGCTCACATATTTTCCAATGAATGTGGATTGAACAATGTGAAGCAAAAATTGAAAATTATTTTCTTCAAGTAAAGTTGGTACAAAAATGCACATGTACGACACCAGTCCTTCTCCTCCATTGCACCTTGACATACAATAATGCAAAAATAAGCACATTCAGAATCAAACTATGTGCATGTAGAATGTAAAAGACTACAAGCTTTTAATCAAGTGAGACAATTCAATATTGAAAAAATGGTCAAAAACGACTATGAGAGGAGAAAGAAATGTGCACCAAACATGCGTGGAAGGAAACAATCTCAACATCAAATATACACTTCATAGCCTTTTTCCATATTTTGATAATAGAGTATTCTTTCTGAGCCATAAAAAGCCTTTTTCATTTATTTATAGGCCCATTCCTAGTTAAATATAACCAAGTCTCGCAAAATCTCATGTTGAATAAATAAATTATCATGGCTGCTACCATACGAGTTCACCATGGTACCTATGAATAGTGAATTAAAGTTGTTATGTCAGATAAAAGAATTATTTAATCAGTTCTCAACAAAGGACCCACTTCTCTCCTATCAAACAATGCAAAGTTGTTATGTCATTGACTAGCTTTATTGATATATCTATTTCGTAGCTCTACTTTAAACTAGTTCATCCAATGGTAAATTTTGAATTTGTCATTTTAGAAAAAAAAACTTTGAATATAAACCTCCTGTGTCACAAACCAATCCAAATTCCCCAAAGAAGTTAAGCAAGAACAAGTAAAGATAAATCCAATCACCTTAAGAGCAAGTGGTAAGACATTGTAAGCTTTTCATCAAGGGAGACAATTCAATATTAAAAAGGAGCATCTTTTTTATCAAATATTTGCTATTGGAACTTGAAAGAGCATCTTTGAAGATTGTGAGGCAATCTATGTTGCAAAGGTTATAGAATTTGTAAATTTGGCATAATGTAATTGATTTCTCTTTATCTTCTAGCTTTGAATGGCATTTTGTTTACTAATTTTTATATTCAGTGATCTTCCATATGTCATGATTCTTCTCGAATTTATGTCTTACTTTGTTTCCTTTGCAACATCTAGTGCAATTGCTAGTTTACTTCCATTTACTCTTTAGGGCTCTCTATATATCAAGTTCATAAAATTATTTTAAATAAAGTGGACATGATTTTTTATAAATTAGTGAAGCAATTACACATGTTTCTTGTATTGGAAAGTAAAATGTATATTCTTTTATTTTCAATTACTTTATCTCCATCTTAATAACATATAATATCAATATTATCTTAAATGCCATGTATCACCTCCATATTGAGTACTGAAGGAATCACATTATCTTCCTTATGCTAAGTAATAGGTAGTTATGGAAGAAATCATGAATTTTAATTTCAATTGCTGTATCTCTCTATATAAAATTTATAAACTATATTATTTAAGGTGTACATTGAAATATTCTTCTTATTATTAATATTTAGGGTCTGTATTCAAAAATATTTTTGTTATTAATTCTTTTAAATTTTAAATTTTAAATTTCAATATTTTGTTTATGTAACATTATGAAAAAAAACATGTTTTGTATACTAAGTTATAAAGCACTTCTAATCTCAATAAATAAATAAAATTTGTAATATTTATTTTTATTTCAATTACTTTATCTCTTTCTAAAAAAAAATTCAGCAGAAAAAATCGTGACTATTATATTAGAAAGAAAAAAAGTTACATAAAGTAGATGCACCTTGTCTATTCCAAAATATTCCTCACTGTCTTAGAACCAAAAATATCAAAATCTGTGCATTTAAAAAATCTAATATGTCATATAGTGCCAATATGATATGCCAATGTCCATGTACGTTTTGTAATTGCTATCAACAACAAACAAAAAAATAATGTATAGATGAAAAGTCTGGGAATATCATAGTAACATGTGCTAAATGACATATAGAATAAAAAAAAATTGTGGTTGCCCAAAAACATAACATAAAATGTGCTAATCAAAGAAAAGTGTAAAGTAGTCAAACTTCCAAGAAGGACTAATGCAAGTACTCATGTATAACACCCTCTAGATACTTGGTGGCTTGCCAAGTGCCCAAATCCTTCCAAAGGCCTTCTTTAGACAAAATGTTTGCAACAATATTTCTTTCCATGTATGTGTGGCAATAAGATACGAAATTAAAAGTCACTTTATCTCTCTATATAAAATTTATATAAAACTATATTTTTTAAAGTGTACATTGAAAGATTTTATTATTATTAATATTTATAGCCTATATTCAAAAATATTTTTGTTGTTAATTCTTTTACATTTTTAATTTCAATTTTATTATTATTATTATTTATTATAATAATATGAAAAATTATGTTTTCTATACTAAATTATAAAGTTCTTCTAATATGAATAGATAAATAAAATTTGTAATATTTATTTTAAATTCATTATAGATCCATCTTAACTCTAGATCTACCAAGGGCCAGGAGGGATCAAATCTCTTAATCTCTTATCAAGTTTTGCATATTATTGTGTCTTTAGGATATTTGATCCCTCTCAGCACTTAGATCCAGAGTTAAGGTTGCTCTATACTAATTTATAAAAAGAAATACTTGTTATTTTTTATTTTGAGAAAAATTAACCCAAATAATTTATTTATTTTTATGATATCAATTTACTTAATTAATATATATGAAATATTAATTATTTTTTATGTTGATAAAATTTATCTCACATCAAAATAATTATTTCACGCAACACTTTAGTTTTGTAAGTATTCCAATTTCATTCAACAATTTATACGTACCAAGAGTTGACATTTTAGTTTTGTGAGTATTCTAATTTCATGCAAGATTTTACATGTAATAGGAGTTTACATTTGTTTAATTAATTTCACATTTTGCCCATATAATCTTATTTCATTACTATAGGTTATAGGTTATATAATTTAAGAATTTCTAAAGAACAACATAACTTAATTGAAGTTTTTGGCACATATACTCCTACAAACCTTATAATCTTTTGTATTCTTGAATTTTTGTTCACACATAATTTTCCTTTCGTAATCCATAATATTATTGTATATACGTGCTTATTATTAAAAATAAAATTTTGAGCCAACATATTTAATTTGTTCCTTATTTTTCATTAATTAGCAGATATATATTTTAATTTTTTTAATGTAACATTAAATCAGAACATAATTTTTTTTAATGTAACATTAGGTGACAACACATTCCTCATATACGAGGTTGTAGAGCATCTATCAATGCACTACATTAATTTTTTTAATATTTATTTTTAACATTATAATTTAATTAAAAATAAATTTAAACATGTTATTTAAAATATATATATTATTTTTACCTTCTAACATATATCATGAGTATGAGGGAGCATTTGATGGCTAGGGTTTTTAGTTTCAGGGAGTATTTGGCCATCATCGTCGAGCTCCAGCTCGTTCTTGATTCTCATGGCATCCTCAATAGTAGTGATTTGTGTCTCTGACAAGTGTATGGACTGAATATGGCTGGCATAGATGCATTCTTGGATAACGTCCTTATCTGCAAGGACTACCTTGCCACTAATGTCGGTTTTTAAATTGGCCCTAATGCCCTTGGCAGTCACATTTTTGAAGATTTATGCCTTTATCAATATGATCATGTACATGAAACTCCAATTTGATATATTTTTTGAAGGTATGTGCCACCAAGTGTTTCTTTCTAAGGATCAATGGTGCCATACTCTTTTTTTCATATATCTATTTAGGCAGTGAAGTATGTTAAAATATAAAGGCACATTTCATTTCCATATGTAGGGATGGGCGTGGAAGTGAGACCATGAGGTCTAGACCCCTTTATTCCTTCTAATATAGTTGAAACACATTCTAATCAACTAGGTAAGGGTTTTGGTCATCCACAAACAGATCCGATGTCATTTTTCATCAAGGATATGGGGTTTGGCTCTCTTGTTTGTGACAATGTTGATCACGATATTTGTTGCAACACCCACAACCACTCATATATGACCAAAAGGACCTCAAATCTGGCAGATCCCTTGACGAGTCAACAAAATAAGGAAAAATTTCATAGTTTCATAAAATACCTAAACAAAAAATCATTTGTATTTTGGATTCGAGGATGGGATCTTATGGAAAATTTGAAACACACCATCTAGATCCATATGGGTATATCAACATCACTTCAGGTCCTTGAATATGAAGGAAAAGTGTTACAAGATGCATGTTAGCTGGAAGATTATGGAGTGAGAAAGGAATTAACCATTATTCTAAGTCTGAGAATGAGGGGAGGGTATTTGATCCACATAAACTCAAATGCAGACACCAGAATATATAATGGATCCATATAATTTAAGGATATACTCAAAGGGAAGAATGTTTCCCAATCCAGACAACCTCATATTTTCTAGGACCTTACATAGTTAAACAAACATATAAGATATTGGTTATGCAAGTAGTATCCCCAAAGGTAAAGTCTGAATTTCTTGATCTCTAAGCCACAATATTAATTTGTCGGTTTAATGGTTTCTAGTCGAAACCAAAATCTTTATATGAATGAGTGTAATATTCTTGGACAACAAAGTGTGATCTCTATTTGTGCTCAAAAGGAGTTTTCATAGTCCATTTTGACACACAACAAGAAAGCGACAAACTTCTTAATGAAGGATCATGGTTCTAGGTTAGAATCAGGCTCTTTGTAGCCCATTGGTTCCTAGTTTTTGATGTAACAAACATGGTGGTAACAACAATTCAAGTATGGGTAAGGTTACCAAACCTTCATCTCCCTTTTTGGCATCATCATGTCTTCAAGGACATTAGATATATCCTTGGAAAATTAAAAAAAGTAGACTCGTATAGAACATCAAAAGGAATCTTCACTTTTTCCATGATATGTGTTGAGATTGACCTTAGTAAAGGCCTCCTTGATTGTCTTCTTTTAAAACAAGAAATTTTTCGAAGGACATTGGTTATCGACTATGAGAACACATATTTCAGATGTTGATATTGCTTCTAAATAGGGCATTTGCAAAATCATTTTCCTCAAGCAAAAAAAGAAACCGAAAAAGAAAACGAGGCAAGGCCAAAACAAGAGCAAAAGCGGAGGGATGGTAGTTCTATAAGAACACAAAAGATGAAAGAGAAGAGCTCAAGGAAGAACACCTAAACTCATAAATACAAACTTCATCCAACGGTAGTGAAGAGGAAAGAACTAAAACAAAGGACGACACTCAAATGAGACGACATAAAAGGAGATCATAGTTCTAGATTAGCATAAAGAGAAATTACCTACAAAACAAGGTCCAGGAGGCATAATAATATTGCATGTATCTAAAGTATTGGATTCTAACAAATAAGTTCCAACTCATATGGCTAGAAATCAGATGGGAATAGTTACAACCATACTCAATCAAGGAGTATGGAGAAAGGTGGAAATAAAAAAATAAAAAAGGGGAAATTAGATGATTTTAACCATTTTAAACCCCTAAAAATTTGATGTATTATTTTTAGAATGTTTTTCTTCATAGTGGACATTAGCTGAAAGGTTGGTTTTATTTGAAATGCCTTTGGACATCTGCAAAAATGTAATTTTATTCCTGATTATCAAGTTGAATAAAATTAGGATTCTTTATTTGGAAAAAAGGAACATATATCATGGCCCTACAAAATACCTACACTTAGGCTTACAAGAAATTTTATAAGCATATTATTATTTGTTGGTAACCTTTTATTATGCAACTCTTATATATTTTTTTGAAATATGTGGAGGGAAACTATCTTAGTAGATCTAGGGATCACTTCTCATTGGCTCATTAGCAAAACCTAATCCCAAGATTATCAAGGAGAATTGACGACGTGACCTCCCATTGGCAAATATCTTTAACGATGGGAACTAGACTAATTGAGCTAATCATTGGTCCTCGGAAACTGTTATTAATTAATTATGTTTATTTTAGAATATGGTTTCTAAATTTCTAATTTAATTATCAATAACTATTAGGTGGATGGTAGGTATTTAACCTCCATAAAATATTTTATAATATTCTTAGTAGTATATACAAATTATAAGTTGAGATTTGTTTCCAAAATAGTTCTGCCTTTTTTCATCTTTTAATTAAATTCATTAATTAAAAAAATTTCATAAAAACAAGTGTCTTAAAAAACTATTGTTTTTTGGGCATGCAATATTGATAAGTCATGGTATTGTAACAAAGCCTATTTATAGATTAGGAATTTCCATAATAAACTCAGAACGAATCCTGATAGTTAAGAATCATGTTTTTTTTTAACATCTATTATTTCTATAAATTTTTAAATTTTAATAATTTAAGGTGTATAATAAATAAATATTTTAATATTTATTATGAATTAATATTTATCTTTCTTTCCTACCCATTCAATTTATATGGTTATACTCATTTTGAATTTAACAACCATGAATGATCCGAAACAGATACTAAATCAATAAGAAAAGGTACTACAGACTCATGTGTAGGAAAATGCCTATATTACTTAGTGCAACGGATCGAAAAGATTGCAGATAATATAGAAAATTAATAGTCAAAAAACATAATAGACACACACATCAACAAAACAAATAATCAAGGAGTTCACTAGACTTCCTGGCTACGTCTCCTGGTCCAGCTTTCAATGTCGACCTCTATATTATGTCTTCAAGAATAGAGTTTACAAGTGTGAACTCAATCAGAGCCATAACACAACAAACAGAGATATTTCACAGGGATTTCACTCGAAAACCTCGAGTCTAAAGAGTGCATAGACTCTCCCTCTTAGTGCCTATGATCAACTATTCGTAGTTGTGCATTTTCTCTTACACTCTGTCTCCCCTCTGTCTCTGACCTCCTCTTCTCTGTGCTGCCATTGAATGGATTTTAAGCCTATCGGTGTTGTCGGTTCAATCCCCTTCTTGGGTTGTCTGGCTCCCGGCGCTGTCCCTTCATATCCCTGCTGAGCGTTTAAACAACCATTGCAAAAACGCTTAAAGCATTGAGGCCACCTGTTTACAAATGGAAGGACCGGGTGCAGGTGAAAATCCCTGAGAACACGCTTTTTTGTTTACACAGGGAATACATAGAAATAAACTGAAACAATGGAAAATCCGACCGAAACGCAAAATCTAAACTTCAAACGATATAAATTCCGCCCTATAATCCTCTCAGATCTGCCGTGATCGTAATCGCAAGTCGTATTGGCTACGAGTCATAATCCCTTTGTATTCCACACCATTGATCTGCCTTCAATCTGACAGTTCGCATCCAACCCGATCATCCAACTAGCTCATGCCTTCTTCACCGTCTAATCCATGATCACTAATCCAACGACTGACGGCCATTTTGAGCGGCCCACTTGCATGGGGAAACCCACCCGAAATGAGTGGTTTTCTCTCTCCTGTGCCATGCTATGTATCGGCCAGTGTATGGAATCGGGTGAAGCCCTTCCAATACCACTTACCACCTGTAGCCTGCCCAAATTACCGTTTACCACAAAACTCAAATCCTTCGTTGTTTAATTCATAACTCCTTCGGGTCCGCTGAAAGCCCTTTGCTTGTGTTAAGTCCTTCCTTTAGGAATCTGTGATGCAATATTTGTGATCTTCGTTGTTGATCTATGCACTCGATCAATGGTCCATGTTAAGTCATCGATCGCAGTCGCATTTCCCTTATGGCCACCTCCAATATACTCCACTGGCCTCTCCCGATGCGATATCCCGATTTAATCTGGGTTGTTGATCTGTCTGATCCGACGACTCCTATGTAACAAGACTTTATGCTCCACTTCACTCTACTTTCCACCATTCCTTAGTGTTTTCCTCTACGATCTCTGTTTTCTAATAGTTTAATATATATGAAGACTTACATTTTTAGAGAGTTTAAGATCCATTTTGGATCACGCCTTCCCACTGAAAAGCTTTCGGACCACCAAAAGTTGGTTTTAGCATTCAAGCAAGTGAGGATACCTCTCCTTCACTTGTCTAACTTCTATCCATCGTGCTTTGCTTGGATTTGAATCTTTGAGTCCCACTCTCAGGTACACAACATCCCATTGACGTGTAGTTCTTACCTTGCTACCCAGAACTATGTCCTCCTATAACTCATTGAGATACTCAGGAAACAAATCCCTAATAGAAGGAAACTGACTTTGCTCTTCAGCATCTTCAATCAATGAAGGTTCATACAATCTCAAGTTTTTTGCATTAATGACTGAATAGATCTGCATATAAGCTGGTAAATCAAGATGAAAAGCATTTTCACCGATTTTATCAAGTATCTTTAAAGGTCCATACCTTATTGGTTTTAGCTTCTGAACTTCACCTTGCATTCTATATTTGTTGATGGACAACTAGACTTTATCACCAACTTGAAAACTATATTCAACTCAATGCTTGTCATGTCTTGCCTTGTACTTGGCTTGACTTCTTTCCAGCTGTTCCTGTACTGCCTGGTCAATTTCCTAGATTTGTTCAATGAACTTGGTTGCTTTGTCCACATCATTGTGTCCATCAACTGCTATGTCTTTACCAAAGACAAAATCCAAGGGAGCCTTTGGTATAAAACCAAAACAAGTCTCAAAAGGAGATCTCTGAGTAGAAGAGTGCTTGGCACGGTTGTAAGCATGATGCACATAACACCCAAAGCTTGGTATGATTGCTGCAATAGCCTCTAAGAAACTAGATCATTGTCCTATTGACCACTTCTGTTTGACCATCTATTTGTGGATGAAATGTTGTTCTTTTCTTCAATCTGGTTTCCATTAACTCCCATAGATTTGACCAAAACTTCCCAACAAATCGAGAATCTCGATCAGATACAATAGAAGTGGGTAACCCAAAATGAACCCATACATTCTAAAAGAAAAACTTTGTTGTTTGTTCAACTGTAACCTGCTTGTTACATGGTATCAAAATACACATTTTACTGAACCTATCCACAACAACATACAAATAATCATGACCTTTCCTAGATTTTGGCAATCCCCCAACAAAATCCATGGAAACACTTTCCCAAGGATGAGAAGGAATTGGAAGTGGAGTGTACAAGCCTAATTTCCTATTATTGGGCTTGCTTGTAACACACATTGTACATCATTTGATATATCTAGAAACTGTCTCATGCATTCTTGGCCAATAACAAAACCTTTGCAATTGTGCAACTATTTTACTTACACCAAAATGACCTGATATGAGAGAAGCATGTGCTTTTCGGATTATGTTAACTCTTTTAGTTTGTGGAATGCATAACTTTCCCAAATGATATAAGAGTTGGTCCTTTACATAATAATTCAATTCTTCTATTGGCTTTCCATGACCTAAAGTTGCATCCACATCTATAAAATCTACATCTTGAGCATATTGTTCAATGTAACTTTCATGCATTATTTAGTTATGTTTAAGTATAGTAGATGCATTTATGATTGGCCTTGATAACATTTCTGCAACCTTATTGTGTATGCCCTTCTTATATCTGATGACAAGATGAAATTACTATAGAAAACCCATCCACCTATAATGTCTTGATTGTTGCAATTTAGTTTGTGAGTGAAAATATTGAAGTGGTTGATGATCTGTATGTATGATTGTTTCTTTACCCATTAGGTAATGCTTCCACTTTTTCACACTTTGTACTAATGCATACAATTCTTTATCATATGTGGGATAATTAGCTACCGCAGAAGTAAATGTCTCAGAATGATAACATATGGGTTTTCCATGTTGCATCAACACTGCCTCCATGGCATAGTCACTGGCATCAGTCTCAATCTCAAATGAATGTTGAAGAACTGGCAATGCTATTACTAGTGTTGTACTGATTTTTTTCTTTAAGGTGTTGAAGGTTTTCTGCTGTTTTCCTGCCCACTTAAACACATGTTTCAATCCTATTAAAGCATGTAATGGAGCTGCAATCAAAGAAAAGTTAGCAATAAACTTTCTCCAGTATTGTGCTACCCCTAGGAAACTCCTAACCTCTATAGCAGATTTGGGTTTAGGCCAGTTCACAATGACTTCAACCTTAGAGGGATCTATCTTCAATTCACCACCCCCTACAATATAACCCAAATAATTTAAAGATGTTCTGCCAAATTCACATTTTGACAGTTTTACATAGAGATTTTCTCTTTTTAAAACAGCTAATGTTTTCTTCACATGCTTTACATGGTCTTCCCATGTCTTACTAAAAACAAGAATGTCATCTAAATAAACAATTACAAAGTCATCAATAAATGGTCTGAGTACATCATTCATAACTCTCATAAATGTAGCAGGAGCTTTAGTTAAGCCAAAAGTCATAATCAACCATTCATAAAGTCCTTGCTTTATCTTGAAAGCAGTCTTCCATGCATCGTGTTCTGCAACTCTAACCTGATGATAACCACTTCGCAAGTCTAACGTAGAAAAGTAAACTACTTCTTTCAATTGATATAACAAATCATCAATACGAGGAAGAGGATAACGATTCTTGATCGTTATTTTATTTAGTGCTCTATAATCAATGCACATTCTCCATGAACCATCTTTCCTTCTCACCAGCATGATTGGAGATCCACATGGTGATGTGCTTGGTCGTATAAACCCTTTATTGAGCAACTCATGTACCTGCTTCTTTATCTCTGCATTCTATAAAGTTGATAACCTATACATTCCAATGTTAGGTAATGGAGCATCTTGCTGTAAATAAATATCATGTACTATTTCTCGCTTGGGTGGTAGACCTTTAGGTTCTTGAAATAGAACATCATACTCTAAAACAACTTTAACTAAATCAGCTTTCTATTTAGAATCATAGCCTTCAAATGCATTGGATTTTTCAAGATCCTTTGCCTTTACAACCATTAGTAAAAATTTCTTACTTGAATTCACAATTCTTTTCATCTGCCCTGAGTTTATGAGAGAATAGTTATCTTTGAGTTTATGAGCTCTTACAATGTATTCTATTCCATTTTTAGTGAGTTGATACTTATTCTCAGCTCTATAGAAAATAGCTTTCCTATCATACAAGTATGGACTTCCCAAAACAATACCACATATATCCAATGGAACTATATCTAACTCAACCTCATCTACAAATGTTGATCCAATAGCAAACCTAAGTTTACATTGTCTTGTTACTTGTAGCTTTGTTTTATCACACACCCAACATAATGGATGTGGCTTCTCATGAGGTTTTGTTTGTAATCCCAACTTCTTTACAATTGTTTCAAAAATCAAATTTACTTGTGATCCACTATTAAATAAAGTACCAATCTTATTGTGCTTGGAAATTAATCTAATATGAAAAAGCTCATTTCTTTCCCTCTCATTATTTTCATTATCAATAGATTGTGAAGAATTACTTGTGGATGCTTCAGAATCTTTACCTTTAATACCTATGGGTATAACTGTTGTTTCATCGCCTGAATCTAATCCCAAGTCCTGCTGAATAGTAGTAGCATTCTTTCTCTCCTTTCCACCGAACTTCTTAGGTTTCCATTCTGGATACAAAGACCAGCAGTGTGCCTCATCGTGTCCTTCTTTTTGACAATGAATGCATGAAGTTTTATCCTTCTTTACAGTGTTTTCTTTCCTCTCCTTCCATTTCAATTTCTTCTTTTCCTTATTCTTTCTTACAGAATATTTAGATGATTTCCCAACCTCTGGGATTACATTCTTACCTCTAGCTTCTAGATGTGTGCCTTGAACTGATACATCATCTAAGCTAGTGGGATTAAACATGAGAATAGTATGCTTTAAATAGCTATGAAGACCACCTATATACTTCAATAAAGTCTCAGGGGAATCTAATGATATACCTAGAGTTAAAGCTCTTTTCCTGAATTTCTGAGTACAAATTGGTACACTTTGACCCTTCAATTGATGAAGAGTTTGCCAACTCATCATTGCCTGCTGCATGTAAGCCAAAGGATAGAATTTCTTTTTGATGGCAGAAACAAATTCATTCTAGGTAGAAATGATTTTACCATGTTTTTGCAGATCAACTTGTGTCTTGCCTTCCCACCATACTAGTGAAGTTCCTCCAAGTTGAAGGCTAGCTAGCTAAATCTTCTTCCTTTTTGAATCAATGTTTTGTACCTTGCAATATACATCCATTTATCTTATCCAATTATCTAGCTTTTCTGCATTGAGCTCTCCATCATAAATTAGCAAATCAAACTTCACATGTAGTTTGATTAAGGAAGTTTTCTTCTTCTTCTTATAAGAGCTAGTGTTATGCGAAGAAGATGATGAGGATGACGAAGGTGATGATGGAGGAGATGGTGGAGGAGGCATTTCCCCTTTCCTTTTTCCTTCTGGAGGGGCAACTAGAAAAGGTTCCTCTGCTCCTTTTTCTGGTTTTGGTGTTGCAGTGCTTTCACCTCAACCCTTGTTAAACTCCAGATACATCTCTTCCACCATGGCTTGGAGTGTCTTAAAAATTTCTATAAATTGAGATTCTGATCCCAATGGAGCTTCTTCTACCATTCTCCTCTAAGAAAAGACTCTTCCAATCTCTGGATTAGCCTCAACTAGTTCTCCTTCTCCTAGTTTGAGCTTTAATCTAGTTAGCATTCAAAATCTAGCACAAGCTTGTCTAACCTTAAAAAAACCAAAACCGAAAGCTCTGATACCACTTGATCGCTAATCCAAAGCTGACGACCATTTCGGGAAGCCCACTTGCATGGGGAAAACCCACCTGAAATGGGTTTTCTCTCTCCTGTGCCATGCTACGTGTCGGCCAGTGTATGGAATCGGGTGAAGCCCTTCCAATACTACTTACCCCCTGTAGCCTGCTCAAATTACCGTTTACCATGGAACTCAAATCCTTCACTGTTTAATTCATAACTCCTTCGGGTCCGCTGAAAGCCTTCCACCTATGTTAAGTCCTCCCTTTAGGAATCTGCAATGCGATATTTGTAATCTTCGCCATTGATCTGTGCACTTAATCAACGGTCCATGTTAAGTCGCCAATCGTAGTCACATTTCCCTTAGGGCCACCTCTGATATACTCCGCTGGCCTCTCCCGATGCGATATCCCGATTTAATCTGGGCCCTTGAACTGTGCGATCCAACGGATCCCGTGTAACGAGACTTTATGCTTCGCTTCACTCTATCTGCCATTCCTTAGTGTTTTCCTCTATGATCTCTATTTTTTGATAGTTTAATATATATGAAGATGTACATTTTTAGAGAGTTTAAGATCCATTTTGGATCATGCCTTCCCATTGAAAAGCTTTTGGACCACCAAAAGTTGGTTTTAACATTCAAGCAAGTGAGGATACTGCTCCTTCACCTGTCTAACTTCTATCCATTGTGCTTTTCTTGGTTTTCAACCTTTGAGTCCCACTCTCAAGTACCCAACATCCCCTTGACGCGTAGTTCTTACCTTCTTGTCCAGAACTCTGTCCTCCTATAACTCATTGAGATACTCAGGCAACAAATCCCCAATAGAAGGCAACTGACTTTTCTCTTCAGGATCTTCAATCAATGAAGGTTCATACAATCTCAAGTTTTTTGCGTTAACAATTGAATAGATCTACATATAAGCTGGTAAATCAAGGCAAAAAGCATTTTCACCAATTTTATCAAGTATCTTGAAAGGTCCATACCTTATTAGTTTTAGCTTCTTACCTTCACCTTGCATTCTATCTTTGCTAATGTACGCCAGACTTGATCACCAACTTGAAAACTATGTTTAGCTCGATGCTTGTCATGTCTTGCCTTGTACTTGGTTTGAATTCTTTCCAGCTGTTCCTATACTGCCTGGTGAATTTCCTGGATTTGTTCAATGAACTTGGTTTCTTTGTCCACATCACTATGTCCATCAACTGATATGTATTTACCAAAGACAAAATCCAAGGGAGACTTTGGTATAAAACCAAAACAAGTCTCAAATGGAGATCTTTGAGTAGAAGAGTCCTTGGCACGGTTTTAAGCATGCTGCACATAACACAAATGCTCATCCCAAAGCTTGGGATGCTTGCTGCAATAGCCTCTAAGCAACTTGATCACCGTCCTGTTGAACACTTTTGTCTGACAATCTGTTTGTGGATGAAATGTTGTGCTTTTCTTCAATATGGTGTCCATTAACTCCCATAGATTTGACCAAAACTTCCCAACAAATCAAGAATCTCGATCAGATACAATAGAAGTGGGTAACCCAAAATGAACCCATACATTCTGAAAGAAAAAATTTGCTATTTGTTCAACAGTAACCTACTTGTTACATGGTATCAAAATACACATTTTATTGAACCTATCCACAACAACATACAAATAATCATGACCTTTCATAGATTTTGGCAATCCCCCAACAAAATCCATGGAAACGCTTTCCCAAGGACGAGAAGGAATTGGAAGTGGAGTGTACAAGCCTAATTTCCTATTATTGGGCTTGCTTGTAGCACACATTGTACATCCTTTGATATATCTAGAAATTGTCTCATGCATTCTTTGCCAATAATAGAACCTTTGCAATTGTGCAACTGTTTTACTTACACCAAAATGACCTGATATGAGAGAGGTATGTGCTTCTCGGATTATGTTAACTCTTTCAGTTTGTGGAATGCACAACTTTCCAAAATGATATAAGAGTTGGTCCTTTACATAATAATCCAATTCTTATACTGGCTTGCCATGACTTAAAGTTGCATATACATCTCTAAAATCTACATCTTGAGCATATTGTTCAATGTAACTTTCATGCATTACTTAGTTATGCTTAAGTATAGTAGATGCATTTATGATTGGTCTTGATAACATGTCTGCAATCTTATTGTGTATGCCCTTCGCATATCTGATGACAAGATGAAATTGCTATAGAAAACCCATCCACCTATAATGTCTTGATTGCTACAGTTTAGTTTGTGAGTGCAAATATTGAAGTGGTTGATGATCTATATGTATGATTGTTTCTTTACCCATTAGGTAATGTTTCCAATTTTTCACACTTTGTACTAATGCATACAATTCTTTATCATATGTGGGATAATTAACTACTGCAGAAGTAAATGTCTCAGAATGATAGCGTATGGGTTTTCCATGTTGCATCAACATTGCCCCCATGGCATAGTCACTGGCATCAGTCTCAATTTGAAATGGATGTTGAAGATCTGGCAGTGCTAGTACTGGTGTTGTATTGATTTTTTTCTTTAAGGTGTCGAAGGTTTTCTGTTGTTTTCCTCCCCACTTAAACACCTATTGCAATCCTGTTAAAGCATGTAATAGAGTTGCAATCAAAGAAAAGTTAGCAATAAACTTTCTCCAGTATTGTGCTACCCCTAGGAACTGCTAACCTCTGTAGCATATTTGGGTTTAGGCCAATTCACAATGACTTCAACACTAGAGGGGTCTATCTTCAATTCACCACCCCCTACAATATAACCCAAATAATTTGAAGATGTTTTGCCAAATTCACATTTTGACAGTTTTACATAGAGATTTTCTCTTTTTAAAACATCTAAAATCTGCTTCACATGCTTTACATGGTCTTCCCATGTCTTACTAAAAACAAGAATGTCATCTAAATAAAAAATTACAAAGTCATCAATAAATGGTCTAAGTACATCATTCATAACTCTCATAAATGTAGCAGGAGCTTTATTTAAGCCAAAAGGCATAACCAACCATTCATAAAGTCCTTGCTTTGTCTTGAAAGCAATCTTCCATGCATCCTGTTCTACAAATCTTACCTGATGATAACCACTTCGCAAGTCTAACTCAGAAAAGTAAACTGCTTCTTTCAATTGATCTAATAAATCATCAATATGAGGAAGAGGATAACTATTCTTGATCGTTATTTTATTTAGTGCTCTATAATCAATGCACATTGTCCACGAACCATCTTTCTTTCTCACCAACACGATTGGAGATCCATATGGTGATGTTCTTGGTCGTATAAACCCTTTATCAAGCAACTCTTGTACCTGCTTCTTTATCTCTGCATTCTCTAAAGTTGATAACTTGTACATTCCAATGTTAGGTAATGGAGCATCTTGCTGTAAATAAATATCATGTATTATTTCTCACTTGGGTGGAAGACCTTTAGGTTCTTGAAATAGAAAATCATCCTCTGAAACAACTTTAACTAAATCAGCTTTCTGTTTAGAATCACAGCCTTCAAATGCATTGGATTTTTCAAGATCCTTTGCCTTTACAACATCAGTGAAAATTGCTTACTTGAATTCACAATTATTTTCATCTACCCTAAGTTTATGAGAGAATAGTTAACTTTGAGTTTATGAGCTCTTACAATGTATTCTATTCCATTTTTAGTGAGTTGATAATTATTCTCAGCTCTATAGAAAATAACTTTTCTATCATACAAGTATGGACTTCCCAAAATAATACCACATATATCCAATGGAACTATATCTAACTCAACCTCATCTACAAATGTTGGTCCAATAGCAAACCTAAGTTTACATTGTCTTGTTACTTGTAGATTTGTTTTATCACACACCCAACCTAGTGGATATGGCTTCTCATGAGGTTTTGTTTGTAACCCCAACTTCTTTACAATTGTTTCAGAAATCAAATTTACTTGTGATACACTATCAAATAAAGTATCAATCTTATTGTGCTTGGAAATTACTCTAATACGAAAAAGCACATTTCTTTCCCTCTCATTATTTTCATTATCATCACATTGTGAAGAATTACTTATGGATGCTTTAGAATATTTACCTTTAATACTTGTGGCCGTAACTGTTGTTTCATCACCTGAATCTGATCCCAAGTCCTGCTGAATAGCAGCAGTATTCTTTCTCTCCTTTCCACCAAACTTCTTAGGTTTCCGTTCTAGATGCAAAGACCAGTAGTGTGCCTCATCGTGTCCTTCTTTCTGACAATGAGTGCATGAAGGTTTATCCTTCTTTACAGTGTTTTCTTTCCTCTCCTTCCATTTCAGTTTCTTTTTTTCCTTAATCTTTCTTAGAGAATATTTAGATGATTTCCCAACCTCTGGGTTTACATTCTTACCTCTAGCTTCTAGATGTGTGCCTTGAACTGATATATCATCTAAGCTAGTGTGATTAAACATGAGAATAGTATGCTTTAAATAGCTATGAAGACCACCTATATACTTCAATAAAGTTTTAGGTGAATCTAATAATATACCTAGAGTTAGAGCTCTTTTCCTGAATTCCTGAGTATAAATGTGTACACTTTGACCCTTCAATTGACGAAGAGTTTGCCAACTCATCATTTCCTACTGCATGTAAGCTAAATGATAGAATTTCTTTTTGATGGCAGAAACAAATTCATTCCAGGTAGAAATGATTTTACCATGTTTTTGTAGATCAACTTGTGTCTTGCCTTCCCACCATACTAATGCAGTTCCTCCAAGTCGAAGGCTAGCCAACTGAACCTTCTTGCTTTCTAAATCAATGATCTGTACCCTCCAATATACATCAATTTGTCATATCCAATTATCTAGATTTTCTGCATTGAGTTCTCCATCATAAATTGGCAAATCAAACTTCACATCTAATTTGATTAAGGAAGTTTTCTTCTTCTTCTTAGAAGAGCTAGTGTTATGCGAAGAAGATGATGAGGACGACAAAGGTGATGATGGAAGAGATGGTGGAGGAGGCATTTCCCCTTTCTTTTTTCTTTTGGAGGGGCAACTATAAAAGGTTCCTCTTCTCCTTTGTCTGGTTTGGGTGTTGCAGTGCTTTCACCTCGATCCTTCTTAAACTCTAAATACATCTCTTCCACCATGGCTTGGAGTGTGTTAAAACTTTCTATAAATTGAGATTCTGATCCCAATGGAGCTTCTTCTGCCATTCTCCTCTGAGAAAAGACTCTTCCAATCTCTGGATTAGCCTCAACAAGTTCTCCTTCTCCTAGTCTGAGCTTTAATCTAGTTAGCATTCAAAACCCAGCAAAAGCTTGTCTAACCTTAACAAAACCAAAACCGAAAGCTCTGATACCACTTCATCGCTAATCCAATGGCTGACGGCCATTTTAGGCGGTCCACTTGCACAGGGAAAACCTACCCAAAATGAGTGGTTTTCTCTCTCCTGCACCATGCTACGTGTCGACCAATGTATGGAATCGGGTGAAGCCCTTCTAATACCACTTACCGCCTATAGCCTGCCCGAATTACCATTTCCCATGGAACTCAAATCCTTCGTTGTTTAATTCATAACTCCTTCGGGTCCACCGAAAGCCTTTCGCCTGTGTTAAGTCCTCCCTTTAGGAATCTGTGATGCAATATTTGTAATCTCTACCATTGATCTGCGCGCTCGATCAACGGTCCACGTTAAGTCATCGATCGCAGTCGCATTTCCCTTAGGGCCGCCTCTGATATACTTCATTGGCCTCTCCTGATGCGATATCCCAATTTAATCTAGGTCGTTGATCAATCTGATCTGATTACTCCTATGTAACGAGACTTTATGCTCTGCTTCACTTTGTTTTCTGCCATTCCTTAATGTTTTCCTCTGCGATCTTTGTTTTTTAATAGTTTAATATATATGAAGACTTACATTTTTAGAGGGTTTAAAGATCCATTTTGGATCAATGAAGTACAAAGATTATCATGAATATAATCTTAAGCGAGTAAATATGTTTTTCCTTATAGTATTTTTTGTAAGAGATAAATGTATTAAATAATAGGACAAATTTAATGATGAGTATATAAATACCACAATTTAAACTGAATAGTTTTATTATAAAAATCAAATATAACATTACAATCATTTAAATTATTTTTTCATAAAAACAAAATTGCAAAATAATTACATCGATGGACGTCCTCCCTATTGGAATTGGGGACTTTAATCATTTTTCTAATTAATTATTTTGATTAGATGGCCTAAATTGAAAGACGACAATATATTCTCGTCGTTGCCACTCAATCAACGAATAAAAATTGAACTTGTAACTTCCTTGCATATCTAAATCATGTGTTTAAACCCTATTTAAAATTAATTTTTACCAAATTGTCATTAAAATTTTACCACACATGTTATTAATGACCACGTATGATAATTAGTGATAAAAAATTGAAAACAAAATTTATAAAACATAAATTGAATTCTTTGAAGTATGGCTTTTCACATTCTAAAACGCATAGCTCCATTAATCATTTATATTCATGCCCCCTCAAATATTTGTAACTCTTTTGATGGCCTGCGCACCTAAAAAAAATTATAAAAAATAAATTGAATTATTCCACCCATATCTCTTCACTTTCTAAAATGTATAGTTCCATTAACCATTCATATTCATGTTCATATCAAATGTTTGTAACGCTTTGGATGGCCCGCCCACCTACTCAACAACAAATGACATGCATGAAATGGAAGGCTAATGCATGTGCTTGTTTGTTTTTGTTCCTTAGTAATTACGGAGCCATCTAGCTCACCGGTCACAAGCTCGTACAAATGCAAACTTTAGGAATAGGTATTTATCTTTCTCATTTTATGCTGTAATAGTCTACTATATTATATTATTTTGTGATTAGTTATCATTTGTATTATTGCAATTGTATAGAAGGCCTAGAAGTCTCGTGGAAGATTAATACCAGATTATTATCAAAGCTTCACCTGATTGGACTTTGTTAATTTGTTGACAATATCTTCCTTAGAAGGCACCATCCATCCACTGGGGTGCAAATGAAACTCTACACACATGGACAAATAATTAGGTTTTTTTAGTGTACGCCTTTTGAGATTGTTATAAAACATCATTGTTTCAGTTTACATTTTACAGTCAAAAAAATTGTAGCAGCAATCCCATTTATACCTGGAGATGTTTTTACAAGTATGTTTCCACTGGTCTTGTGACTAAGAAGAATGATGTATCTAGTTTTGGAGTTTTTTTTATTAGAAATCATATGTGGGAGAAACACCTTCGATAAGGATATACCCATTGATGAAAGATTACTCTCAATGTGGATAAAGATTTTATTCTTAATTAATCATCCAAAATTTGTGTATGATCATTTTGATTAATTGCATAATTTCTGTTTTTATTTTGCGTTTTTACAAATAATTAAATTTGTAGGTGAGAAATTATGCAAGGATCAATGAAAACCCTTGAAATTATAGACAAGAAGATGGAAGGAAAGTATCATATGAAATCAATCATTGTCATTGCCAAAGTGGCCCTTAGATGTCTTCATAGTTCATCTTTTAGGCCGAGCATCAGTAAGGTAGTAGGAGAGTTGGAATAGGCTTTCATGTTTCATGATTATAAAAAAAACATGTAAAATGTTTCAATCTTTTCAATGAACAAAACTCATTTCTACCTCTTCAAAATTCCCAATTCTGTTCAAAATGGCTTCAAATATGAATAGATTGAGATGGGGCATAATATATCAATGTACGAAGTGACTAGTAGTGAATCTAACGTTGCATCTAAAGGCACCTCAAGCATCATTAGAAATGATATTAACCACTCTGAAATTTTGAACATCAAAAAAATATTCATGGTGTGATACTAAGGCCATTGAACTCACTCTTGTCCCTGTTCCAGGTCTAGAGCTCATATACTCACCATAATACAATGCTAGCAAAGCAAAACCATAGTTTTACACCGACTCAAATAAATAATGTTTTTTTTTTTTTCACTTAAAAAAATCGAATTTGCAATGAATTGCCATGATTACAATATGGCATTGTTAGTTTGAGTTGCCGTAATTAATTTTAATGATTTTAATTTAATTTATAAATAAATTATTTTGAATAGATAATAACATTAACTTTATGTACTAAAAAAGTATATATATATATATATAATTTTATCAATTTTAACATATAATAAATCTAAATATTATATTATATAATTGATCCATAAGTTTAATTTAATTTATAATTTTTATGTATTTTAATGTTTGCACGCGAAGTGCATGACATAGCGGCTGGGGCGGATGGCTTTCGCTCCCCCCAGCCGCGATCGAATCCTGCGGCGGTTGGTTGTGGACCCCGCGTATCTGCTGGCTTCGGCCTACGACGGTTATGCCGTAAACATTCTGCGTTGGTTATCTGCTGGCTTCGGCCTATGATTTGTAACGGCTATGCCGTAATATTCTGAATTCTGCTGGCTTCGGCCATATGTTGTAAATATCTGCTGGCCTAGGCCATATGTTGATTTTCCCTCTGAAAAAAAAATAAAATCTTAATGTTTATTGAAAAAATTGAAACATTTTAATTTCTAAATTTATAATTAATGATTATGAGTTATGATAATATGAAAGGCCTATAATGAGAAAAGTTTCATTTCTTACCCATAGGACATAAATCATCTAATGCTAAATCTTCTCTGTTTTTCGAACAATTCTTGGTTTTCTATAGATTTTAGTCCCCATTTTTATTTTTGCTCATATAAAATCACTAACTTGTATTTTAGTGAAATTCACCAAACCAACATTAAATCTCATCCAACACTCGGCGTTCATTCATATCAAAATTTAACCCGATAATGAATTGAATCCCGGTTGGTTGAACCAATTGGCACCATGTATAACTTGTTTAAATTTTTATGCTTTAATATTTTAGTTTAAAGTATTTTTTTATATTTAATGTTTTGGTATTAGTTTCAAGTTTTAAGCTCTTGTTTTTATTTTAAGTTGCCGTTTTACTTTTTAGCAGGTTTTAGTTTCAAGTTAACGTTTTAGGTTTAAGTTTACAATTTAGTTTAGTTTAGTTATGTTTTAGATTTTTAGTATTCTTTAACATTATTTAATGTTAATGTTAATATTAATATTAAAATTAAAATGATAATAAAAATATTGTTTAAATTAATATTAATATTAATATCAAATTTTAATAATTAATATTGAAATTTAATAGTAACATTCATATTATATTATATTTACTAATAAAATTAATTATAATATTATAAACAAAAGATATTAATAAATCCAAAAAATTATTATTATAATTTTTTGAATTCATAATATAACATTTTAATATTAGTAATATTTTAACATAAAATATTATTAATATTAAATATTATAGAACATTAATATTAATCTTTTAAAATATTAATATTAATAAATATCACCATCAATAATAATATAATATTATTAATAATATTATTGATAATATCATTAATATAATAATATTCCTAATATCTTAATAATAATATTATTAATCTTAATTATTTTTTTTTAATTATTAAAAAATTATTAGTATTTAATATTATTAACATAATAATATTAAAATTATTAATAATATTTAAAATATAATAATAATAATATCAATATTATTAAATACAATAACAATATTAATATAAATAGAATTAACATTATTTTTAATAAATAATATTAATAATATTTATTGTGTAATAATTATTAATAAAAATAATTTATTAAGAAGTGTTTTCGGCGAAAATCACATCTAAATTCATTTGTCGATACGTTTCGAACCAAGAAGTGTGGTTCATCATCAGGACAAGATGAAGAACCAGATCATGGCTACAAGTTAAATAGAGAGAACATATCATTCAACAACTAGAAAAAACAGCTACTATTGACCGAGGAAATGGCTACAATGGATTGGGCAATAGTAGCAAGAACTAGTCCATTGTAGCCATTTCCTTGGTCAATAATAGCTATTTTCTCTAGACGTTGAATGATTTGTTCTCTCTATTTAACTTGTAGCCATGATTTGGTTCTTCACCCTGTCCTGATGATGAACCACACTTACTAGTTCGAAAAGAATCATCAAATAAATTTTGATTTGATTTTCGCTAAAAACTCTTCTCAATAAACTTGATATGGATCATAGAAGCCTATATTCAAAAAATTAAAACTAAAAATTATGTATTAATAATGTTATTATTTGTCGTAACTATATTGTCCAACGAGGATCAACCAAGGTTAGAATGGTCAAACATGGTCACCAAGCTCTCTATGGTTGAACGTGGTCAAACATTATAAAATTAGATAAATATATTCTATCATAGAAAATTATGATCAACACGCTGAAATATATCAAACCATGGGCAATTATGCTCAACCATGACAAACCTAGATCAACTATGGTCAATCATGATTATCTTTAAATATTATTAATATTAATATTAATTATTATATAACTTTAATATTGATCATTTCAAACATCAATATTGATATATGCCATCAATAATAATAATAATAATAATTATTATTATTATTATTATTATTATTATCATTATTATTTTTAATCATAATAAATTTTTAAAATGGTTAGCATTTAATGTTGTTAACTTAACAACATTATTATTATTAATAACATTTAACTTATAATATAAATATTAATAAAAAATTAACAACATCAATATAATTAAAAATCATTAACATGGTCGATATAAATATATTTAATATTAATATTAATCAATAAATAATAAGTAATTAATAAAAAATTAAATCTAAAAATTTTATACTAATAATGATATTATTAATATTAATTATGATATTTAAAAAATTATTAATGATAGTATTAATGATATTAACATTAATATTTTTAATATCATTATCACTCATGCTCAATGATGTACAAGCTTTGTTAGCTATAGTCAACCATGGTTAACCTTGGTCAACCATGCTCATCCCTTTCAACCTAGGAAACCTATTTCTTTACCCATTCCTAATGGTCAAACATGGTAAACCAAGCTCTGTATGGTTCAACGTGGTCAACCATTGTAAAAATGAACAACCATATTCTATCATAGAAAATTGACAATCATGTTTAACCATAGAAAACCTTGGTCAACCATGGTCATTAATGGTCATCTTTGGTCAGCCATAGCCACAACCATGGTCAGAATCTTGTGGCCATCTTTGGTCAACCATAGTCATAACCATGGTCATCCTTGGTCAACCAAAGCAAACCTAGAACATTCCAAGCTCTACCTTGGTTGAATATGGTCAACCATGGTTGGATATGGTTAGTCATGGTCAAGTATGGTCAATCAATGTCAACCATGATCAACTATGGTCAATTGTAGTCAACCATGGGACAAGCAACATCACAGTGTGACAAGCAACATTGTCGTGTGGCAAGCATCCCGCAACATGACAATCATTGTCACGATGATACATTACATTACAATTTATTCAATGTCACATTGCGGCATTGAATAAATTATGGTTTAATATTTTAATTTATAATATTTAGTTTGGGATTTAGGGTTTATAATGTTGGATTTAGGGTTTATAATCTTAAGTTTTATAATCCTATGGTTTATAATATTAATCCTAGGGTTTATAATCTCTTATATTTATAGTATAAATTTTATGGTTTAATATTGTTACATTGGAATGGTACAAAAATATGTCCAACAACATAGTTTGACAAGCAGTGTCACAATGTCACAACCATTGTCACAATGACACATTACATTGCAATTTACTCAATGTCACATTGTGATATTAAATAAATTGGGTTTAGTATTCAAGTCTATAATATTAATTTTAGGGTTTAGGATTTATTTTGGTTTAAAATATTTTATTTAGGGTTTCTAATCATAGTGTTTATAATATTAATCCCAAGGTTTATAATCCCTTGCGTCCATGACCAATCATGTTCAACCATGGGAAAGTTAGGTCAACCATGGTCATCTTTGGTCAATCATAGTCGTAACCATGGTCACAATCTTGTCATCATCTTTGGTCAACCATAGTCACAACCATGGTCAACAATGATCAAGGTCTCTGTGGTTGAATATGGTAAACCTTCATCAACCATGGTCATATTTGATCAACCAAAGGAAACCTAGAACATTCGATGCTATACCATGCTTTAATATGCTCAAACATGGTTGGATATGGTCAGTCATGACCATTATCGTCAATTAATGTCAACCATAATCAACCATGTTCAACCATGGTCACCGTGGTCAACCATGGGAAAAGCAATGTTGCAGTGTATAAGCAACATTGTCGTGTGATAAGCATCATTGCAATGTGACAAGAAGCATGACAATCATTCTCACACTAATACATTACATTTCAATTTATTTAATGTCGGATTGCGACATTGAATAAATTATGGTTTAATATTCCAATTTATAATATTGGGTTTAGGGTTTAGGGTTTATTCTAGTTTATAATATTGGATTTAGGGTTTAAAATATTAAGGTTTTTAATATTAATCTTAGGGTTTATAATATAAATCTTATGGTTTAATATTATTAAGGTTTAATATTATTAAGGTTTAATATTGTGACATTGGAATGGTACATAAATCTATCCAACATTGCAGTTTGACAAGCATCATTGCAATACGGAAAGCAGTGTGATAATCATTGTCACAATGATACATTACATTGCAATTTATTCAATGTCACACTACGACATTAAATAAATTAAGGTTTATTATTCTTGTTTATAATATTGTGTTTGGGATTTGGGGTTTATAATCATAGTGTTTATAATATTAATCATAAAGTTTGTAATCCCTTGGGTTTATAACATAAATCCTAGGGTTTAATATTATTGCCTTGGGTTTATTATCTGTTGGGTTTATAATATTATTCATTTGAGTCTATTAATCCCTAGAGTTTATAATATTAGTTTTCAATATTAATCCCTTGGGGTTTATAATATTGGGTTTAATACTAGGATTTAATATTGGATTTTATAATCTTGGGATTTGTAATATTAATGCAAGGTTTTATAATATTAATCTTAGCCTTTATAATATTTATCCTACAATTTATAATATTTATCATAGGATTTGCAATATTAATCATACGGTTCTAGTATGAATCTTAGAGTTTATAATGTCAAATTTTATAATATTTGGTTTAATATTAGGGTTTAATATTTTGACATTAGAATGGTACCAAAATCTATTTGACATTGTAGTTTGATAAGCATCATTGCAATGCAACAAGTAGTGTGACAATGATACATTACGTTGCAATTTATTCAATGTCACAATGTGACATTGAATAAATTAGGGTTTAATATTCTAGTTTATAATGTTGCTTTAGGATTTAGGGTTTATTATGATTTATTATATTGGGTTTAGGGTTTATTATCATAGGGTTTATAATATTAATACTAGGCACTTGGGTTTATAATATAAATATTGGGGTTTAATATTATTGACTTGGATTTATTATCTGTAGGGTTTATAATATTAATCCTTTGGGTTTATTAATCTCTTGAGTTTATAATATTATTAGTCCCTTACGTTTATTAATCCATTTGGTTTATAATTCCAATAGTTCCTTAGATTTATAATATTAATCACTAATATGTATAATAATATATTAGGGTTTATAATATTAATCTTGGGTTTGATATATTAATATTAGGGTTATAACATTAATCCTAGGATTTAATATCAATCTCTTGGGTTTATAATCCCTTGTATTTATATTATTAATCTTATGATTTATATTCTTAGGGTTTAATATTAATCCTAGGGTTTATAATATAAATCCTAGTGTTTAATATTAATCCCTTGACTTTATAATATTAGTCCCAAGGGTTTATAATATTAATGACTCATGCTTTCAATATTAATCCCATGGGTTAATCGATCCCTTGGGTTTATAATATTAATAATCTTTTATGTTGTAATATTAATCTCTTGGGTTTATAATATTTATCCCTTGGGTTTATTAATCTGTTGGGTTTATAATATTAATCACTTGAGTTTATTAATCTCTTAGGTACAAAAATCTATCCAACGTTGCATTGTGATAAGAATCTTCCCAATGCAACAAGAAACGTTGCAATCATTGTCACAATTATACATTATATTGCAATTTAATCAATGTCGCATTGCGATATTGAATACATTAGGGTTTAATATTTTAGTTTATAATATTAGGTTTAGGGTTTATAATATTAAGATTTATAATCATAGGCTTTATAACATTAATTCTAGGGTCTTTAATCCCTTGGGTTTATAATATTAATCGTAGGGTTTATAATCCATTGGGTTTATAATATCAATAACCCCTTAGATTTATTAATTCCTTGATTTTATAATAATACTAATCTCAGGTTTGATATATTAATCTTAGGGTTTATAATATTAATCCTAAGGTTCAATATTAATCCTAAGGTTTATAATTACTTGGGTTTACAATTTTAATCCCTTGGGTTTATAATATTAATCCTAGGTTTCACTATTAATCCTAAGGTTTATAATTACTTGGGTTTATAATATTAATCTCTTAGGTTTATAAACCACAATCCAGTGTCACATTGTGACAAAGATTGTCTCAATATGAAAATCAATCATGGTCCAATGTCACATTGTGACAAAGATTGTCTCAATATGAAAACGAAGCATGGTCAACCATGTTTATTTCATAGTTTATAATATTTTTCTTAGGTTTTATATATCTTGGGTTTATAATATTTATCCCTTGGGTTTTTAATATTAATCTCCTTCTTTTATTATTCCTTTTGGTTTATAATATCAATCCCTTGGGTTTATTAATCTAAATAATATTATTCCTAAGGTTTATAATATCAATTCTTGGGTCTAATATAAATCCCTTTGGTTTATAATAATAGTCAACTATGGTCCAACATCACATTGTAACAAAGAGTTTCTCAATATGAAAATAAATCATGATCCAACATTGCATTGTGACAAAGATTGTGTGCATATGAAAATCAATCATGGTCAACCATGGTGCAATGTCGTATTGTGACAAAGATTGTCTCAATATGAAAATCAATCATGGTTAACAATGTTAATTCTAGGGTTTACAATATTTATCTTATGGTTTATATACCTTGGGTTTAAAATATTAATCTCTTTGTTGTAATATTGTTCCCTTTGGTTTATAATCCCTTAAGTTTCTAGTATTAATCTTTTGGGTTTATATTCTTGTGGGTTTATAATATCAATCCCTTGGGTTTATTATTCTTGTGGGTTTATAATATCAATCCCTTGGGTTTATTAATCTAAGAGTTCATATTCCTAAGGTGTAATATTATTGATAGGGTTTATAATATTAATCTTTGAATTTTATATAAATTCAATTGATTTACTTAATTAAAAAAATTAATATAAATTTTAAAAAAGTATCTTATATTTAAAAAAATATTAGTTATTATTAAATAATTTTATTAATTAATTATTATTAATATTAATTAATTAATAATAATAATAAATTTAATTAACAATAAAAATAATAATAATAAAAAATAGTAATAATAATTATTATTTTAAAATGATTATAATAATAATTTATTAATATTATAATTAATTATTAATATAAAATAATAATTATTATTAATTATAATAATAATAATAAATTTATTATTATAGTTAATTTTTAACATTAATATTATTTTTATAATTATATATTTATTATTATGAATATTAATTTCATGATTAATTAGTGAAGATGTTTTTTTGAAATAGGTCAGACTAGACATTCATCTACCCTTTTCATTTCAGTTTGACATCTATACGAAGTTGTTTTGCACATCTGTACACGTTGTTTTGCGAATCTGTACACGTTGTCTACATCGTAGAAATCCTTGGTGTCCTCGTGGGTGTGAACTCCACTAGGGTAATAGGCGGCGCCCCGCCGGCCCGCGTCCACAATCCCCATGGCACAGGAGCCGTGCCCTGAGGCATTGAAGGTGCACCCTGTGCGGCTCCATAAGCGGCCCGACCAACCTAGTGGTGCGTCCAGCTCGTGGCAAGAGCACCACTAACATCAAATTGCCTTTCTCAACAACCCGAGCATGGGAATCATACCAATCTGAGACAACAGAAACATCTGGCCTTGCAAGATTCAATAACGTAGAAGATTCTTCATCTCCACATTTAGTACTAGGCATAATTTTGTTGCGCTTTTCCGTCTTTAGGTTCACCCCTGTAACAAAAATGCAATTAAAAAAATGATCTGCTCAAAGAGAGAAGTGAGACTATAACAAATTCAGTACCTTCAGTTGCAAGCAATAACAAGTTTATTATGCAGTTTCTCATTTTACCTTCAGTTGCATGTTAAGCTCCATTAATTTTACACAAAAGCTACCTTGATTTATGGAGTTGCAGCTTTTCTTAACTTATGGAAACCAATTGCAGTAGTTTCCTTAAGTTAAGAAAATCAACTGCAATTACTAAATTTATAATTGGGAGCTACTAAAGTGGTCCATTACTTTGATCTCATCTCTACCTTGATTTGTGGTTTTTCTAACACATAGCTTTTAGAAGCTTGATGGAAGCTTAGCTATATGTTTATCTGTTGGTCCCCAAGCTCATATCTCAACCCCCTTCAGTTCTACACCATCTAGTTGAGATAGCAGAGCTCGGAAGTGCCTTCAGAATTTTGTGTTCTTTTGCTTGGACAGAAGCTGGAGTGCTGAAGGAGAAGCTTGTGGACTGTGGCCTGCATCAATACATCACCAATGGCTGGAGGTAACTCGTATCCCTGGGCAATAAGGTTTAATGATTCTTTGAGTTTATTCCGCATGCAGAATCATTGTTAAAACTGTAGAATATCTAACATTTGGTATCAGAGCCTATTTTTGCCTCTGCCTTGGTGTGCGATTCGAATAGCATTAGAAATTAGTTCTGATTTTTGCGAGGTTTCTTGATATGAATCCGCGTTCGAATTGTGGAGGGCATTTGTCAACTTTGGTTTTCTGGGTCCGCATGCAAATCGTGTTTGTAGTTTCTTTTGATAAATATTACCTTTTGCCATGTATTCTAAGAGTTTTGAAACGTCGCTCGTGAAGCATGGCGTTTTTTGCTTATTTTCTTAGAATTTTTGGATTTCCTGAGAAGTTTATGTCCTGCTCTCCCTAAATTCTGAAAGTTTCTCGCTTTCCTGAAAGTTTATGTGCGGCGGTCTTGAATTCCGGTTCTTTTGAGGTCGAATTTCGCAGGGTATAGGTTGTTGCGGGTCCGTGGGAAGATAGTTTGCGTGACGTCTAAGCTTGAAGTTGCGTAGCAGTCAATATTTTTAATGGATCCATCTTCTTAAATTTAAATTAAATGGTTTACAATGGAGAGTCTCCATTATGTCGAATATTATAATCTTCAGAATGCTTCCTTTGCTTCCCTGATGTTTTTATTTGGGACTTTATTGAATCTCTAAACCACATCTCTAGTTGTGGTATGGCAAATATATTGCATCCATTCCATTAAAAAGATTTCAATCGAGTCCGCATGGGGTAGCTCAAGTGGCAATGGCCGTGGAAATGAAGTCTCACTGAACCGGAGATCTTGGGTTCGATTCTTGTGCTACCCTCCCTGGAAATGGGGTGAATAACGGACATGTAAAAACTCGAAAATGAGAAGGTCCCACCTAAGTTTACAAAAAAAAAAAAAAAGATTTCAATCGAGAGAAACCCGGTGGTCAGTATAGTTCTGAGCAATAAATCTACCATTACGGTTAGAAGTCCCATGGTGGCGAGACCCCATCGATTTTTCTTGCACAGAATTCTCATTTTCATGGCTGTTTCGCATGTTGTCGTTTCTTGGTACGTGAAGGCTTCATTATTATAATCAATATCTCACCGAGATACAAACGTATTTTGATATTGTTTAATGCCGACAGTAGTCAGTTTTTCGTCACAGCGAATTGCATGAATTCCTCTCAGATTTGGAATTAAGCATTCTTTGATTTTTGGTACATCGGCAATGCTGGTTTTAGTTTGCAGCTATCACAAAACAAAAGGGGGTTTTAGTATATTTGTCCTTTCAATCTTTTTTCTTCTTCTCTCGGGTTTATGGTTGCAAAATGCAGTAGATCTAAATATGTTGTTTCCCATAATTGCAATGCTTCTCTCACTAGTGACATTCTGCAAAGTCTGGACCTTTTTGGGTGTTCCTTGCTGAGGTAGCTGCTACTTTTCATATTGCCCTGAGCATGAGGGCAGAGTTAAGCCGAAACTTTTCGGAGACAAAACAATTAACGCACTGATAAACCAGAAAATCAATAACAAAATGTCTCTCTGCGAAAGCATCCATACTAATAAATGCTTATTAGAGTTTCGAGTGCGATCTGTAGCTTAATTTTTCGTTGTATTTCTGGTAATATGTTTTGCAAATGGATAACTGTATTTCTTACAGTAACATGAGTCGAGCTTCTGCTCAAAATACGGCTTATTCAAATTTTCGCAAGATTTTTTCATTTCTTTGGCTCTTAGATATGGTGTTTCTTCTGTTGGTTGGTAAGGGGCACTTAAAGACAATTGAGTACTTAACAAGCTGACAATTATGTTTGATCCCCGAGCTTTCTCTTTATGATATTTTTGGAGTTGTCATTAAATTTTTATTTTATGATTTTAATGATCATTTTTATTATATATTATATATATAATGATCATAAAATACATGTAAAATCGTTATTATATATTATGTACCATGTATTTATGATCATTAAATACATGAAGATCGTTATTATATATAATGATCATATATTCTTCATGTATTTTATGATATATAATTCAGAATGCTACCTTGGGAATTTTTTTGTAGCATAACGTGAACACTTCTTATTCATTAGTAAAAGGCATGTCTTTATGTAGCAAGGCTTCCTGCAGTTAGCAGCCTTAAAGACTTGCACAATTTGTGTGTTAGCATGTGCCATGCTATTCAATATATGTTTATATGATGGTTCTAGAATTCGTTAGCTGCGTCTCCTGATCCCATCATTATCGAATAATGACACTCTGTAAATTTTATAATTGATTACATATTTATTGTAAAAATTTACATTGAACTTACATTTATGAACATTTGTAATTAAAGAGAAATAAGAAATGGTTTATTTCTCATTTGGGCATTCAGTTTTGATCCTATGTTTATTTCGCATGAAGTTCAGATTTAGCGTTGTTGAAAATTAAGTTTTTTGTGAGCAAAATAGCTTGTTTGCTGGTCAATTTTTGTTTCTTTGTAAACTTAAGGACGGAGCCTGAAGTCAAGCCAGCTAGTCTTCGAACTGCATTTGCTATGCAAGTGCAAAGTAGATCAACGCTGCTTCAGTCAATCTCCGGGTTAAGTTTATAAATTGAACAATCAATTTGTAGTCATTTTCGGTAATGCTGACTGCTTTTGATTTTGCTGGAGAATTATTACAGTTTTATAGAGTTTATTAAAATGTCATTTTGACTTACTCCTTTCAGTAAACATTATTTTTCTCTCTGGTTAAGTTTTGTTTATGCAACAAAATTAATGTCTAGTAATCCATGTAATTTTAATTAATTAGAGAGTAGCCACAGCATCTTTAATTAAATAAAATTATATATTGATTGGCAAGATCACATAAAGATTATTTAGACATTAAATTGTAATTAATTACACTGAATATAATAAATTTTATCCCACAGGAATTTTTATTATATTTATGTGATTAATTAGGATAAAATTTCATAACCTACCCACAGGAGTTATGAATTAATAAGTTTTATCATAAAGTTTCATTGAATCTGCTTGAATTGAAAATTTAGCCTACAGGCAATTTTCATGTCATTTGATTCAATTCTTTTTAGCATGTTTTACATTGGTAAAACATGAAAGTTCATAAAGTTTTATTGAATCTGTTTGAATTGAAAATTTAGCCCACAGGCAATTTTCATGTCATTTGATTCAATTTTTTTTGGCATGTTTTACATTGGTAGAACATGAAAGTTCATAAAGTTTTATTGAATCTGTTTGAATTGAAAATTTAGCCCACAGGCAATTTTCATGTCATTTGATTCAATTCTTTTTTTGGCATGTTTTACATTGGTAAAACATGAAAGTTCATAAATTTTTATTGAATCTGCTTGAATTGAAAATTTAGCCCACAAGCAATTTTCATGTCATTTGATTCAATTCTTTTTTTGGCATGTTTTACATTGGTAAAACATGAAAGTTCATAAAGTTTTATTGAATCTGTTTGAATTGAAAATTTAGCCCACAGGCAATTTTCATGTCATTTGATTCAATTCTTTTTAGCATTTTTTACATTGGTAAAACATGAAAGTTCATAAAGTTTTATTGAATCTGTTTGAATTGAAAATTTAGCCCACAGGCAATTTTCATGTCATTTGATTCAATTTTTATTTTGGCATGTTTTACATTGGTAGAACATGAAAGTTCATAAAGTTTTATTGAATCTGTTTGAATTGAAAATTTAGCCCACAGGCAATTTTCATGTCATTTGATTCAATTTTTTTTTAGCATGTTTTACATTGGTAAAACATGAAAGTTCATAAAGTTTTATTGAATCTGCTTGAATTGAAAATTTAGCCCACAGGCAATTTTCATGTCATTTGATTCAATTCTTTTTTTGGCATGTTTTACATTGGTAAAACATGAAAGTTCATAAAGTTTTATTGAATCTGTTTGAATTGAAAATTTAGCCCACAGGCAATTTTCATGTCATTTGATTCAATTCTTTTTAGCATGTTGTAAAACATGAAAGTTCATAAAGTTTTATTGAATCTGCTTGAATTAAAAATTTAGCCCACAGGGAATTTTCATGTCATTTGATTCAATTCTTTTTACTATGTTTTACATTGGTAGAACATGAAAGTTTATTAAGCCTCAACATAAGCATGTGATTTTTATTTTGATGTAGTAGTACAACCTGCAAATTTCTCTCAAATTCGTTCTGACATTCCCGAACTTGATGAAGTAATCTCGTTTGTTTGTTGCGAATCTGATATGGTTAATGTTAATATTAACACATGGTGGATTGATTCTGGATCAACAATTCACATTACGAATTCCTTGCAAAGGTTTGCAAAACCTAAGGAAGCCAGTGGGAAGTGAGCAAAGCATCTTATCAGGAAACAAGATGGGCTCGCATGTGGAAGCTATGAGAACATGTTATTTAACTTTAAGTAGTGGTTTTGTTTTGGAGTTAGAAAAGACCTTTTATGTTCCAAGTTTTTCTAGAAACTTGATCTCAGTTTCAAGGCTTGTACCTTTTGGATATTCCTTAAAACTTTTCAGAAAAAAATCTTTCAGTCTATTCTATAAATCTGATTATGTTGGGAATGGTATTTTGTCTAATGGTCTTTACTGCATTAATTTACAAAACAAAGTCACATATGATTCAACGCATGTTCACATTGGCACTAAAAGATGTGTTATTAATGAAGATTCCTCTAAATTATGGCACCGGAGACTAGGTCATATCTCCATAGATAAAATTAAAAGATTGGTAAATGAAGGAGTACTTAATACTCTAGATTTTACTGATTTTGAGACTTGTGTGGACTGCATAAAGGGAAAGCAGACCAACAAATCAAAGAGAGGTGCCAATAGGAGTTCAGTCATATTAGAAATCATACATACTTACAGATTTTATTGTCCATCTCACAGCACTAGGATTGTGGAATCAAGAAATGCAAAGTTTCTTGAAAATGACTTGATCAGTGGGAGTGATCAAATCAGAAACGTAGTTTTTGAGAAAGATCATTCAGAATCTCAACTTTCCACTTCAAGTGAAAGATTGGTTATTGTTCATAGCACCCCTCAAGTACAAACTGGTGTTGAATAACCAATTGTTGAAGTTCCACAAGCTGTTGACGATATTCCAGTAGATCAAGAAGTTCAAGAGTTGCCAAGAACTTTTGAACAACAAGTTGAACCACATACTTCTCAGGAAGATGATGGTACAACATTAAGAAGATCTACTAGACCTGACATTGCATTTGTTGTGGGAATGTTGGGACGATATCAGAGTGATCCAGGTTTAGACCACTGGAGAGCTGCAAAGAAAGTAATGAGGTACCTTCAAGGGACCAAAGACTACATGCTTATGTATATCCTGTTTTGAGGCTGCTTTACATGGTGTATGGCTTAAGAATTTCATTTCTGGGCTTAGAATTATGGATTCTATCTCTAAGCCATAGAGAATATATTGTGATAATTCAGCTGCTGGTTTTATGGCTAAAATAGTGGGAGTCGAAATAAACACATCGACATTAAGTATTTAGCTATAAGGGAACGTGTTAAAGAAAATAAAGTGGTCATTGAGCACGTCGGCACTGAGTTAATGATCGCTGATCCTTTGACTAAGGGCATGCCACCGTTTAAATTCAAGGATCATGTATTGAATATGGGACTTGGTTCCATTATGCAGTTTATCATTGTATGGACAATGTTAATGAAATTCTTAATTATTGTGATGTTTTTTCTCATATTTATGTGCACCTTAAGTTGATTTGAGAAAATTCATTTAAGAAGGACCAAGAATAAACATAAGGTTTATTCATTAAGAAATTGTTGCCACATAAATTATAATAAGAATAAATGCATAGTAATACATGGAAGGTAATACTCGTCATTAGAGGACTTATCGCCATGATTCTTGTATCTATTACTTAATACAGATTATCAATGGTTTTTAAGTTGAGACATTAAGTTTGGAAGTATGGACCAAGTGGGAGAATGTTAAGCTCCATTAATTTTACACAAAAGCTACCTTGATTTATGGAGTTGCAGCTTTTCTTAACTTATGGAAACCAACTGCAGTAGTTTCCTTAAGTTAAGAAAATCAACTGCAATTACTAAATTTATAATTGGGAGCTACTAAAGTGGTCCATTACTTTGATCTCATCTCTACCTTGATTTGTGGTTTTTCTAACACATAGCTTTTAGAAGCTTGATGGAAGCTTAGCTATATGTTTATATGTTGGTCCCCAAGCTCATATCTCAACCCCCTTCAGTTCTACACCATCTAGCTGAGATACCAGAGCTCGGAAGTGCCTTCAGAATTTTGTGTTCTTTTGCTTGGACAGAAGCTGGAGTGCTGAAGGAGAAGCTTGTGGACTGTGGCCTGCATCAATACATCACCAATGGCTGGAGGTAACTCGTATCCCTGGGCAATAAGGTTTAATGATTCTTTGAGTTTATTCCGCATGCAGAATCATTGTTAAAACTGTAGAATCTCTAACATTGCAAGCAATAACAAGTTTATTATGCAGTTTCTAAAATGAGGCGAGACTATAACATATTCAGTACCTTCAGTTGCAATAATAAGTTTATGTAGTTTCCAAAATAGAATCATGCTCTCGCTATCCCGAATCCACTTTGCACGCTAGATTCGGTTTACCATACGTTAACTCTGTGACAATCCCAGTGCCTGATTCAGAATCGAACTCATGGAAACCTCTGTCAACGCCATAAACGAAGTGTATGTCAATGCAGGTTGGCTAGGTTTCAGACTATCAAAGGTGACATTAGCTGGAATCTCCAGTTTTGTAGATCCAGACAAGAACTCATGATGATTATGACTATGATTACGCTGGGATGTTGAAGCATCTGCACCATTGATGGCCTCTTGATTTAATTGATTATCATTGTTGGATTATCGTAGAGGCAGATCGGGCAGGTAAAGAGGCAATCCCTGTGTCTGCCTTCTCTTCCAATAATATTTAATCTTGTTATCAGTCCGCCCAGCCAACCGAACCCAAAATTGAAAAAGCATAAAAATACATGACCCTAAATTTATTAATTTGATTTATTTTCTACATTCAAAGGGAACCAAACACAGGTCGTAACATATATACGATAGAACTTTCCATACAACCATATTGCCTTATCGAGAAGAAAAACCATTGAAATCGTCTTTGTCTTAAATTCATCTCAACTTTTTGGGTGAAAGTCACAAAATATTATTTCGATAATCAATCGATGTTTGCAGATAAACTATTTTCACATATATTAAGTTATATCCTCTATTCAGTGCATCGAGTGCGTCGCGCTGTATATTGTTAATCAAGAATATCTCGATTAACGGTGGTGATCTCATGTTGAAAATAACAAACAATGTGTGGCCGAGAATCTATCAGAAAGTGTGTTCATTTAAAATTTGATGACAAGTAAGGGATTGTGAGATTCGATATAATATGGTAGTCAATCATGGTTCAAATCAACGCATATAAATTTAAGTTCAAATCCTCAATAAAATAACTAATAATTAGATTAATTATGATTTGGTAGATGGTAGCTTGTTAGATTTTTAAGTACCCTACACTTTTATAGTAATATTTAGTTAAATTTGAACTCAAGTATTTTTAGCTAATTAGTTATTATCTCTTAGATTTGATAAAAGAGTAACCTATTAAAACTCTTAATTTGTAACATCACATAATATAACATCTTTTTTTACCTTTTCTTTTCGTCTAGAACAACATGAGAGTGGAGCGAATATATGGACATATGGAGCGAATATATGGACATATTTGTCAAAGAAATATGTTAAAACAATAAATTTGTATTCCTAGTTTATATAAAAATATTTTTATGGACATATTTGTCAGAGAAATCTGTTAAAATAAATAAATTTGTATTCTTAATTTATAAAAAAAAAATTATTTTTTCCTTCGATAAAAATACAATAATGGAGAGCATTACTAAAATAAATTGGCATTGGTGATTTTATAAAATTTATAAAGTAATTTGATTTTAAAAAATGCCAAATTCAAAGGTGACTAATTTTTGAGAGAGCTATAATAAAATGTATATAGCTAAATGAAACTTCGTAATTAAAAAAAAAAAAAAAATTGTTTATAATCAAATTTTTACACTAATGGTTTTTCTTTTTTAAACACTTTAGCTAAAAGAAATATAAATTTTGTTTTTTTTTCATATATAAATGTTAAATTTAAATTTATAAAAAAAGTATGGTTTATAATTACATTTTTACACTGATGGTGTTTCCTTTTGAAACACTTTAACTAAAAAAAATATAAATTTTGTTTTTTTATATATAAATGTTAAATTTAAATTTATATAGTTTTATTTTTATTTATAGATGTAAATTTCAATATAATTATAATGTATACGTCAAATTTAAAATATCATATTTGTTATCAAATTTAATTGACCGAAAAATAATAATTTAGATTAACTAGATTCAAAAATATAAAATATTTATAATTCATTTATTTAAACTAATATATAGCTTTACTATATATTTTTGATATAATATTATAATATTTAATAATTAAATTCATAAATTCATATAAAAAATCATGTATGATATTCTTGTGACTGTATAATTTTAATACATAACAATTTTAAATTATAATTAATTATATATATATATATATAACAATTTCCCAACCTACATATTTTAGATAGGAAGAAAATATCTATAACATAAAAAACTACACCCAAAACACTAGCTTTGATAATATATCCTCGAACTCTAAATAAATTATTTATAAACAATCACAATTTCTAAAAAATGACTAAATCATTAAAATGTTATCGTCACTTTACATCGTGAAACCCTAACATTATTTAACTAGTCCTGAACTTGCCATTCCCTCTAACGTTCCATTCCATGAAACATTAACATCAAAATGACATTCATCTCGGGTACCCAAATGAAAGAGTATCGAGGCGTTCCATTCCATGAAACATTAACATCAAAATGACATTCATCTCGGCTACCCAAATGAGACAAGTGTCGAGGAATTCTTTTTTCAGAGAGAAGTATCGAGGAATTCATCCACAATGGTGCACTTATAATCTCCAGAGAGTTGAGAAGCTTCCAATTAGAAATTAGTCTCATCAGCTTTAAAAAAATGTTGTGCGGAATAATTAAGTTGTAGACAATGATTTAGATCATTTATGCGCGGTTCAACCCAACTTTAGAATGAGCAAGGATTTCAAAAATTTCAAAGTACATGAATTTTGCTCAAGGAAATTTGGTTTATATATATATATGATTTATTATATTAATAAGGTATTAAATTATATATAATATATAAATTATATTATTTTATTTTATTTTTTATATTTAGTAATGTATTTTTAGATGATTTTTTTAATTGTTTTATTTTTGGTGTATTTTTGTATTTTTTGGGAAAATTGTTAGTATTAAATTTGTATGTGTTTTTAAACTACAAATATTAATGTTGTTGGATTTATAATATTAATAATCCCTAAGGTTAATTAATCCCTTGGGTTTAAAATATCAATCCCTTGGGTTTAAGATATTAATTCATGGGTTTTTTTGATAACTTAGGTTTATAATATTTATCCCTAGGGTTTACTAATTCCTTGTGTTTATAATACTAAACCCTTCGGTTTATTAGTCTATTGGCTTTATAATATTAATAATTCCATGGGTTTTTAATTTAAACCTTTGGGTTTATAATATTTATCCCTTGGGTTTACTAATTCATTAGATTTATAATACTAATAATCTCTTGGGTTTAAAATGTTAATTATTAGGGTTTATTAACCCATGTGTTTTTAATAATGATTCATTTGGTTGTTGACTCTTTAAGTTTAAAATGTTTATCCCTTAGGTTTACTAATTCATTGAGTTTATAATATTAAACTCTTGGGTTTATTTGTCACCTAAGTTTATAATATTCATAATTTCTTAGGTTTGTAATTTGATGCCTTCGTTTCTTACTTTGTTGGTTTTAAAATGTTGGTTTTAAAATATTAATTCTTGAGGTTATTAATATTTTGGGATCAAAGGATTAATAAACCCTAACGTTTATAGTACTAAACCCTAAAGTTTAAATTTTATAATATATTATTATTACGTATTATATTATTAAATAAAATGTTTATATATATATATATAGTTAATATTATTAATATATTCCAAGTAAATATATTCACAATATATAATAATAATTTACGCTAACATAATGGTAAGAGATAAATACATATTATTAACAATAACTAAACGTTGTTATTATGTTATATGTACTTATATTATAGTTTTAAATATAACTATTAATATATTAGCAATATTCTGTGTAATAATTAATATTACATTAACATACAAAAATAACATTAATATAATAAATATAATTATATAAATAAAAAATAATATAGATATTATTATTTATATAATTATTAATAATAAGAAATAATTAGTCTTTAACAAAATATACTTAACAGTCATTAATGTGGTGGGTGATGAATATATGCTTATCCACTTATATCAACCACATTGATAAATGTGATTGTGCTATTAATAAACCAATTATTAACTTGAAAAAGAATTAAGCTAAAGCATTTTCATTATGAGCCTGGGATGGGCCAACACTATTCACCACAAGCCATGAGAGAGCTTTTATTTTGTCGTCCTCTGTGCAATTAAAATTAGACACATGGCCAGTGAAATGAGTGAGGTTTCAACCACATCATCGTTCTCATCATCAAACACGCTGGCAAAGTTGAACATGTTTTGGACATAATTTGTGTTCCCTAGATAGAGAGTTTACCCTTCTCGTCCTTCTCAGCCACTGCAGTCTGGCTCCTCGCAATTAGGCCGTAGGAAATGGTTTGGCGGATGATGAGTAGGGGGATAGGATCCCAGATGTGGGTTACTGATGGATGATTCGTCTTCGTCTACTTCAGAATTAATCGCAGCAAAACCTTCACTAGGGAAAAACACACCTTGGAGTACAATGGCAGATCTAAATATGCTGTGATCAATGGCGTTTTTGGCTGGCTATGTAGAGGCTGGGCTCGATAGCAGCCCACAAATGTATCGACCATTATATTTACTTAATATAATATATTCTGTTTTTCCCTCTGAAAAATGGCAGAGATTTTCCCTATGTTGTTTTCCTACTGTTTTGAATCTCTGTGGCAATGAGATCCACGGTTTGAATCTCTGGCCCAAGTCTGCAGTCTAGACATTCTTTCTTTCCCAGTCTGTACTCATTAGGAGAAAACTCGCCCATGGGGAAGCTCGACTGAAATAATTGTGTCATAGCTTGCAACGGAGTGCATTATCTATTTGGCAGAATTCATGGCACGAGAAGATGCCACATTGTTGCTGAGGTGCAACCATGGCTTCCGCATAGAATGTGTATACAAATGGCTTCGTTCTCTCTTCCTGCCCTACCTATAGACATTGTCTTCATTATGGCTCTAAAAACGGGGCAAAGCACATTCAAACCAACAAATTATATCTCTGTGAAGTGCAAACTTATCAACCGTGAACTTCTCAGGAGTCTAGCGCAATCACTGACTTAGAGTTTGGCGTTAATCAATAGATAATTTCTTGACCAAATTATTCTCAGAGTGCACCTGTGTTTGAGTGTACTATGAAGGAAAATGATAGCATTGTTGGACATAGTTTGCAAGCAAGTTAGAATGTGGGTACCAAAATATGCTACGAAACATGCAAAGCGAATCGTTGTGGTATTTGTATTCGGATAGAAAAAGAGAAAGTAGAAAAGAAAAGTCGCAGGAGACAGGGAACTTAAATTAAAAGCGGAAAAATAAAAGAATAAATTGTGTGATTGAATTCGCAGAGGGACATGAAAGAAGCATCACTCATAGAACTTGATTCAAAAGGAGAAATTGTTGCAGAATATTTGTTGGTCTGTTGGTTGTTTTGATTTTTTATGTGGATGATTCGGTGCTGTACTCGTTAATATTTAAAGAAAGTATCTTTCTTGTGACTCTCGTGTTTTGACATAAAATAATGCGATGATTCTTAAAATAGTACTGAGCAATCCACAAATGCATGTTAGAGATCAAACTGAGAAGTTTATCCAACCTATACATGGAATTATCCCTATTGTGACAAAGATAGAAAAGGTTTGGAGCATGAAATTACATATCAAGTTTATGGAAACTCAAAGGAATCTTATTAGTCCCATATGTCCTACCCAACTTCTATTCCATCGAACCCGTGTTGATAGTATTGAAGGCCAACTTCTATTCCTTGGAACTAGTGATGATGGTTTTGAAGGCATTGTAGAGCAAGGTTTCTTACTTCCAGCAGCAGATAAAACAAATATGTTTGGACATGTATGCTTCCAGTGGCCCATAGATTTCCTTTTCTCTAGCTTAGTAAACCATCCAAGTAAAAGTGTTTTGCTTAGTAGGGGATCTATTTGCAACAGAATCATTAAAAAATTCTCAACAAATCTATACGCGAAGCAACCAAAAAACTATTGTTTTTCGAAGTTCTTCTTCGCAAAACTTGGACTTTAGTGTTTTTGGTTTTTTTATGAAACTTGGACTTTAGTGTTTTTGGTTTTTTATGAATTTCCCCATACGTTGGAATCAAACAACTTCTTGTTAGTTTTAATTATAAGCACAAATTTTTTTTTAAATCTACGATTTATTATTTTATTATTTATTTGTTGAGTGGTACTATTCTTATCTAAATATTTTGAAATTATTCATAAAAGTGAATTTAGACACATTACTTATACATTAGATTTCAAAAATATATATCATATTCCAAACTATTATTGAAATAGTGGAAATAAGCAGCTCCAAAAATGTGATAGTTTTAAAAAGGGATTCTAGATTGGATATATGTTAGTTTCTAAATTATATAGTTAGGTTAGACATGGAAAATATATTTGATCTAGAATTGTAAATGTCATATGGATAATTGCCTTGAAATTTTCTTGCCATACCATCTGTTAGGTCCCTATACTACTAGTGTAAACCCTTATTGTTATTAGTACAGCCCCCTTATTGTATTATTATGCCCATAGTCCCCATGTTGTTATTATTGTACACCATAGAAGCCCACTCTTGTTATTGTTGTGCCCCTACAATATTATTGTTATGTAGGCTCTGATTATATTGGGACCGCTTAGACTCCTATATATAGAAAGGAGTTCTTATCATTTGTATCATCCAAGAATTGTTTATTTGTGTACTGTAAAGGAGATTTCCCCCTCGAAGAGGCTGATTTCTAAGTCATTGATCTATCTTTTCTATCTTTTTGTGAGTTGGTTTCATAACATTTGGTTTCAGAGAAATTTATGGTTCCTCCACTTGCAATGAATAGCCCAATGCTTTCCATTCCAATGGGTGGTGCTGATGTTGTACTAGAAGTCCAATGGCTACAATCCTTAGGTATAATAGCTTTTAATTTTCAAGAATTTTTCATAAAAAAAATTTCGGAAGGAAGGGAAGTTGAATTAAGGGGTATCGCACAGAAACCGAGAAATATAATCAACTCTAACAGAATGAAAAAGCTTCTAAAGAAAGAACAACGAGGCGTAATTTCATAATTATGTTCGCTAGAGGTTCCCACATCGAAATTATCTATTTCTCCAAGTCTCCAAAAAGTCTTGGACAATAATTCCAAGGTACTTGAGACTCCCAAAGTCCTCCCACCTATCCATGATCATAATCATGCTATTCATTTGATTCCAAGAAATGTTCATCCAAATATCAGACCTTACCTAATGTGAAGACACTTCAAGGTAAAAACGAAACATGATAGTCTTAGATACTTTTTAGAACAAAGATTATCTTCATAAGAACAACAAAAATGGGTCACAAAGATGTTGGGTTATAACTTTGAAATCATCTACAAAAAAGGGAAGCAAAATGGTGTTGCAGATGCATTCTCAAGAAAGGATGAGGATGTGGAAGCATTGTTTTGTGCCATTTCTATTATCCAACTAGATTGGATAAATGAAGCAAAGGATAAATGGAACAATGACGAAGAAGTGTGGGCATTCATTAAAAAGTTGTAGAAGATCCTAGTTCAAACAATATTGTCAGAACTTAACAAAGAAGGAAAAATCATATTGGAACCAAAAGAAGTCATAGAAACAAGAAATCAACAGCTATGAAATCGATCAATTTTAGAGTATCTCATCAAGTGGAAGAACTTACCTGCTGAATATTCCACATGGGAGGATGAGAATTTTATACAGAAGCATCGAGAACTACTCAAGCATTGAAGACAACACTTTTTGAAGGAGAGGGGCATGTTAGGCCCCTATACTACTAGTGTAAACCCTTATTGTTATTAGTGCATCCCCCTTATTGTATTATTGTTCTCATATAGTCCTTGTGTTGTTATTATTGTACCCCATAGAAGCCCACTATTGTTATTGTTGTGCCCCTACAATATTATTGTTATGTAGGCTCTTATTGTATTGGGACCGCTTAGACTCCTATATATAGAAAGGAGGTCTTGTCATTTGTACCACCCAAGAATTGTTCATTTGTGTAATGTAAAGGAGGTTGCCACCTCGAAGAGGTCGATTTCTAAGTTGTTGATATGTCTTTTCTATCTTTTCGTGAGTTGGTTTCATAACATTACCATCATTCTTTGTTGTAATTTAGAAGTATTTTCATAAAAAATGGATAGAAACAAAATGTAAATAAATATAATTACAAAGAGTTATTGTCCACCATTATTTATGTGTTTAGCAACACCTTAACAAGTAGGAGTAAAAATGTAAATTCAAAATGTTAGTTTAGCACTTAAGTTACTAACATTTAGATGTATTTCTCCATGATGATAAACCTAAAGCTTAACATCATTTTTCTTTAATTCATATTTTAAGCAAATCATTTTTGGCCACTAAGTTGACTTAAAGCTAAGTTGAGTAAATAACATGCCAACATAGGTAAAAGTGCCCAACAGCTAATGTGAATGCATGTTATAGAATACATTTTATGTTAAACCATTATAAATGTTTGGGACTATTAGGGAAGATATAAACAACTACATCATGGAATTAGAGAGGGTTACAAGGTTAGTTGGTGATCTCCCCTATGATGTCTCAACTTCATGTGACACATGCTTTGGTCATTTGTCACATGTTTCTTACCTATAAGTTAGCATTTTCAACAAAAACAAACCAAAACAACATTATATTTGGCCAAAGTCTTAATTTCCTCTACAAGATTCCATGTAAGTTAAAATCATTCAAAATAAAAAGTAATTTAGTCCAATATACCCAATTGAAAACAAAATAAGACTTGTGATGTTTCTTTATAATGTTTTATAAATCTTCGTTTAAGATTTAGGTTTGCACTTAGAACTTGTAGGTATATTACAAGAAAAGTTTGGAAATACCTTTTGAAGTCCACAAGACTATGGTTCTTTGAGGTATATTATGATATTTGCACAAATACTATGCTCTTTGAGGACAAACATTGGTGGTGTGATAATATTTTACATAAGAATCATGGAATTGACATTGGTTGTGTGATAATATGTTACTTAAGCATACAAAGTCAACACAAATTTTATTCTATTTTATAATTGACATTTTTGGCATGTCAATATGTTACTTGCAACATGCTAGAACCGACCATTTTCATTTCACTAATTTGAATTCAATGCATTTCTCCTCTCCATGTAGTATTATAAATTGGTAAGGTGATCGAGAGAAAAGAAAATGGGTGATGCTAATTCTTATTGTGACCACTTGAAACTCTACTAGCATGTGGCAATCCATATATTTCTTCTAAAAAACGCTCATTCTTTGAATAAAATTGGTTTTCATGCACTAATCTATCTTCATCTCCATGTGACCATCAATATAATTCTTGTAAGAGGGAAAAATTCGGTCCACCCAAGCATAGCCCTTTCACTAGTAGATAATGTGTTCCATTGGTATATTCAAGGGACAATAAAGTTGGTAAGTGTTAATGTGCTAGAATTTGGAAGCACCTATCACTTATAAGTTTCATAGTTTTGTGGACATGATAATATGTATTTAGCCATATTTTTCTGAATTAATGTCTTGATATTAATTCACATAAGTATATTTGTTATGGTCTTTGACAAACTTTATACAATTGATTGGAAACACTGACACATCAAGCTAAAAGCTACACTCTACTCTCCTTTTGAAATATATCCACCATCTATTCTCTTCAGTGTCTCCTTCCCCTTCTTTAGGGGTATGCTAGTTTAAGTTGTAGTGATTGTTTAGAGAATCAAATAGCCACCTTTTTTTATAATTGGACAATATTTTCTTTGACACTATAGAAAAGAAAAAATTTATGAGTTTCCAAGAAATGCATAGAGAGGTGCAAGGGAATGGTTATAGGAGGAGTGGGGGAGTGTGGAAGCAAATAATAAAGCAAAATAGATAATGAAATACAATTGAAGGTGTGTAGGATGGAAATGAGGATGTAGATCAGGAGGAGATTGTGTGGGATTTGAAATAGATTAGCCACATGTCAAGATTCAATTGTTCCACGTGTTAGATTAGAATTCGAGGGAGGAAAATGGAAATGAAGCTCTGCAGTTAGTTGGAGTGAAAAATGCTTGCCCACCCCAACCTTGCAGAGAGAGCACAAATGAAATGATGGTTGAGAGTAATGTGGAAAGTTTGGGAAAATTATTGGATGTGTACAAAGAACAGTTATCGAAGAGCAAGTACTTGAATGAAGATTTATTTAGTCTAGCAGATCTCCACCATTTTCCTTTTGTTCATTGTTTGGTGCATTCAGTTGGGAAGGGCCACCTCATTACCTCTAAAAAACATGTGGGTGCTTAGTATCAACACATCTCTTCTCGCCACGCTTGGGAGGAAAGTTTCATGCAACATGGAATTTCCCTTCAAATTCATACCCCAAACTTAACCAAATAAAATGCCTGCCCATAATGTTTTCTTAAGCAACAAGTCACTTTCATTACCCCAATTGGATTTCCAATAAACCTGAAGAAAACAAATTGTGTTAGACTTTTTTATGAAGAAATAGTTTGCGAGATGATGTCTCATGCATCTTTCTTCACAAACACATTTTTATTATGAATTTGATCTTTTATGGTTGATACAATATCATATCATATTAATGTTATAATCACATGGATAGGCATTTCTTTGTGGGTGTGAGGCAGGCAAACACTATTCACCCCAACCAATCACAAAGCCTCATTTTCATCTCCCTCCCTCGAATTAAAATCTGACATGTGGAACAATTGCTATTTCACTGGGAGCTGAGCGTAGACATCCAATCATATCAGGATAAGACAGTACAATGGCTTCAATTCGAGATTAGTCTCAGCGTGCAAAGAATCAGATGTTTAATGTGTCTGATGTGTATTTTGTGATTTTCGAATAGCGACGCACAATTCGAGATTAGTCTGACCGTGAAATGAATTAGATGTTTAATGTGTCTTATGTGCATTTTGTCATAGGAAGGTTGAACAATTCAATGGTAAATGTCCATCTACATAGCTCACACATTTATCCCCAGTAAATCCAGGGCTGTCCTTCGGCTTTTTAAGAGCGATATTACAAAACCAATTACATGGATTGTAGGAGCAACTTATGTTAGCCCTTTTTGGAGCATCATCTCTGGACTTTGGATGAAATGGTTAAGAATGGAAACCAGTGACTTGTGGATGCAATCTAGGGAGCAGGTTTGCGCATGAGAGTGCGTGTGAATGTGAACGTGCTGAGGGAGACCACAGATCCTCTCCCAATTTTCAGAGGTTCCTGTATCTGCCTGTGATGCCGTATGACACAATAAACTCACAATGGATGCTTCTTTAGGCGTTTGATTCTTCGAGCTAATCGACAGCGTTGTATAAAATTGTGAAAAGCAATGTCGCCACGATTGCATTCGTCCACAAGCTGCTCCGCATCCTCGACGGTCTTGCGCAGTCTTTCAAGCCATTTTTTCATAGACCTGGACGTGTTTTGCTGCTCCGCATCCTCGACGGTCTTGCGCAGTCTTTCAAGCCATTTTTTCATAGACCTGGACGTGTTTTGCGAGTTCGACATGCTGTCGACAACCAATCTCACAAACTCGAGCTCCTCGCAGATGGCATGGAAATTATTCCTGAAATGGACCACAGAACCCGCATCCTCAATAAAATTATTCAATAAAAGAAACATCAGCGGCTGTGAGATTGCTGAAATCATTGTTTGCAACTTTGCTCCATGCTTATGGTTAAGATTTTATTCCATACAAACCACTACGAATGCAATAACCAGTTACTCATAATAACTCTGTACTTACACTTTACGTGACGCTCTGCCCATCCTTATATCCTGTTATTACTAAATTGGTCAAGAGCATGATGATCGATTTGCATTTTTATTAGTATATGAGCATGATAATCGATTTGTATTTTTATTAGTCTATCTTTGACTTAATGTATGTGCAATTTTATTAGTTTATCTTTGACCATATTTTTGAATTTTATAGTTTTTTTATATTATGCAACCCGTTAATCTGTTTTACATTTTGGAAGGTTTTCTTTCCGTCTAAAATCTTAAGTTAGGGTGATAAATTTTCCATAATTCTTGTGACCACCTGGTTTTGGAAAGCGTTGAATCTATATAGGCAACCAAAACCATATTTTTCTATATAATTTGTAAATTTAATATGATTTTTGGTTAAACATATTTTTCTATATAATTTGTAAATTTAATATGATTTTTGGTTAAACATAAACTTGTTCAGATAGTGAAAACCATTCAAATTTTAGACATTTTGAGGTTTTTCTAGTTTATTATTGTGGTCTAATTTGCCCATAATTCAGCGTACAAAGATTGACTGGAATCACAAGTGTTTTGAATTATGAACTCTTCACAAACTAAGTGTATGAGAGTTTTTCAAGTTTCTGAATCCATATAGACGGGTTTTTCAAGTTTCTGAATCCATATAGAGAGTCAAAAACCCAATTTAAACAATACAAATCAAGATTCAACCAAAACTCCTTTTACCAAAATCCAACCAACAAGTCCACAAAATCTAATAATTAAACTACACCTCCAAATTTCCACTTAAGCCTTATACTTTAATGTCTTCACCCACCCCTACTACAAGATGGTTAGTGGAAGTCCCACTTGATCTAGTTACATAACATTGCAAGCTCTAGGGTACTATGAAGTTTCTCAATCTGCTTCATAGATAATGCGTTGAAGTCAATAGGAAGAGATTCGTTAAAGCTACCCAATAACGAGTCCATAATCAGTTGACGCGAAAGAGGACAAAAATGATTCATTTTGGAGATAATACATAAAAGTAGGATGAATTGACTCAGGGAAATAACACATATGAGCAAATCACTCATAAGGTCAAGAGATAGTAGACTATCCCTTGAATCAATAGAAGACATGACACCAAAGAGACTAGAGAACTTAGACTCAAGAAAATCAAGAGGAGCAGGACACAAAGATGCAGAGACACCAGGGTATCAAGGAAAGGCTCATAATGTGGTATGGTTCACAGAGAAGTGTTAGTAGATTGCAACCAAAACTTATGACCAATATAGATAGCAATAACCATAATTTATTCCATTTTTTTTCCCAAACTACTTTGGTTTAACGAGTCCAAAAAGGGTAAACTTGGAAGTATTTTCACATTTAGAGTTTGAAAAGTACTTAAATAAGACTCCAAGAGGTATCTTTGTCATGGTTGGTGACGGGGTGTGACAAAGATTTAATAGTATACTTGACACAGTTCATTTTCTGTAGTTAGTCCATTAAGTCCAGATAAAGTGACAAATCTATGTTCAATATTGATGCTCGCCTCATTTTTTTATGAGTAACAGGGGAACAAAGTAAACTCGATAGCCTTCGTAAAATTTGAAATGAGTCAGACAAAGAAAATTTGTGGTATCTTTTTTAGATTGGAGAGCAAGAAAACGATAGAAAAAGAATGGCCCTTTCTTCTTTGTGGGAGTTTTACGAGCTCAAAGAAGTTAAAAAGATTAAAAAGCTTATAAAAAGAATGTTCATTTAATTTTTTTGTCTTTTGAAAATTACGTAATTTTTTTCGTTGGATGCAACAAACCAAACATCCAAGTTTTGGGATTTCTGATGTACTAAAAACTTGAGAAAAATAAGAAAAAGGGAAAGCATCACACCAAAAGAAACAAAACTTTGTACAAAATACCATGACTCACCAATAGTCATTGGTACGTTCGAAGGGGAAACTAATGAAGACACTATAGGTAAGGGTGCTACCTGAATTAAGACAAGACCAAGAGGATCTGTAAGTGGAGGATTATAAGGAGGTACTAGACCTTTACTAAAAGGGCCCTTAGGTAGAACAAGCTCTGGGTGAGTATGGTGTGATTCAAGGTTTGAAATTAGAGACCGACTCACCTGAGTAGATGAGGAATCTGATTCACTCGTAAATTCCTCCACAGGAAGTGGTGAAGGCCTCGCAACCATCGAATGTGACGGTGAGGTCTGGTGGTAGCAATAGTGAATAATATATATTTTATAAAATCTTATTAAGTGATGTATATATAAAATATCAGTAACAAAATATCACACACCTAAAAATGAAAAAACTCTATGAGATAAATAAGCAATCAAAAATTTTTTGATAGTCACAACTAACTGGTGATGGAATCCAATATCAAAGGATTATAAGATAAATCCAGTTTGGAAATAGATAGTTATGATTACTCCTAAGCTTCACTTGAACCTCGGTAAGAAGGGGCTAAGCATCCTCGTGAAGATGCGTACCCTCCCAAAAAACCAAAGATGAAGTAGGTTCGTCTGTCTCAAATACCAAGGCAGCCTACCCCAGTCACCTTGTATATGTTTCCCTAGGATTATGGCCACTACCCTTTATCTCAAATCATAGTCGGGGGGGTCTCATGATTGTGGGTAGTACGTTGTGTGTGTAAGATACCCAAGTGCTCGACTCAGCTCCAAAATTCCTAAAGGAATCTCCAGTACAGATAATACCCACCGAAATGTACTCGAAGGTGGGCTACCTTCTGATATGCTCCAATGTTGCATCATGCTTAACTCCTGTGTTAGAGGAGTTGTCCCAATCAATGAGAGTGCAGTAGGATTTTCACTCTTTAATGGCTCTAGTTTAGTATTGTAGCCATAGGGAGTTGACTTTCATAGCCTAACTCAAGACCCTAGCCTAAACTAATATGTGTTTCTCCTATGAAAAAGAGTTTTTAATTAATTTTATTACGTGGTTTATTTTAAAGGTAATTTCTTAATGTCCTTGAAAGGGTGTTGATGTATGAAAATCATGAGACCTGACTCAAAGCATGTAGATATATGCTTTTCAAATTTCTTTCGATGAGAAGGTGATTCTACGAGGAGAGAGTAGCATATATAATTTCCCACAATAATCAAGCAAAATGTAAGTTCCAATATACCTAAGAAATGCGAACAATGATACTTCAATTACATGCACACTAATGAATTGAACATCAAGCAAATAAGCATACAATGTTTTTTTTTTCTTTTTTCATTTTAGGATGGAGGAAGTGTAAGGTAACCTAACCTTCAAAAGAAAACATGAATGCAACTATAGTGATCATATTCTAATACATCAGAGGCCTCATTACACAAAAGAAAAACATAGGCAGTGGAAATCACAAAAAGGTGACAAACAAAGGCTTTAAGTTTTGGGTGTGTGTTATATTTTTTCCATGACTAGCCCCATAGGATGTACGTTGCGTCAAGCGCAGGGGGGGGGGGGGGGGGGGGGGGGTCACGGGGGTCGGTAGCCCCCCTGCACAGGGTCAAGGGCAACACCCCAGGATTATTTTTTTATGCAAACCCAATAACAGTTGGGTGGACCCACAGATGGTGATCAGACCTATCCATGGTATTTTTCATGGTTTTTACACCTGGTTTTGGGCATGATGGTTTTCTGCAAATGGTATTTTTTATATCCGGTCAAGGAAACTACGATTATGTTCTAAACCATGGTTATGGATTTGGGTTTATGAATGCTTCAACATGCATATATATGTATTGTAAAATTGAAAGGAATATAATGAAAAATCAATCTAGTAGTCTCGGTTTTGTGATCTAAGGGAAAATCTCTATGTATATTTGTTGATGTTCTTGCCATTGTATATTTTTATGTTTTAAGAATTCGTTCATAGGTAATTTATGTACAGGGTTAAAACCTACATTAAGGCAGTAATGGAAGTAAGTAGGCCAACATAGTGTGTTATAGGCAGAGGTAAAACATTAAACATAAGGGATAATTGTCATTATAATGCTCTATGTCCCCAAAATAACTCTGGTATAGGACGTTTTCTCAGAAAGGAAGGTATGGGTCAAGCATAAGTGCTCAAATCAGTTAGACTACTAAGCATGAAAACAACTAAAAGGAATTCAAGCAAAGAGAAGATCAAAGAGATGGAATTTAGGAGAAGGAAAAACAAACCAAGGAGAAAAATTCTCCCCATTGGAGTCATTGATTTTGCTATAGGGATTTATGACCAATTGGACAAACAATAAATTCTCTTTGTTTCTCCTAGAAGCCTAGGGTAGTCAGATCAAAGAATCTACTATTCTATGGTCGTCTCTAAGTCCATCTCTAATGATGAAGCTCATAGGGTGTGGTGGAAGAAATCAAACCTCCTACAAAGGATGTCTCTACTTTAGATATATATTGTGAAGAACCCTAAATTTCACTTCATGCCTTAACTAATATTTCACGTCCCTCAACGTTAAATTTGTTTAGCTATATCAAGCATAATAAGGCCATTGAATTAACTATTAATGACCCATAATTTCATTCATCACTACATTTATGAAGAAACAAATTGTTATATCTAAGCTATTGAAAACATATAAACTATGATTGCAAATGAGATATCTAAGAAAAGTGAAAATGTGAAACTCCAAATGGGTGATTATTTCTTGGAAATTCAGATGTTTAAGTGGCTACGATATCATTTTGGATGTCAAATTCTTTATAATAATAAGCTCCATAACCATGTTTTTCCTAGAATTATACATTTTTTTAAGGACAAATATTGCTACACTCTCTCAGGTCTCAAAATAGGATCTCTAAAAATAGTTTCCATCATATGAAAAATATCTTAAAGAGGGATCATTTGGGAATTATTGCAAATTCTTGTTGTTCAATTCCCTAAGAATGCCTCTTAATTAATTCATCCTACTTTGATCCAAGCATCACTTTTAAGAAGGGGGTCAAGTGTTTCTTAGTCTCCATTCTTATAAAGAGGCATCACACAAGGAATAGAGCCACAAGAAGTTAGAAATTAAGATTTATGGACCATATACCATACACAAATGTATTTGTCGTGTTTCTTAAAAGTTGGACCTCCCAATCTAGTCCATGTTCCACCCAAATTTCATGTGCCATTGTTGAATAAAGTGATCAAGCTAAATTGTAGCATTCAAACCATCCTCTCAGAACTAGATGGTAAGGGTTAAATTTGGATGCAACCAAAGGCCATTTTAAACAAAAGAGAGTGCGATCTTCACCAATGCACTATCAAGGAACTTTTTATCCAATGCAAGGATACATTGCTAGAAGATGCCACATTGGAACCAATTTCCATTCCACAACAATTCCCTCATCTCCAACTTTTTAGAAAACATTACCTTGTAAAGATGAGAGCATGTGAAAAGCCATCCTAACTCCACTAGCTAAGGAGATTGATTGTTACATAATATATGGTGGCCATCTCTATTAAATAAGGCCCACTAGATATTTATAGTGTATAATCTATAAATGTAAAGTGACCTCATTAAAAAAGGTCCACTCAATTATTGTAATATTATTAATAAACAAGACTTACCCAATGATTAAAGTTTTGATGAGCTAAAAATTATTTATAACACCATTGTTTCTACAACACTAGAAATATCACTTAAAAGTTGATACAATATCTTTTATATTAAACTATAAAACACTTAACTCAATAAATAAAATTTTCAAATTTTATTTTTAATATTATAATTTAATTAAAAATTTGAACCCAATATTTTTAAAAATATATATTAGTTTAATTATTAAAAATATTATTTTTAATTATTGATTTTTACTTTTGAAATATATCATGACTACAAAATACGTACACCACAAAATATATACTCCTAGCTTTATAATGATAAAATACATAACAATATCATTATTTCTCAGTAACCCCACATACATACATATAAATAATTTAACCTTGAAAATATTGGAAATTGTTTTTTAACTTTGAATCTAACAACCATGAAGTACAAAGGCTATCATAAATTAACTTTATCTATCAATTGTTTTTTGGGTTGGAGATTAATGTGTTAAATGATAGCAAAAATTATTGATTTTTCTTTTGACATATATCATGACTACAAAATACGTACACCACAAAATATATACTCCTAGTTTTATAATGTAAAATACAGAACGATATCATTTTGCCTAACCCTTTTTATATATATATATAATTAATTTAACCTTGAAAATATTGGAAATTGTTTTTTAACTTTGAATAGTACAAAGGTTATCATAATATAACTTTATCTATCAATTGTTTTTTGGGTTGGAGATTAATGTGTTAAATGATAACTAAAATTATTGATTTTTTCCTTTAACATATATCATGACTACAAAATACGTACACCACAAAATATATACTCCTAACTTTATAATGATAAAATACATAACAATATTATTATTTATCAATAATTTTATATATATAATTTAACCTTGAAAATATTGGAAAATTGTTTTTTAACTTTGAATTTAACAACCATAAAGTACAAAAGTTATCATAATATAACTTTATCTATCCATTGTTTTTTGAGTTGGAAATTAAAGTATTAATTGATAGCTAAATTTATTGATTTTTCCTTTAACATATATCATGACAACAAAATATTTACACCACAAAATATATACTCCTAACTTTATAATGATAAAATACATAACGATATCATTATTTCTCAATGACCTTATACTTTTACTTTTACTTTTATATATATATACTTTTATTTATATATATATATATATATATATATACTTTTACTTTTACTTTTATATATATATATATATATATATATATATAATTTAACCTTGAAAATATTGAAAATTGTTTTTTAATTTTGAATTTAACAACCATGAAATACAAAGGTTATCATAATATAATTTTATCTATCAATTGTTTTTGGGTCGGAGATTAATGTATTAAATGATAGCTAAGAATTTAATGATAAATTTATAAATAAATTAGTTTAATATCAATATAAAATATCATAGAGTAAATTAATAATTAATTTATTACTTTTCATTTTATTAATTTAAATATCATATTATTTTTATTTTATAAACAAAATTATTTTCACTAGAAAACAAAATTTGAAAAATAATAGCTCAATTATTGATTTATTTAAAAAAACACACATTATTGGCAGTTGAGCCTAGATATCCAAGCATATCAAGATAAAGTTCTGACAGGATCGATCAGAAGGAACAATGATTATGAGTTGGTACTCGACGGAGTGGGTTATGTAGATGGTAGTGGACCTAGGTGGAGCTCAGCAAGAGTTTCTAGGGACAAAGGATGTCGGAAGCCCCGACTGGCATTGGGATCTGGGAGTGACCACCTATCATTTCCCAGGTATACTAGTTGACTACAACTTGGATGGTATAATTGACCTAGTAGATGAGCACGCGCATTCGCTAGGGGAGTTTGGGTCGGCACCAGTGGCCAACCAGCTCATGGGCAGACTCCTTGGGTTGTCTTGGTATGAAGGTTGTGCATGGGATCATAGGATGATCAACCTACTATGGCAGGAGCTTGTCGGAGGAGGTGGCATCGACAGGCCACCAGACAGTGCCTTGTATGGAGCTGGGGATTCCTCACACTTGCGTAGGGCACAAAGGACACAGAGGAGCAGAGCAGTGGTGGCATCACTACTGGTGCCTAAAGAGATTCACTTCTGGGGCCCCTCAGGGAGGATTTGGAGGGGAGGTCCCCTCATTGGAGAGCATGGTGATGCGAGGGTGGAGGTGATGATACAGGTTGGATGCGGGCCAACGCATAGGGACACAACTTTAGGCCATCTCATTCGGGGATGGGTAGGAGAATCTAGCATGGAGAAGTGGTCTGCAGATGGGCATGGAGACACATGGGGTTGTGCCATAGTATGTTGGACTGCATTGTGGAGTGGGAGTGCCTCACATCGCATTGAGCACATGTGGGGAGTGACTGATGCAGTGACACAGGCGGGACACAGGACGGTACAGGATGGCATAGCCGTAGCTAGGGGTATCCAGTGGTGTACAGGGACAGGTTGCATCATACAATGGCATGTCGAGGAATGTGGTGTTGCTTGGTGGTGTGCAGTGACGCATGGTGCGGCGCAACGAGATCTTGGAGCGTTGCCTCTAAGGAGGCCTATGGACAGGGGCATTAGGTGTACCATTGGATGCAACTCACCTAGGATCGATGATGACATTGTTGAGCATCTGGGGACACCATGTTTAGTGGAGACATGACTTCGAGGGGGTTATCAACAGATCCAAGGTGGAGAGAGGGTCATCCATAGGATTACTCTTGAGTATTACGGTAGATTCTTGATCATACCCTTTGGGACATACCCACCCATCATCCTCCAGTGTTGCTTATAGTCGCAGAGTGTTTGGTTGTTACCCCTTGACACTCTCCATTCGGGCAGCAGGGCATGGGAGGCTCACCCTAGGCAGTTGGATGAGACACCACGTGTCATGGGCTGGGAGGAGACTCTCCAGTTGAGACACTTGGTAGGTGCACGAGCTGACGGATACATGCATAGGGATGGCGTGGTTGATTGTCGAGGTAGCATATGTTCCACCCCTGGGCTCACACTTGGGGAGGTGACCGAGAGGAAGTTGCATGTTGCTTTTTCAACTGGACAACTCGAGGCGTTGGGGGAGCATGAGGTGTAGGGGATGGTAGTCCTTATCAGTAGGATGATGCCAAGGCTTCCGGCAGTACCCAAGCACATCATCAGGAGCTGGAATAACAGATCTTGCTATGTGATTTGGCAGGCGCAGAGCAGTTGGTTATTTGCGACACAAGTTCTTGATGCTCGATGTCTACCTATTGGATACCTATAGGAGACACAGACGGGGCACAGGGGGGTCCCAATAGCTAGCAGCATGTCACAACGACAGACAAAGAGGATTGGGGGTTGTGGACCTCCAGTATGGTTATGGGATCCAGGGATCCAGTGGATTGGTGGGATACTCCACTCCTCAGTGAGCATGGTCAGGATAACTGGCAGACTGATTCATTCACAAGCAGACACATGGGGGATCATCAAATCCCTCACCATAGGGCAAGGAAGATTGTTGCTCAGGATTGGGGCTAGCCATGGAGTGATAGGCATTGGCATTGTTGAGTCACTTTGGAAAGATTGGCCTAGCCTTGATCATTGCATAGATTATGGCCAAGAGTTATGGGAGAGGAGGCTCTGGTATGAGCATGCTAGGTAGTTAGTCATGACCAGAGTGTCACGATGTTAGTAGGATAGGTTCCTTTTGCGACGGGTAAGGGATTCTAGCATAATAGGGCTAAGCAGTTCAGCTACCCATAGAGGTGAGTTGGTTTCTACAGGGGAGGGTCATCCAGATCCTCCATTTGGTTTTATTGATTCATTGATGGTGTGGGGAACTTCACCGGTGTGGTAGGGTGATCGACAGGAGGAGATCAGGGGAGGCTCGGGTAGACGAGGGTTCAATCCCACCAGGATTGGATTGCATCTTTAGGAGTTTACTCTTGTAGTGCACGAGATGGGCTATTCAGTAGGGCAGCTTCATGAGGATTTGGACGGAGTTTTACATCGTCAGGATGCTCTACTTATTGGCAGTAGACAAAGGGGTTCTAATGCCCCTATCTCGCAGGATAGTGAGTGGAGCAAGGGGTGCTTCATGCTGATCAGGTTGGCTTGGGATCTTGGTATCGAGGGACCCCTTCACTATAGGATAATACAACAATCATGGATGATCCAATGGCATGTTTGGGACCCTGGTGAAGTTTGTAGAGACAGTGGGGATCTATGGTCAGAGAGGGCATTTGTTTAGGCACTACTTGAGGACAAGCAATTTTTGGTGCATTGGAGGAGCTTGCCAGATGAGGATGCTACTTGGGAGGGTGAGCACATACTTGGGCATCCAACACTGAAGTTGCTTGGGGACAAGCAACATTTGGGAGGGGAGGATTGTAATGTCCCTTCCTAAACTATTTTGGAACAAGATTAATTTCTACATTTTGGGGTCAATTTTGGAGGTGATGGGGCCGATTCAATTTTATTAGGAGGTTAGAATTTATTTTGATGTGGTTAAGTTATACATGGGGGCCACCCACACTAGGAGAATACGCATTCCCTAGACCAACCAGACTAGGGGGGGAACCGGGGTGAAACGGCAACCGGACGAGAACGTGTCGTAGCTTCCTTCTGTTCTAGCAGTCCCTCCGCCGTATATTGTATACCTGGTGTAAGGCTATTGCCTTGTGCCATGTTAGAGACTTCATGAGTTCAGACCAACCTGAGACTCCACGACTAAGAGAGTGAGAGAGGCTAATTAGATGAGACCTATATCCCAACTGTGAAGTAACCAGTTTCACCAGAGTAGACAAGCTTTAGATTGAGAGTGTAAAGCCACTAGTACATGAGGTAGATCCTAAAGTGGAAGAGATAACCACCTAAATACTCCACTACCACTGATATGATAAGTCTTTATCTCTGTTGCAAGTGAAGAGATTGGGCCCAGTGTCAAGGGAGGAGCTCCTAAACATAGGGGAACAATGCTTATCTCAATAGAAAAAACTACTAAAGCATCCCTCCAGTTGTAAGGAGAGAAGTGACCTTCCCTGTATCCAAGGCTTACCGGGACAGAGAATAAAGTCCAACACAGAGGATGGATCTGTATTCGATAGCTGGAGGCATGAAGGGGAAATTGATGGTTAAGTGAGGGACCCACGATGGAGGGAAAATGGAGGGAAAATTTATCCACAAAATCTATACAAGGAAGGCAACTCTCCTCATTTCATCATCTTTGGCATATCAAATTTCTTTGGTTTCTCGAGCTGCTAAGTTGAGTCACTTGTTGTTTAGGAAGAATTCTTCAAGCGAAGAGCTCACTCTTTCTTCAGGGGACTTCGATTTCCACCTTAGGAAGGTTTTTATTCATTTCATTAGGAGGAGGATCTCATTATGATTTCCAGCGATTGCATTCATCTCTGGGTGGTGCGTATTATTGGAGGGTGCAATGAAGAGGACATTGATTTTGCTTGTGGTGTCTTGCAGTGGATTTTGGGTTAGAGATTTTTCAGGGAGGAGTCATCGGAGGATTGTTTGCATTTAGGAGAGTTTTGATGGTGGAGGAGTACGGTACCTTGCAGGGTGACTTTTGCACTTCCTGGGCCAATGCAGAGGCATCACTGGGTGCTCACGTGGAGGGTAGAGTATCAATATTTTAGGCTAAACTTCACCATGGAGGTTAAGGGAAATATTTGGAGAGGTGATTTCTGCATTTTTGGAATTTGGAGGAGGATTTCGTTGGTGTTCCTTGTAGGTCGTATTCCTTGAGCAATTTGAAGGGCGTATGGCCTATTGGAGGCCGAATTTGGAAGGTCAAAATCCGGCCAAACCATTTCTGGGTTTTTCTGGATTTTTGACAAGGATCCTAGATATATAGTTTCAGAATTTTTTGAACACCGGAAGTGGGGTTTCTAGCTATATCTTTGCAGTAGACAATGTAGAATTGTTGGGGATTGCACAGTGCCTTTGGAGATCGATTTTGGGAGGTCAAAATTGGGCCAAACCATTTCTAGGTTTTTGTGGGTTTTGGTCAAAGAGATTGGGGCTGAATTTGTAGTGGAAGTAGTGGGTTTTCCGAGTAGCGGAAGTGGAGTTTCTTGCAGTTCCTTTCGAGCTAGCAGTGTAGTTTTCTAGGCAGCACAGAGCATTAAAGGAGCAGACATTACTTGATATCATTGTCTTATCACCTGAATTCAATCTTGCTTGCCATTGAGGCAAGCCCAGGAGCATTAATCCATACTATTGTACTGCTCCATTGATTAATAAAATGACTCAGCGGATTCTTACTTCTAGAGTTTTAGTAAGCGTTTGCTTATTGTTTTTATTTCATGTATCACATAGCAATTTTTTTTTGACATATCACTGTTTATTTAAATTTGAAACATTACAAAATTAACCAAAAAAACTGCATCCTCAATCACATTATTCAATAAAACAGACACCAGCAACTATGAAATCGCTGAAATCATTGTTTGAACCATGATTATAGTTCGGATTCCTCCGATGCAAACCACTACGAATGCAATAACTATGTGATAGTAAAAAAAACAGTGACGCTCTGGCCATCCTTATAGGCTATTATTTTATGATTTCTGTCATTGAAATTAGAAACCGGCCACCTATACCAGCGGGCACGGGGTGGAAGCTGAGAAAGCACAGTATATTTCCATAGATTTTGTTAGATTTTCAGTCAAACAGAACTTGGTCAGGCTGCTCCACGGACCACGACTGATAACTTCCCGTGATTCTCGGTGATGGTTTTCATCAAAATTTCTAGTGGAAATCGTAGAACTTGATGATTTGACCCACCAACCATTACGAGACGATTCGCGGAAGTTTAAGTTTCTAGTAGATTCGTTGTAATAGGTAAAACATCCATCACTCGTTTTTAAAATCGCATATATACTTCCGTCCCGCTTTTAAGTCAATCAATTTGCATTGTAGCCAGCGTTAACCGAGAGCGAATTGGGAAAATGCAATCGTTGCCGCGTCCAGCGAAGAAGATACGGAGAAACCCGTTTAACCATGTGGATAGTTTAATTAGAGGATTAAAATGTCTAATTTTTTATTATTTATTTTTTAAATAATTGTTGGATATTTAATAAACAGTTATGAGAGTTTAAACGATTTCTTCGAATATGAGAACTAAGTGTTCGAATATGAGAACTAAGTGTTATAAGACTATGTATTACTAGCAATTGTCTCAAAAGATACAAGGGGAGGCCTATAGGATTATTAAATTGGAATTGTTGAATTTTTCAAGAAGAGTTAACTGGTTTGTGGAAAACCTTGTTTTCTTGGACTAGATCATTGTGCAATTAATTTTCTTTAAATGTTTTGTTTATATCGATATTACAATGAACACATTGAATGTCTTATTTCATTTCTGCTATCCTTTTTTTTTTTGGCTGAATAAGTTTGCTTCTATATTGATACAAAAATTGTTACACCGAGGCCATGGCCTCGTGAAAGCTAGCCCAATGATGCGGCATGTTTACAAAGCATAGCTGAACAAAACTCAAAAAAATACCCTGCTGAGTATTGTCCTGAAGGACTGCAAGTGACCTGATCATAACTATTACAAAAAGTAAAAAAAAACCCCAATGATGTGCTTGGAACTGAAAATTAAATCGGCGCCATACAGCATCTGAAACAAGATGACTAATCCATGGCAAGTAAACCGAGAAACACTGCCTGGAACCAAATCTGAGTGCAAACTTCAGAAGCAACTGAGACTGCAACCGAGACCCAAAACCATAGACAAGCAGAGGAAACCGACGATTGTAGCGGAGCACTTATACTGACTGTGAAGAAGGAGACGAATGAAAGTCCTCATGCAAACTGAATTCCAAAAAAACCATAGAGCACAAACCTGTTTAAACATCATGAGAAGTATCGGGCTGCTCTTCGATGATGCGGCAACCAAAATTGTAATCTTCTTCGTCATCAGAGGGGTGGCCCTTTTGGCCTGTAGAGCCGCCACCATGCGGGACCCTCGGGCTCGCCTTATCATTCATGATCTGGGATTCCATGCCCTTGCCCGAGCCTGAGGCCTTGCTCTGCTCATAGTTCATCTGAACGGGGCCATGTCTGTCTGCCGCAAGCCTTTCCGTAGTCACTCCAGGGGAAACAGCTTCCTGACCAGCATTAATCTCGCTCAGCTCTATGGTGACAGAAGCCATGAGGGAGAAATTGCCATGAGTGTAGGGGAATTGAAGCCTAGCGGAATTAGTCACAGACTTGTAAGAGCTTGCTACCAAATTGCGCAGACCTCTGCCCCTTCCCCGCCCACTCCTTGTAACTGGATACCGGCCCATACTGAAGTCCGAACAAAAAGTCGAGGAGTCCGTCGTGGAGGAGGAGGCCTAGCAGCCCATTTGCCCCCTGGAGCTGCCTCTCCTGCAGCTTATCCTCTAGTGGAGTTTCGGCATAACCGGAAGAGCAGGGAGAACCTGGCGGCCTGCTAAACTATGGAGGCAGAAAAAGATTAGAACAAGCTTGGCTTTAACACCCAGATGGGCGAAAGGGAGAGCAGACGTCAAGTAGCTAGCGGATTTGCAGGTATGGCAGTGAGAAGCCTGAGGCATTAACCATGAATCCACCCATCGAACCAGAGCCCATAGAGTCCCCGTGATGGTGCGAGAACAGTTCTCTGCAGCTGTAAAGGAGGGACTGGAGCGCAAAGGAGGAGCGCGAATGAGACAGATTGAGGGCAACATGATCAGGTAATGGACGGGCCAGAGAGGAGGGATAGGCTGCAATAAAGCAGCATTGAATTTGATCTCAGGGGAATTAAAGATCGGTACCGTGAGAGGCCAAGAGGCGGTGGAGATGAGCCACGCACCCACCCATGCTGCTTCCCACGTACCAGTACAACATTCAGACACCCGGATCCGGGACATTTCTGCTATCCTTACTAATATCCTTTCCATGCTTTTTCTTGATCAATTTGATGAAATTTTCCATTATCCTTTGGTCAAAGTCCTCACCTGCATATTAGTGTACATCCCGGTAAGTTCAAAGCTCGAAAGCCAACCAAAAAAGTCAATGATAACCAGTATTCAAATTCATAATGTAAAACTGCCAAACAAAGTTCAGACAGATTACCTCCAAGATGGGTATCACCGTTTGTAGCCAAAACCTCAAAAACTTCGTTCTCAATAGTCAGAACGCTGACATCAAACGTGCCACCGCCAAGATCAAAAACAACAATATTTTTCTCTCCACCCTTCTTGTCCAAGCCATAAGCTATTGCTGCAGTTGTGGGTTCGTTGATTATACGAGCTACATTCAAGCTAGCAATAACACCAGCATCCTTCGTTGCTTGGCACTGTGCATCAGTAAAATAAGCTGTACAAGCCCACAAGTTAATAGTCACAATGCAGTCAACAATTGGTTACCCGCAACCTCATAAAAAAAAAAGTTGAAAAGAAAGCATACCAGGGACAGTCACCACAACATCCTTTACAGTCTTTCCTAGTCAAAATCATAGCACTGATTTCCTCAGGGCTAAATGCCTTTGTTTCTCCATCTCGTACCTGAACTTGAATATAAGGTTTCCCATCTTTGTTCACAATCTTGTATGGTACCAGTTTCATATCCTTCTGAACTTCTTTGTCTTCAAACCTATATAAAACAAATGTTTTCATTTAATTGTGCTCATCAAGTAAAAGTTTTAAATCATTTTCTTGAAGTTTGGACAGGGCAGAAATCAAATCCTGATCTGACCCCAACCAGAATGTTGCTCGACCCCTGACTTAACATGCCAATTTCATGACTGGCACCCTTGTGGGTTCAATATCAAGGCGAGAATTGGACTTGCAATAAATATAATTGTCTAATGAATGGGCAAATCAGAGATCATAGTACTTACTTTCTCCCCATGAGTCTCTTGACATCAAAGATGGTTCGTTCGGCGTTGACTGTGGCCTGGTTTTTGGCAGCCTCTCCAATCAACCTCTTATTTTCTATGAACACCACCCATGATGGGGTACTACGGTTACCTTGGTCATTGGTAATAATCTCCACATGACCATTCTTGTAAACCCCAACACAGGAGTTAGTAGTTCTCAGGTCTATACCAATCACTGTTCCCAATTTCGCAGCTTCTTCCTTCGCAATCGAAGATGCAAGAAGGCATCCTGAGAAAAATTAAATTCCCATGAAGAGTATCAAAAAATGCCTATATGTTACCAGGGAAAGGATGCCTATATGGTCAAGTTTCTAGCATATATATTTTAACCGATTGCAGGTTTATCGTGGTCAAATTTCTGGCATATATATTATTAGTAGATATTTGTTAAACCGAATAAATTATAAAACTTGGTGTAAGTAGACAACACAACATGAATAACGAGGAAACATTTCAAAAACCTAGCAATCATTCTTCTAGTAGGCCATCTACATCAAGACAATGTTGTCATATTCGACTCGATCTTATTTATACTTGGAAAAAATAAAAAGGGCTTCCTGTAATAGAAGCAAAGAGATGACTCCTTCCAATTTTAATGCATTCAGACGATGTCGAAAAAATGTCGATGCTGTAAAACTACAACACCGCAGAAAAACGTCTACCAAAAACTTAAAATGCAGCTCAATATTCCATCAAAAGAAGCAAGAAAACTTAACAGTCAACCATGAGATCTACAAGGCGTAGCTGGTATTCATACATGCTTACAAAAATGCCTTTTCTAAAAACTAAAATAAAACCTAGAAGACAATATAGGGATCTGAAGGATAATATTTCTACACAACGAAAGCAAGCTCAATGTGTTTGAAAACCTTTGAAAAAATTGCGAATAGATCAGAGAAGATCAAACAAAGCACATTTGTTTGCATGTCTTAATCTACCAAAACCTTACCCCAACATCTCAAAAATCACTACTAGAAAGCATAAATTTAATGAAACCTTATTTTTAGAGGAAACCAGAATGCCTTGAAAAACTCAAAATGTAGCAATAAACAGGGGAAATGACTCTGATTGCTCAAAACAAAGAAGCAGAATTTAAACCAAAATAAGGGGAAAGAACGGCCTACCTGCAATAATAAATGGCAATCTGATCAGAGTTTTTGCATAACAGGGCCAAGTTCAATGCACAACAGAAAAGAAGGCAACTCAACCGATATTTGGAAAAAGCAGTCAGAGTGCAGTGCATGCTTGCCCGATGACACTTCAAATCAACGGTTGAAAGTGTCTCACTTGATCGAATAGAGCAGGGTAAAAGTGTTGACGATTGTTGATGCATAGGAAGGCCTATCGGCCTAATTATGATTTTTTTTATATAAGTTTGGCAAGATTATATACTTTGAATTTAATCTGTAACTTCACATTCAAGATCTAGCGAACAATAATGCTTTTTTTTAATAATATGTTTTAAATATATAAATATATTTATTTTTTCAAGGCAATAAAAAAAGTTGTCAAGTCTGTCTGGAATAGTTCAAGTGGCGATGACAGTGGAATAAAGTCTTACAGTAGTTCAAGTGGCGATGGCAGTGGAATGAAGTCTTACAGAACTGAAGATTTTGGGTTTAAATCTTGTGGCATTCCTTATTATTAAATTTTAAAATATTCCGAAATTTATAATTAGCATAAGTTCATCATACTTAGCACTTAGTAGAGTTTGATGTTTTTTTTGCCAGAGAAAAAAATAGAAATTGGAATAAGATTTTGATAAAATCTGATAGAAATATTTGAAAATACTTAATACTCCTATAAAGCTTCCTCATTTTGGGTATCCCAGAAATTATTGATGATGTTAAATGTCATTAAAAAAATTATTTAAACATTCCACCATCGAATTTCTTGAAAAAAATTTCACTAAAATCCAACCAAAAATTATAATCATAACGAAATTATTAATAATACTAAAGTCATCATTAAAAATCTATTCAAACACTCCATTAAAAAATTATTCAAACATTACACCATCGAATTCCTTGAATAATTTTTCACTAAAATCCAACCAGAAATTGTAATCATGGCGAAATTGTGACATCAACTTGCTTAAAAATGGCAGAACATAAATTTTACATTTAATTTGTCTTTATCCCAGAAAACAAAATTTCATCTTTAATTCATTAAAAATTAAATTTATCTTTTTATTGTAATCCTACCGAATACTGCCACCGATATTGATCCACTGTGCAGCGGGCCAGATCTGGGTTGGATTTTGTGAACCAACTTGCAGCCATGAATAAGATTTCTCTCAACTGGCGGCATTTCTCTTGTAAACTTTAATTCTCACGGATCACGTCGGAAAGCCCTATTTCCAACCCTATTGCATAGTAAATGCGGTCTTACATGGGCCGATATAACATGTTATAACACGCCGCGTGGTGATGAGAGAGAAAAAAAAATAGCGGCGTGTTATATCGTGTTATATCGGCCCCATGTCAGGCCGCATTTACTATGCAATAGGGTTGGAAATAGGGCTTTCCGATCACGTCTACTGGTACTGGCACATCGCAATAAATAAATATTCAGTTTTCACAAACGAAGTAGTGACTGCGACAGCCATACGGAAGAGCCAAAACACACAACATTCAGGACAAAATCGTAACACAGAATTAAATTCATTGGTTGCTTAATGAAAAGATCGAACTGTTGATACGCAAATTCTTATAGCTAGTGCAGGGAAATGATTGAACAGTGTGCCTCTGAAACAATAGCATTAGTAGTTACATATGCACCAAGAAAACCATATTAACCCCTCAAAATATCCGGGCCTTTGAAATTACAAATACCAAGAAAATCCGCAGGTGGCGCGAGTGCTTGGGGCATCTGACAAACGATGCCAGCCCTACAATACAGGAATTTTACAGAAATTGACTATTAACAAAGCAAAATTGATGCAATCATCAAGCTCCTGGTTGTAAATATCTGATCATAACGATCTCAAATATTGGATATTACTCGATCCATATGCACAATTCAAACAATTATTTACAGCAGAATACCGGATGGATGAAAACTGTTATTTTTATAAAGTCGCAGGCCCTCTCATCTTGAGTCGGTAAGATCTTTTCAGATCCAAAGCCCAGGGGGGCTGCCACAGAATGCCGCTTCCATAGATTGATCTTAGATGGCTGCCCATTGGTCGCTGCGGGCTTGGGCAGTGGGTCGCTTAACAGAGGAGCCGAATGAGAAATTAGCACTGGCTTAGGGTTTTCCAAATTCCAATTTTCATCTTCATTCTCAGGGTTTTCCAAACAAAGAAGTAGAATTTAAACCAAAATGAGGGGAAAGAACGGCCTACCTGCAACAATAAATGGCAATCTGATCAGAGTTTTTGCATAACAGGGCCAGGTTCAATGCACAGCAGAAAAGAAGGCAACTCAACCGATATTTGGAAAAAGCAATCAAAGCACAGTGCATGCTTGCCAGATGACACTTCAAATCAACGGTTGAAAGTGTCTCACTTGATCCAATGGAGCAGGGTAAAAGCGTTGACAATTGTTGATGCATAGGAAGGCCTATCGGCCTAAATATGTACATTTTTTCCAATAAAAAAACATTCCATAGTTTATTAATTTGATATTTACATTGTGTGGGTTTAACATGATATCAAAGTCATTGTGTTTAGCCTTCACCAACAACTAGTACAACTAGTTTTGTGGTCTTCATCAACTTATTGTACCTGCTAGCAATCAAAGAATCTTTCCGTGGTTTTTTTACATTTTTATTAGAGCCTAAGGGCTTTGAGCATTGGTAGCTCAAACTTGTCCCTTTGTCTCTTAGCACTGCAACCTTGGACTGTTTCCCTATGTGCATGCCTACAATGTTAAAATTTGAAGTGTTGGCCTTAATATCATTTGGAAGGGCATATATTCATCTAACCCTTTAAAGACGAAAGATAAAAAAAAATGTACTTCTATTGACAAGTATATATTAAATAAACCCTTCATAAAAAAATAAAAGCCAATATGAAATAGTGTCCTAAAAAATTCACAAATTCATCATCCCACCAAATCATTTATGGAATAATAGATAAGTTACATTTATTCAACCTATTCATTAGAAGCCAAAGAAGATGCACAATACATGTTACTTGGAACAAGGAAATGCCAACAACAAAGAAAGTGAAGATTTTCCAGTATGTGAAAGAAATTAAAACAATTGTCACAGTGGCATTTGTAGCCCAAGCTAAACTTGAAAATGAAAAATTGAGGGAGACAATTTTTCCTTGATAGGAGGATAACTTAGAATACCTTTTGACTAAAGACTTGTGTTATGGAGGAGAAGGGAGAAGACTTCAAAAACGGACTGAATCCATAAGGACTAATCAGCTTGCTAGATTAAGTTAGACCTCTGGCATCGACACCTCCTGTATGATTATCTCTGAATGGAAATAAACTAGACAAATGCTACTGGTAATCATATTGAAATATGTACTACTTTTGCCTCCTGTTTTACTAGGTTTCCATCTCAATCTCAATCAACAGATTTGAAAATTAGATCAGTAGGCCCTACCTTAGCTTTTGCCTCTAATTAAACTCCAATTATAGTCTAGCATTAGATCATGGATGATAACTTTCCCTATATGGATGATGGGTTATGCAACCTACACCCTCCATGGATGATGGGTTGCAAATGGAAATGGAAAAAATGGATGCATCATGTAGGGAAAGAGCGTCGATGATAATCGGGATATGAGGAGGAGTGAGATTTGAGAGCATGTGTGAAGTTGTTGAATGGCTCATTGGGTATTAGATGTGATATGTAGCCCTGTGTTGGGTGCAATAGCTCCAACTTGGCTAAAGAATCAACCAAGATCAAGTTCGTAATTAAATTAATTGAGTGTATTTGTACATGGTGTCATCGCTTTTGCCTTCAAGAAATTCCAAAAGTGAATTGGACGGTAGAGAAATTAGTTTAGTTGCTTCTAAAAATTCAAATTAATGGACAAAATTTTTGAGGGAGTGAGTGTAGTGGGATATGTCAAATAATCAATAAAGTCATTTTCTCCAATTGCATATTAAATGTTATATAGAAGTAAAACATTGAATTTATAGGTCGTCATTTTGGTATCTCAACACTGAGGTTCCTGAGGGATTGTAGATTCAGAACCCTTAAATTAACATTTCCTTCACATGAAGCATTTTACTTAAGCCTATTAACATAATGGTTTTTCACAACAACATTGAATGACTAAATTAAAGTTGCAGTATTAATTACCATGTGTATATACAATTATGTGAAGTAAATCCTAGATTAGGATGTGGAGTACTAAGTTATCTACTATAGAGTTGTAAGATGTGATTTTTGTGAAGATAGGTATTTGTCAATCATGTACCTGTGGCCTTTTTAATTTTGTTACATAGTCCAATCACCAGTGCTTTGTGATGAATGCAGTATCATTGATGACATTTATATATAAGAAAGAAAATGGTATGGCATGGTAATATAAAAACAAAAACATAAATCTATGTTTTTAATTCAATTTTCAAACCCAAATTTGGTTGGAAAATAACCAAAAAAATTGATACATATATTTCCTAACATAACTGATTTTTAAATTTAACATTTTGCATTGTTTTGTATTCTTTAAGATCATTTTGATTAAAGATTTAGTTCATTAATTTGTAAATAAATATCGTAATATATAAGGAAATTATATATATATATATATATATATATATATATATATATATATATATATATAATTAATTAATTAATTAATTAATTTCCTTAAACAATCAATTAATTAATTGTTTTTTGGTTTGTTTTATTGGAATATAATACAATTTTGAATATAATTGTGATGTTTTATTATTAAAATGTACTTGTGAATTTTTAAGACATTTATATTATGTTATTATACAATTTAAACTTGTGAATTTAACAAATTCACATTGAAAAAAAAACATCTAAAAATTAAATTATAAATTTTAATTTTAATGAAAAAAAAAACATATTGTAGTGGGCTATTTATCCACCAAACTAGATAAATTTCCAACAAAGAATTTGGCACTAACCCTTAGTTTCCCATTGATTGATGTGCTTGTTGAGGGATTTTATCTTGTAAATATGAAAATGTTGTGTGTGAAGACAATGTCCATGTAATAGAGTGGCATTTTAAATAGTTTGTGATATGATCTACTTGTCAAATCAATTCAAATTAATAATTCTACATCTTGCAGCCTTTTGAATTCTTTCCAATTCAAGAGTATATTATTAATTAGTGTTTTTAGTAACCTTTTGATGGTGTTGAACCCGCCAACATGTCAAGGGATCTCCCCGGTAAAATGTCCCAACTAGACCTCAGACCATTTGGTGTAGGAGTCCTAGCAATGGCTGGTACGGTATCGCCTTGACCGCTATTGCTCACAGAGGCAAGTAAGATGTCCATGTTGTTAGCAAGGGTGTCACATATGCAACAATCCAAGGAAGTTGCATGAACAATTCTAACACATGGAGAGTGAGGTGAGTGCATCCCTTGGAAACTTGTGGAAGCACGCGGCTAAGAAGGAAACACACGAGAAAAGATGCATCACAAACTGGAAAAAAAGTAAGCTAGTAATCAAAAGTGATGGTTAAACCAACAACACATCTCAGTAAGATTCATACATACTTATACAAAAATATTCCATACATGCATGCATAAGCAAACAGATACACATATCATTAGAGTAAACAAGATAGCTGAAATACAATAACAACATATGCATGAAACATGTCAGCTCTGTTATATTAAGAAGTGAAAGTTCCAATCATACAGTACAACCATAACCAACCACTAGTCCTGACAACGGAACATTACAGTCATTGCCACCTACTCCTCCAAGGAGATATACTAGCTCTGAACTGTGGAGAAGCCAAGGCTCGTTACAATACTCTCCAAGCTTTCTCTAAGATACTCCTATCGGAAGCTTAGCTGACCAAAAGCCTATACAATGAGTTATGAGGTAATATATATAGAAAAGGGTGGGGTGACCCTTGACATTCCCCTTTGTGGCTGTTCACCTACCCTCATGACCCTTCAACTACTCTATGACTCTTACATTCAGCTATCGACACTTGAACTTCCACTTGATAAGATGTTACATACAATCTTCACATGTACCCAAGTGAGACAAAATAAGCTTGATAAAGCCATGCAAGCTATCACTAACACTCGGATAGTTGTGGTAGGGCCCACTCTTTCACATCCTTGTGATGATCAATGGTGGCGGACTGATGCCAATTTTGGTCGTCCATGATGTTGTCCGTGCGCTCAATGGTGGCATCTCGCTGAAAGCAAACTCTTGCCTCTGTTGCATTCAGGTACACTAATATGGCTCCTTTGTCCAACTCATCTGATAACATGTTCATCAACGTCTTGATTACAACTGGACCAAGAACATATTGATGCATCGTGTCTGTGCTGATCTCCGAGTGTGTGTTGGTGACCATGCACATCAACTTGTCAAAATACATGTTCAGCTCCAGTTAGACTTGCTTCTTGTCTTCGCCTCGGTGAGTGTGCCAAATGGGTGTGCTCGCATGTGTGCACACAATGACATCCATGCTCCTGAATACCCTTGCATGTGATCAACAACATTGCTCACCCTGTCAGCTCCATAGCAGCTGCTGAATGGATTTATAACCTGTATGGGCGCCATTTCATTAGTATGTGGATGGTGTGCCTCCTGATGTACTTGTTCCTGATGCAACTCTGTCTCTCATCTGTGCAGCTCCTATTCTTCCTTGAGTCTCCGCTTCAGCACCTGCAACCCCTTCTCTATTTCTCTCTATACCTTCGCGCGTTCCTCTTGTCGTGCCGTCGCCTCATAGCCTCAATCTCCAAAGTTATTTTCATCACAAGTGGATTTTCTTGAACTTGCAACTTTGCTCCACCTCTGTGCTGTCAACAATATTCCCCTTGCATCTGTCGCACGCAGGTGTGCTACATTCTGCTGCTGCTGATGGTGTTGCTTGTTGTGATGTCATTTCCATTTCATCTTGATAACCTTGTCGATGAACAACTTGATGTCTTCATAGATAGGTAAGTTCATAGACACTTGATCGACTTCATCCCTAGTTGTGCTTTGAGCGATGTCTTCAACTATTCTCTCTTGGAATCCATTGTACCTGTGTTGCTGAGAGGCAGACGAACACCTATGATACCTAGAGATGTAGCAACACTCATGACAAGAAATCTGTTAGTGGAAAACCAAAACAAGATGAAGGACTAACATGCAACATACCCATGTGACTATCAGTGAAGATTATGCAATTTTCACCGAGAGGCTGGAGGACTGACTGCCAGAACTGCACAAGGCAAAGTTCGAGTTGTCAGGAGGCTGACTGACTGGTAGAATTATGCAATGCATAGTCCAGTCTTGCGTACTCAGGATTGAAATTCTGTAATGTGCAATTTCAGTCACCAGTGACATGCAAACCAATTAACTGCATTGCGCAGTTTTTGGGGCCAGGAAGGCACTTCCTCCCATAATTGCACAATGCTAGCCTGGAGGTCAGTGCTGGGCTAGACTTGCGCAATTTCTGGAGGGAAGTTAGAGAATTCACTTCCAAAAAAGTGCAATGCTAGCTGGACAAGGCAAGGTCACGGTTAAGGCAGCCCATACCTGCCGACAGGTGACTAACAAGATGAGAAGTCCGAATGCATGGTGATACTGAGTGTAAACAAGAGTGAATGATCATGCATTCAAACAATAAGTGCAGGATTCAGAAAACGAGAAAGCATGCATGTGTGTGAAGTGAGTCGCCACAATGGCGACCGTCGGTGAAAAAACAATGTCATGCATACGACAATAGTGAGATGCGAACAAAAACTGAAATGGTGCTTCTACAAGCTACCATACATAAAAAAAACAAGCGCTCATTGAAATCAAATTGATGGCTCTCACACAAAGCAAAACACAAAAAGAGACAGAAACGCAGAGCAAGATACAAAAAGAAGTCTTACCCTAAAATAGTTAAGCTGAAAGTGCCACTGACTCCTGGGTGCAATGTGGGATGTTAGAGCTGCAAGTTCAATGTGAGGAATGAGCCCTGCAACGTTTGGTTCATGAGTTTTGATAAGAACGAGGTTATGATGCGATGCCACAAATCTAGGAAAAAGTGACACTTGGGGAGAGGTTTGTAAAACGATCTTTGCATGTAACCTCCCGCTGCTAAAAATAGATCCCTAGATCTAGGGATGACTTTTTCATACTGCCTTTTGCTATTTCGAGAAGAGCAACCCATGCATGAAAATCAGTTTTGCTCGGTCCTGGAGGGAACCGGTTAACCTGAAGGCACATGCAACATCCTGCTTGACTGAGCGAGGGATTTGCACAATTTCTGAGAGGAACTGGGTTGGCTGTCCGAGAGGGATTGCACAATTTTTGTTGAAAATAACAACAAGAAATGATAAATATAGAAGTGTTAAGAATAACATTTATATAAATAGCATTTCGGGATACATTCCAATTTGAGTTAGTCCCTGAACTAAAATTGAGAATTAAAATTCGAATTTGATCTTAGCAGTTGTTTGTAAAATAATTAATTAATTCATCTTGATTTAATTAGTTGGAGAAAATCAAACGTGAAATCTATGTGAAGACATGCAACATTTTCCCCTTTGATTGAGGAAGTTATCCCTTGATTAAGGAGATCAACATGAGTTGTACTTTGAGTTGTAATTAGTTAGCTCAGTTAACTGAGTTAAGTCCAGTTAGATTAGTTCCAACTGTTTGTGGAACTGATTGTGAGTTCAGTTAGTTAATGCATGCATGCATGTAACTGTTGCACTTCAGATAACTAAATATTCTCTCATAAATAACTCATGCATGTCAATTCAGTCAGAGACCTAGTTGAGATCAGATGATGGGATAGTGTACTATCAGTTGCAGGAATATTCCATTGACGATATCTCTTGCATGCAGAAGGAATTCATTCCTTGAGGATTGCATAGTTATTTTTGAATTTTTATGAGTGTGTGATGTGGGAATTCACACAAGTGGCAGCATTGGACCCCAGGAGAAACTGCGCAAGGAAATAGGAGGCTTGGAGGATTGGAGGAAGGCATAAGTCGTGTCTATTTAGTCTATGAGCAGTTTTGAGGGATTGTACTGAGAGCTGGATAGCTTGTGAGCTAAAGCTTTGTATTTTCCACTTGTATGATAATACAGAGATTGAGGTTTTTAGCTAAGGCTTTCCCCGGACTATTATTCTGTGTTCATGTGTGATTGCTTTCTCATTCTCTGTTATATGTGTTCTATTTGATCTTGCTCAAAATCGATTAAGCTTCCGCAAGTTTGTTTGTATAAGTAGATCAAGTATTTTGCTTTAGTATATTGCATTATCTGGTAATCTACAGTGGGAAATTCTACAATTTTTTGGAGGAGTAGGTGACTACTACCTAGAATTATGCAATTTCTGGGAGAATCAGGGTTGGCTTTCCCAGAGGGATTGTGTAGTTTGTGGGAGGATCAGGTGACTTCTACCCGTAATTGCACAATTTCTGGGTTGATCCGCAGTGCTCGGCCAGATTGCACAGTTTTTGCAAGGAATCCTGTCTGACTATTCTATGCAATTTTGGAGCCCAACAAGTTGCCTAACTGATTTACACAATTTTTGGAGGGAAGGATGGTTCCCCTCGAGAATTGTGTAATTTTCTAAGGGAGCTTCTCATCCAACAACTATCCCAAGTTCGGAATGGCAGCTTATGAGGGGAGAGAATAAAACTAACATGCACTGGTTCGCGAGCTACTGAAAAACCAATGAAGCCTATGTACTTGATAGTGCAAGACATGCTTCTAGGATGGTTCGTAGGAAGGCTCCAAAATGAAGCTAAGGAAAAATTTTGGAGGGGGGTTGTAGCCGCTACAACACTTGGTGACATACTGGTAGAACTCCAATTCTTTGAATGGACCTTGTTCGTGAAAACAAATTCTAACACCTCCGGAAGTATTGTTCAGTTCTCTGTTCATCTTGGTTTCCACACTTGCTTGATTGTAATATGTAGCATCTGCCAAGCTCTTGGTCGATTGGAACACATTCCAAGCCAAGTCAACACAGGTGTTTCAATTGGGGATGAAGGGTATATTGGTGCACAAGCTTTACGGTCATCACAGTTTTAGTTTCATCTCTGGTATTGCTCCGCTGCCAACAGGCCTGGACAGTACCCCGACGGAGTCACGCAGGAACATAAGCATTGCTCTACTGCTAGAGAGCCTAGTCAGTACCTCGACGAAGTTACTTGCATCATATCTCCAATAGGAAGCCTTTCTCTTCTTTCACCTTATTCATTTTTTGTTTTTTTGAAGTTTTTTCACATTTTCATTTTTCCTAAATGTGCATAACACTTATTCATCTCAGACATGGAAGAGGGATCCTGACTTATTGAGAGTAGAAGAGGTTGTTTTTTTAGAGAAGTAGTTTATATATACCTCTGACGTGACTTTTAAGGTTTTCTCCCTCACCTTACTCTACTTGATTGAGCTGACAAGGTTTAACCCAAAAAAACCGACTCGTGTAGGTGATACTAGTTAGTGCGCAAGCATTGTGTTTCCATCAAGGTTCACTTTGAACAGCACATATTTTCCATTGGTGTATCATGGACTAAAAATAACAAGTTCTTCATATAGAGACAAGATGACAGATAACCAAGTATTGGTAATTGCACAAGTCCTCTTGTACTTTGTCTTGCTTGATTCAAGAGTCGCACATGGTCCATGTGAAACTAACCTATGAACACAAATAAGTAAAGAAACCAGGAAAAAAAAAGCAGAAGTAAATGTGTAAACAAAGCGAGTAAAAAAACAAACAAGCAAGCAAGAAAACGCACAATGTAAGAAGGCAAACATGCATGCAAGCGAACAAGGTAAAGCAAACTCTACTCCTACTCCTAAGCTAACGATGCATGAGTCTACTCACGTGAAGTGATACTTCCAATGCAGCCACCGGTGCATTGGTTGACCCATGTTGGTGAAGGCATGGTTCACGAACAACACAACTATACAAACCAACAAACATGAAAGATATAATAGTGAAGCCAAACACACTCCGGGCTTAAGTGCATCCACATAAAAGAAGTAAGTGAAAGCACATGACATGCACTCTGTCGACTTCCCATGGTGTTGTGCTACAGTGCGTGTAGATGTTAAGTGTATGCATTCTCTTGACTGTGACATGCAAGAAAACGTGAGAAAGGTAGACCACTTATGTTACACAAGTGTTCTTGTTATGTAAGATTCCTCCAATGCATGAGCAATGGGATCGTGTAGTTCGAGTGGAGGAAGAAAAATATGTGTGTGAGATTGATCTTCAATGCATACAGATGAGTGATGAGGAGCCTCAAGTCTTTGAACAATTTCTCGATCGGAAGTGAAACCAACCTCAGGATAGCGAGGACATGACATAACCATCATCTTGGGCTGAAGTGCCTTGACAGTCTGCAGGGTTTCAACTTCGTCGACAGATAGATCATCATAGACCAATGTCTTAGACAGATTAACAAAAGTTGAATCAATATCGTGATTGGATGAAGAAGTAGAAGGATCACGACAATCAAGATTAGAAAATTTAGGATGTTTATTGGCATCCTCATGATTAGATGAATCACACACAGGGGTAGATGAGAAGAAAGGATGTTCACCCTCTATGTTTTCGGAAAAAGAAGATGAAAAATCAAGTGGATTTTCAATGAATGATTGGTCCTCTTCATTGTCGAATGATGGACTGACATCCAGTGTGTTTTGTGAATGATCAACAATGTGTGCATCCGTAGACGGAGATACACATGCGAAATCAAGGATGGAAGAATCATCAAAGATGTGAGGGAAGAATAGAGGAGGCTTGGATGAAAGGGAGTCATCGTTCATCGAGGTTTGATGCTCAAGCTCCCAGTCACATTCTTCATGACTGACAGCGCAGGTTGGTTGTGCAACACCAACTCTGTCGATAACTTGATCCTCGTTCACAACAAGAGTATAATCCAGAATGGAAGAACACAAGATAGTGTCATCCAAAGGACCATCAGAATATGAAGACGGAGGTTGAGGTATGAAATACATGTGATAACCCCAGGGTTTCGCAACCCAATCTGCACGAAAATTGAAAGAAGTGATGTTGGGAGGATGTGATGGCTAAACGGATGTGTGTGCATATTCTCCACATCACTCTATGGTGATGGAGTTGTTTGATGAGGGGAAGGAGGACAGTCACTTGTGACAGCGACTGTGTCCATCTGTGATTGTGCAAATCCATCACCAAAGCATGTTGAGTGGGGTTTGAGCTTGAAATTCTTCTTGGGATTGACATATTTGATAAGGAAATATTCAAATATTTCCTCGAGATACTGAAATTTCATCTGACTTTTCGGGGATTCAAATATGAATAGATGGAACCGCTCTTAAAACTCCATAGGCGATTCATGCGGGGCCTTCCGTTGTTTTAACATTTTTTTATCAAGTAATTCAGGATCAAAATGGTGGAAAATAGATTCGATTGGATCATTGAACTACTTGAATGAGTGCACGGAGTTATCAGGTAGTGTGCCACACCATTGCAATGGGTGGCGCGAAGTGTGTGTGCGAGCAGCGAACAAACCTTTGTTTCATTAAAATCTTCCATGCCCTCCATGAGCGCATGGAATTCATCTAAGTGCTTAGGCCAGGTCACTTCACCTTCACCATCATACGTGATTTGTGACAAGTGACAAGTGATTTCTCAAATCTATGAAATGATCTTTGTAGTCAGTGCTTGAAATATGTAAAAATATACTTTGAATTGCATGCATGAATGGTCCAAGTCCTTATGTGTGATGGATGAGATGGATCATGGGAAAGTTGAACACTAGAAATATAATCTCAGATTAAATCTTGGGAAACTAGAGATCCTAAAAGTGAATCCTTGAGCAAAGAGAGCAATCATTGTATCAATTGAATGCTCAAAAATTAAAATTCTTCATAAAATTTCAGATCAAGCTTGTTCCAAGGAACCAAAAGAGACATGATAATATGTCACTACTTCATACCTTATTGAACTTTGAAGGCCTCTAACAAAAGCTATATGTTATGAATAAATATATAGGAAATAATGTAAAATAATGTAAATGATAATAATAATAAATAGTGATTAGTTAAGTAGTAATTAGGTTGAAGAGTCATATCTAAATGAGACATGACTCTCTATGAAGAGACCCCTGCTTGGTATATAAGCAAGCCTCTCACTCTCATTGTATCATCATTATTATTCACACATTTAGTATAAAATATTTGTATCCTCATGGGTATCTTGATATTCCAAGTCTTCTACAGTAATTAATACGAAGAAAGAAAATTGTTTGCTTCATTTGGTATCAAAGCAGTTCGATCCTCTGGCAGCTGCACAAAGCCGTGCTCTTCGATCCAGGCCCTTGGTCATCGACTCTTCGTCAACTTTATTGTTGTTGTAGTTCAAGTGTTTTGTTATATTTGGAGTTTCTTCGTCTTGCCATCAGGATTTTGGTCATAAAATTAAAAAGAAAAAAGAAATTAAAAAAAAATAAAAAATTCAAAATATAAAAAAAAAGGATATATTTAAATAAAAAATCGAATTAAAAAAAAAAAAAAACAGACACACACACGCACACACATATATTACCAACAAAATATATTTATATATATACAAAAGAAATAATGATAAGGGGAAAAAACATAAATGCGGTCATAGGACTGACTGCATAGCAACTACCCCCTGACAACAACATGACCAACTATTGCTCGCCCTCACCACAACCTCTCCTACTGCACTCAACTTCCGCACGACACTTCTTTGTGTTGCAAGTATTCCAATCGTTTCCTAAGCCGCAGTCCTTCACCACAACCTATAACTTCCGCGGTCCACTGTCATCATCTACCACAATATCTATTCATCTACCACTGTCACTTGAACTGACAACCGCCATTGAACCTCCATTTCCAGAAGTCCCTATTGCCTTAAATCATGCTGGTTGAAGAAATAATCACTAAAGAAAATAATAAAGTTCATTATATTTGACCGTAGGGATTATATCACCATAAAAATTAATAATAATAATAATCAATTTCCATCAAATCTATAGGTGGTACGTCATAGCCCATTGAATCGATCAATTGATACGACACAACCCTTGAAGGATCAAAGGAAATCATTGTTTGAGGGAATATACAATTTGCTAGAACTTAGTTACTTATCACATGAAAAGTAATTAAGTGGATAAACCATTTCAACGCTTAAAAGAGTATTAAAACAAATAGAGGAAAAGTGAATTTAATATATATATATATATATATATATATATATATATATATATATATATATATATATATATATATATATATATATATATATATATTTATTTATTTATTTATTTATTGTTGATAAAATTTAAAAAATATTATTACAAGATTTAAATGGCATTTTAAACCCTTTGATCAAAGTATCATTTGATGAAAAATAAAGTCAATCAATGAAGAAAAAAAAGAGAACTAAAAAGATGATTTCCATAAATAATCACAGTTTTTTTGCAATATGTCCTTTTTGTTAAGAAGGATACCCTAATTGTCAAGAAACATTCAAAAATCAAAACGTTGTTTGCACAAAATGTTACTAAACTTTTACCTTAGTTGAACTTCTAAGTGATACAGAAAAACAATCATTAGCAAGAAATATCAGACGATTAATGAAGAGATATAAAGAAATGAAGAAAACAGAATCCACATTCCAAGTTGAAATCCCATCATCACTCCTACCAAATGATGTAATCCATTGTACCAAGAAATTGAAGCTACAAGATCAAGAGAATGGCAAAATAGCCAAACTTCAGCAAAACAAGAAATCGTTACAACACGAACATAAAAATCTTGTAGATATGCATTACAAAGAAATAATCGAAAAGGATGAAGAAATATCTCGCCTCAAGAACCACGTCGAAAAATTTTCACAAGTGAAGAAGACTAAGGTCACAAAGAAAGAACTCAAGAAGCACTTATTAGAACAAGAAGAGGAAATTTTATGTTTAAAGAACCTTAATAAAAATGTATTAGAACAAATCAGAGATCTAAAAGATGAAAAACTTAAAAGTCAAAACAGTGAAAATAAGGTTGATGAATCAGAAACCAAAGAGGTTTTACATCTAAGGAATCATAACCAAAACCTCCTTACACAAACAAAGAATCTTAAATGTGATAAGGTGTCACTTAAAGACAAGTTAGAGAAACTTACTCAAGAAGTATCAAAGTCTCCGGACGTAACGGTCCAGGTTGAAGATAAGGAAGCTAATATTGAACTAGTCAATAGTAGAATCCAAGAAGAGGATCGATTATGGAAGAAAAAACACATTCACATGTTACAATCCAGATGATGAAATTTCCAAACGAAGATTATGTACCTAACTCAAAGACTGTGAGAAGGAAATCAAAATTTTCCACACACCTAATAAGGGAAAGTCAAACCAAAAATGTTCCTTATCGACATTTGAATCATGAGAGTAGAAAACTCAACCAAGCTACGTATCTAGACCATTCATACCAAAAGCAACAAACTAATGTTTTAGAGAATAGTGATGTAACCTCAATCCAGTACTATGATGACAAGTCATCACAAAATTCCAGTGATCATAATATTCCACAGAAGATTAATCTAGGATGGTTTGATCCCTTCTCAGTGTGACAATTTGTTTTGTCGCTTAGAAGATCATATCAACTTGTATCGACAAAGATGATTGTTCTGAGATGAAAATGCATTCGAAACCGAAAAAGAGATCAAGCCTTTTTCATCGACAAGCTTAGAGGACAAAGCTTTTCGAAGAGGAAGACAATGTTATGAATAAATATATTGGAAATAATGTAAAATAATGTAAATGATAATAAACATAAATAATGATTAGTTAATTAGTAATTAGGTTCAAGAGTCATGTCTAAATGAGACATGACTCTCCATGAATAGGCACCTGCTTGGTATATAAGCAATCCTCTCACTCTCATTGTATCATCATTTGTATTCACACATTTAATATATAATATTTGTATCATCATAGATATCTTGATATTCCAAGTCTTCTGGAGTAATTAATACGAAGGAGGAACATTGTTCGCTTCACTATACAACTCAGAAGTTTGGATACAGAGGAAGAGAAACACTTACAGGGACACCAATATACTCAACAAACTTACACACCAGTTCTTTCATAATCCCTATCAGTTCCTACTACACATACTTTACCATGTGATTGTCCTAAGTTGTAGACTGAGGTCGTCTATATTTAAACAATCACGATCCCTCCACTTTTCCCTCCTCATTGTTTATCAAGGATGTTGTTAACTGGATACTGATATACATCCAATATAAGTCCTCAATAGTTCCCGATAGAAAGAAACCAAGCGTTATAGTCCTTAATGACTTAAACGACTTACAAGCTTGACCAGAAGGTCTTGTTCAATCTATTTGATTTAAAAAAGGCCCTATCAGGACTTTCAGTAAGGCCTTTTAAGAGTCCTTAACAACTTACAAGCTATTTACTACAAACTGCGAAGACAAGGATGGCTGAAAAAGAGTGAAAGACACTAGGTAGTGATGATCTGCTCCTTCTCTTTCTTCTTAAGCCTTAATCAGCTCTAGATCTATACAAGGCCAATGCTTTTGTGATTCCACTAGCCTACTTTTGTGATTCCAGTGCTTTTGTGATTACTAGTACATATTAGTATGACTGAAATGTTATGTTCATTAATCACACTATCCTTTACCAGACTGAGATCAATATAACATAAGTAGATCAGTGATCGATGTGATACTCTATTACACTTACAAGCACCTATACAAGATCATGTTAATACTACCAATATTGTGAAAGTTCAACCACCTCTGTCCTATCCATTTCATCTTGGCAACCCTCCTGAAGCTCCATCATCACCTCCTGTATCTCTGCCACATCCTCTAACTTCCCAACCTGATCACATAATTTTTTAAAGGGTGTTAGCTCAATGGAAGAGAAATTTCTTTACATGAAGGAGGTTGGTGGTTCGATTCCACTGTGCCCTAATATGAATTAATCAATGATATTGTTGTTTATTTTTAATTAAATACATTTTATATTGATTTATATCAATGGTGAGATATTTTTTTGGATTCATTGTTTTATATTGTCTTTAAAGAGACAAAAGACATATTGTTTCTATAAAGACAATATGTCTTTAATCCAAATTATTGTCTCGAGAGACAAAAATGAAATTGTCTCCTAAGAGACAATAACACTTGTGTTATATATTTTCTTTATAGAGACATTGTTTTAAGACATTAATTTGAGACACCTACTTAAAGACAATATTTAAGACAATACACAAGTTTTTTTTGTCTCAACTTAAGACAATTTACCCAAAAAAATTGTGTCCTCAGAGACACTTGTGTTATATATTGTCTTCATAGAGACAATTTTTTAAGATATTAAATTTGAGGCACCTACTTAAAGATAATACACAAGTTTTATTTTGTCTCAACTTAAGACATTTTACCCAAAAATTGTCTCAAATATTGTCTTAAAACCCCCCTATGTGTTGTAGTGTCTGTTAAATCCTACCATTGTGTCAAGCATCCATATAATCCTACAATATCCCACAATTGTGGCGTGCACTAAGGGGATATTTCCACTGTTCACGAGTCTCAACTGTGTGAACTCACCCAAGATAGGCAAATAATCATGAGAAACATATGAACCCATTACATATAGGCATTGTCTAACGAGGCCACAATTTCGCTCAGATAGTGAATTTCTGGTTGGAATGTAGTGAGAAATTCTTTGAGAAATCTGAGTGTGAAGTGTTTAAGTCATTTTTTTTTATAGCGGAAGAAATCCGAGTATGAGAATGTTTAAATTATTTTTTGATGGCGCAAATGGATTTAGCACCATCAAGAACCTATAAGACACCCAAAATCTTGAAACTTAACAGCTATAACCTAGATTGTCAAAAAATTCTATTAAATTTTATCCAAAATTTCTATTATTTTCCAAACCAAAATGAAAACCGTTTATATTACCTTTTATATATCTAAATTTCCCAACCTGGAATGAAACAAAGTAAAAAATTAATCTGAAATGAGTTCAAATTTTGAGCATTTGTTGTTTATGATGCAAAGATATGTTGACAGAAAAGCGTTTGATATGGGGGCAACATTATACACAGAACGACGCAGTAATAATTGCAGTGCCCTTGCAGTATGCATAATGGACGTTTAAATTGTTTGGTTGTAATCTGTATTATTTACGTACTGATTTTCACAATATTAAAATTGCGGTTCATAAATTTTGGAATTACAAGCTTATTGATCCCCAAAATTTCTGCAAAGCCACCGCCACGATATCCTTCATCTCCTCCGTTACTGGGATGCAATCTGTTATAAGGCACTGGGGCTCCTTTCTATATAGATTATAAATCCACCAGCACATGCTTTTGCTAATGTTGTTTGGGACATCGATTACTTGAAAATGCCATGTGTCATGGTAAAGTGTGTTGGATCCACATACAACAAGAGTTACAAAATTGTTTAAAATGAATCTATGTTAAATGGATGCTCCGCAAATAATAATAATGTGTTTGGTCAGAGGATTTTGGTCTTGGAAAGGAGTAAAGTAAATGTCATATACATTTTTTTTTGTAAAGTTCTATGGCAAAATTAATTGAGGTTAATATCCAATTGCTACTATTAAAGGTTAGTCAATGAAATTGCCATATTTTTATATATTTTATATTTATTATTATTTTTAATTAACATTAATTAATTAATATTCATATTTTAATATATATTTTATATTTATTTAATATTAATTCATTGTTATACAATATATTAAAGATTGTGTTTTCACCATTTAAAAACATAATTTTTTAAACAATTTTACAAAATATGTTTTTGAAATGTTTTGTGCTTCTTAAAATGTTATAAGAAGAAAAATATAATAATATTATTTAAAATGAAGATTTATGGTTTTACTCAGAAACATTGGAAGATTTATGGTTTTACTTAGAAACATGGGAGTGTTCACTTTAATAAATAATATCTAGGCATCATGCATTCATTATTCTTTGTATTTTTTTAATTTTATTTGAAAATAAATTTTTTATTTTTTATTTGTATTTGTGTTATTGTTAATCCATTTTAATTTTAATAATATTTGGACATGATGTATTTATTATTTTTTAAATTTTATTTGAAAATCATTTTTACAGCTTTTTATTTGTATTTATACTATTATTGACCAATTTTAATTCTAGATTTACCAAGCACTAAGAAACATCAAATTTCTTGAAGTATAAACTTCTTTATTTGAAGAAATATTTACAACTCAAAAAATTTGAATTCTCTCATATCTTTGAAGATACTTAGTTAAGATGGATCTGTCTAAACAAAAATATATTATAGACACAAACATTAATGATGTATACAATTAGTGTTAAAAAAATTCAGTAGCCTTGCATTACTTAGATAAGAGGTACCTTAAAACCAGATAAATTTAATTATTTTCATTAATTTTTTTTAATTTTTTAACTTTATGAAAAACTTATAATTTTATTTGATAAATTAAAATTAAAAAACCAAATATTTATTTTTATTTTCCAAACTTTTTTTTTACAAAATATCTCTTCATACCCTAACATCATTTATAAAAACCTTTATTTTAAATAGTCAAATATAATTCATTAAATTTTTAAAAATTAAAAAAACAATCGTCTTAATTTAATCATCAGCAAATTTTTATTATTTTTACTTTAACTAAATAATTTAACTAAATAGTTACTAGTATCATTTATTAAAAATAAAAATAATAACTCAATTATTAACTTATTTACTCACAAAGACAATAAATATCTGAGAGCCGAGCCTAGACCATAGAGTTCCCACTGGACCGATCGCCGAGCCTAGACCATAGAGTTCCCATAGGGTTCCCACAGGACCTGTAAGGCCCTCGAGTCGTGGGCAGGCGCGCGGTGGGCGAACATCCCTTTACCCGGCGGTTGGACCGTGGGCACGACCCGGGCGGGCGCCCTTGCACGATGGGCGGGCGGCCCGACGAGTTGATGTGCGACGGGCACGACGAGCCGAGGCGCAGGTGCGGTCACCCGGCGAGCCGACGAGCCGACGGTTAGGCACGGCGAGCTGAGGTGCGGTCACCGGAGTTGGCGATTAGGCACGGCGAACTGAGGTGCGGTCACCCGAGCTGCGGATAGGAGGCGAGCTGATATGCGGATGCGGCCACCCGACGAGCCGGTGCGAAGGATTGACGGGCGACCCGTGGGCGACCCACACACGATGGGCGGGCGACCCGTGGGCGACCCGCACCCGATAGGCGGACAACCCGAGCGGTGAACAACGCGGTGGACAGCACGGTTGTATGGACGCGGGCATGGTTCGACAGGCGGGCGCGATACAACATAGGCGGGCACGGTTCAATGGCGAACGGGCGCGGTTATGCTACAAGCAGATGCGGTTATGCGAAGGACGGACGGCCGAGCATAATGCGAAGGCTTGTGACGAGCAATACTTAGAAATAAAACTAAGTGTTGCTGCCTTAATTATATGCGATATAAAAGAGGCGAGGCCGACATGTAAATATGTGCTTAAGGGCGTTGAGCGAAGGATATGGGGGTCGGCCTTAAGGCTGAACACCCCTCTTCAATGAACGCATAAAACATATGTTAATGGAGGCCTGCACACATATGTGTGGTTAATTAAAACAAAATATAATATAATAATGTATATACGTGGGCTTTTATGTAACATGGTGGGGTCGGCCATAAAGTGTGCACCCCCCCCTTAAAACACATGAGAGGAGTGTATATATGGATGGAGGTTGAGCTCATTCTCTCCATCGAACTTCGCTCAAGAGCTCTTCCCATAAGAGACAAGGAAAAGTGCGAAGGACTTAAAGGAGATGCGCATTCCTCATGCGCATAAAGGTTAAGGGGAGTTCGCATATTTCAGATTGGCTTATGTGGAGTATGGTCTCGGTTGAGGAGGTTGTATACACGGTTTGGTGCAGTATTGTATAAGTGTCTTGGTGACCCGTGCGGGTGCCCGCTCATAGGCAAAGGTGCATAATTATGTATGTGAAAGGCTGTCTTATGCCTTGTTGTAATATTTTTAAGTGTTGGCCTTGGATTCTGCCAGGCACACTTGTATGATGTATTATTGAAGAGTTCATAATATATTGTTATCGGGCAGACTTTTCGGGAGTTTCCCCTCCCATTTTACACGGTTGTTTGCAATTGTTATTCGGTTTAATTGAACATGAAAATGTTAAGAATGGTTTATGATGAATTATGAAGATTAATGCTTTCATATGGTTATAAGATAACAATTAAAAAAAAAGAAAGTGTACGGTGGTGCCGCACCTCGCCAGACACGGTTGAAAGACTACCGTAGGCTCGGGGGCGTGACAGGACCGATCGGAGGGGACAATGAAATTTGTTTGGCTTCATTCGCGATTAGTCTTACCGTACAATGACTTAGGTTTTTCTTTTCAGTTGACAAACATCAAGGAATATCTTAGCGTGTTTTGTTTTTTAAATGGTAATGGAAAAAACTATAACTGCTTATATACATAATAATTAAGATAGATTTATTTTAAATATGGATTTAATGTGAGTCAGGAAAGATCTAAATTTTTACATGTAATTTATTTTATAAATTAATATTATTTAAATATTTTGTATAATTATTTATTTTTTATTTTTAAATTAAAAAAATTACAAGAATTTTTTTTTGTATAATTATTTATTTCACAAATAAACAACTTTACACATTATATTATGCTGTAAAATAAACCTTCCTCCATAAAAATTAAATATAAATAGATAAACTCTCATTAAATCCTACCAAAATACATTCAATTGACACCCCACCCCTAGAATACACTCAATGAGTTAAATAATTAATGTGTCTTAGATACCATATCGTATAGGTAATGCTTCGCTAGTCAGAAATGTTAGAATAATTCAAATTAAATGTTGAATAATTCAATGGTTAATGTCAATCCACATGGCTCTCACATTTATCCCCACTAAAACCATGGCTCCGTTTTGACATTTAACAGTGAAGTTTTTTCAGTACTTAAAAAAGCCAAGATTTATATTAATATGTGTAATATATACATATAAAACTGTTCTGTAAAGCATTTATCATATTCTATATGCAGTAGAGAAGGCTGAAGATATATATTGATCATATCCAACATGTCATCAGATAAGCATATCATTTTCATTTTTCAGAAATATGATCCAGATTAAAAGATATATAGATAGAAGATCCAAAACAGATTACCAGAACCAACTATATCGTACACCCAAAAAGAAATAGGGAAATGACAACATACCTCTATTTGTGGAGCATCATTAAGCAGAATATATGGAGAAACAGAAATCTGAGAAATAGCTAGATACTGGGAATGGAGAAATCCTCTATGGCATATGTATGTAGTGTCTTGCACTTGTACCTCCCATTTCCATATACCAGTTGCACTTGTACCTCCCATTTCCATATACCAGAAGCTATTGAGGTTACAAAACCAATGACATTCATTATAGGAGCAACTTCTGTTACCCCTTTTGGACTATAATCGAAATGTAGACATTTCGATGAAATGGTTAAGTATGGAAACCAGTAACTTCTAGCGGATGCAATCTAAGGATCCAGTTTGTTCACGAGAGTGCGTGTGAATGTGAACGTGCTGAGGGAGACGACGGATCCTCGCCCAATTTTCAGAGGTTCCTGTATCTGCCTGTGATACCCAGTTATTACTCCTTATTAATTCACTAGAATGACTCAAATCTAGAATCCTCAAACTGCTCAATCTGTCGATTCCCTCAGGCAATCTCCTGATGTTATTACATCGAATAATTCTCAACACACGAAGTCTGGCCATCGACCCCGACTCCAACGCTGGTAGTTCTTCCAGTTTATCCAGTCCCACTAACCACAACACCTCTAGAGTCGGAAAGGCATCCGCACATCCAAAGTTGGAACCCAATTCTGTCAGATTCGAACAATGTTCAATTTGCAGGCGCCGCAACTGGGGCATCCTCTCTAGCGGGGGAAGCTGCTTAATATTCTGGCAATACGCTAGCTCAAGCCACCTGAGATTTGTAAATTGGGAAGTCCAAGTTGGAAGTTGTTGCAGATCCCGAACAGAAAGCCGAAGTATCTCCAGATTCGCCATGCCTCTCATGCCTTCTGGAAGAGCCCCCAGCTTTCTCATGTTCAATCGGAGGGTTCTCATTTCCACCAAAGTTCCCATTAATTGCTCGGGAACGCCGACTTCTTTCCTGCAGTCAATGTCCAAGTGTCTCAAATGCCACATGTTGCAGAGATCGGATAAACGCATTTTATGCTCCTCCGATCTCGAATTTCCTTCAGGCGCACGTTGCTCATGCCCCCAAGTGAGATTTGAGCAATTGTACAGATTGAGACTCAACAGAGAGGTGAGCTCAGAGAGGGAACGTGGGAGATATCTTAAATTCCAGCACCAGCTCAGATTCATGTGCTCCATACATTTGAGATCACCCATCACGGAAGGCAGGTATTCTAACTTCCAACATGCGGAGAGATCAATTATCTGAAGCCTTCTGAGATTTTTGACAGACCTCGGAAGCCTCCTGATCTTCGTTCGTGACAATTTCAAGCTCACGAGGTTTTTTAGGCAGCCTATAGATTCTGGCAAAGACTGTAAATCAGTCCAACTAAGGTCAAGTATTCGCAAGCACGGAAGGTTTGTTAGGAATTCATTTGGAACCTGTTTTAGATATCTATTGTCGCGCAGCAATAATGTGGCTAGTTTTGGGTAGTGGAATCTTTCAGGAAGGGAGCTGATGTTATTTCTTATCAGCGATATTCTTCTACGACCCTGAAACAGGTGCAGTGGAAGGGTGTTGGAATTCATACCCGCTCTGAAGAGGCATCTTTCTTCTTCTTCAGCAATGTAAATAGCCATGTCTCTTAGCACGTCATGCATCTTGCAACTCACAACACGTCCTTCCCAGTCTTTACTGGCGATGTCAATCAAACAATTATCAATAAGAATATTCAAGTAATGTCGCCCAATCTCTTCGACGTCCGAGCAGCTCCTATTGGCAGTGGCACTCCCCAGTAATCCTTCGGCAATCCAGAGTTGTATGAGATATTCTGTGTCCATCTCTTCGTCTTCTGGCAAAGCAGCACAACAAAGAAAACAGGGTTGAAGACATAGAGGCAGAGCATCGTAGCTCAATCTTAGCTTCGCGAACAACTCTGTTTCTGCCTGTGGACGAGTCGAATAAAAATTTCTGTCTGTATTTCTAAGCTGATCCAATGCAAGCCTCCACTGTCGATGATCTCCTTCTCCTACCATTGCTACTGCAATGGTCTTAATAGCAAGAGGAAGCCCCTTGCATTCCTTAGCGACGGACGTGGCAGTTTCCTCCACTTGATCGATTTCCTCACAACCTCGAAAGGCATAATAGCAGAACATTTCCCAACTTTGTTCCTCTGTCAATGGTTCAACCCTGATTATATGATTGGCTCCCATCCTTCGGAGGACACTGTGATCACGGCTTGAGATGATAAATTTCCCGTTAACTGAGTCACGAAACCCAGTTAATTGCTCCAGAATTCTCTCACCTCCAGACCATACATCATCTAAAATCATCAAGAACTTCTTATCTTTGAGGAATGCATAAATTTCAAACCTGGATTCCTCTTCGCTGGCAACTTCGTCCAAATCCAAATCAATTTGTCTGCACAGCATAGCCTGTAGCTTTTGAACTACAGGATTCTGGGAAATGGTCAGCCAAATTACCAAGCCCCCAGATGTCTCATGTATGCCTTCACAAGTTACTAATTTTTGCAGGAGATGGGTTTTACCAACTCCGCCAATTCCAGACACTCCAGTGATATTTGTAGTACCACTTTGCATCAAAAAGCGATGGAGAGCTCTTACATTGGTTTCGATTCCAACGGTGTATGGCTCAAGGATTGTGGGGAAGGCAGTAGCAGCAGTTCTGAGCCTGGCCATTTTATTTTGATTTTGATTTTGAGGTTCAGCCGGTCCATTCATTCGGCGCATTTGACACATTAAACTCACAACGGATGCGTCCTTCTTTAGGCCTTTGATCCTTTTGGTGAGCCCTTTGATTCTCCGAGCTAATCGATAGCGTTGAATAAAATTGTGAAAAGCAATGTCGCCAGAATTGCATTCGTCAACAAGCTCCTCCGCATCCTCCAGGGTCTTCTGCAGTCTTTGAAGCCAATTTTTCATAGAATTGGACGTGTCCTGCGAGTTCGACATGCTGTCCACAACCATTCTAACAAACTCGAGCTCCTCGCAGATGGCATGGAAATTATTCTTGAAATGGACAACAGACACCGCATCCTCAACAAATTTACTCAACAAAACAGACACCAGCGGCTGTGAGAATGCTGAAATCATTGTTTGCTCCATGCTTATGATTTCTCCCAATCAAGCTACAAACCACTACGAATCCAACAACTATAATTCCCAACTGTGTGACAGTTACAAAAGATTTGGGACCCGTTGCCCATCTTTATATCTTATTATTTCAAATTGATTTCCGTATATTTTTCCACAGGATTTGTAAATTTGTGATTTCTCCATTATTGAAAACTGACTCCGATTGTCGGTGACAACTTCTTCAAAATCTCCAGTGTCGTTGACAACTTCAAAATCTCAAGTGTCGGTGACAACTTTATCAAAATCTCCAATGGATGTCGTAGAACTAGATGCCCACTCTTACGTGACGCTTCACTGAAGCTTAGCTCTGAGGCAGTTTCGTTGTAATAGGTAAAACATGGCGACTCCTATTTCAGCACGTTTTTAGAGTCGCATAGATATTTTCAGCACGTTTAGAAGTCAATAAGTTTGCATTCCAGCGAGCTTTAACCGAGCGGCTACTAGGCGATTTCTATTTCCAACCTTCCAAGTTCCTATAACAAAGTAAATGCGCGCGCTCTGACATCCGAGCCAAATAGTACTCACCTCTCTCTTTCCAAGATGCTATCTTGATTCACGTGCGGTCAGTCGGAACGCAACCCTGTCCGTCGGAACGCAACCCTGGTGCGGTCAGTCGGAACGCAACCCTGTCCGTCGGAACGCAACCCTGGGCTTGCGTCAGAGCGCATTTACTTTATTGTAGAATTAAAAATAAGATTCATCACTCGTTTTTGAGCCTCATAGATATTTTCAGCAAGCTTAGAAGTCAATAAATTTGCATTCTAGCGAGCTTTAACCGAGCCGCCATAGCTCTGAGGCAGTTGAGCCGCCATAGGTAAAACATTCATCACTCGTTTTTAGAGTCGCATAGATATTTTCAGCACGTTTAGAAGTCAATAAATTTGCATTCCAGCGAGCTTTAACCGAGCGGCGACTAGGTATTGCAAGCGTTGCAGCGTCCAACGAAGTTACGGAGAAACTCGTTTAGCCGTGTGGACTGTTTAATTTCATTACAAAAATGTCAAATTTGTTTAACAATATGTTCTTAAACTCATAATTTCAATCCTATTATGAATATGAAATTCAATTTTAAGATTATAATTAAATAAAATTAAACGCCTCATAATATTTAATAATTTAATTTTTAGATTATAATTAAATTAAATTAAGCACTAATTTATGTATGATTTTTATTTTATTTTAATTTATTTAGTATTTAGTTAATAAATTAGATTTTTTTTTTTTGGAATTGATTTTCGGGAATAATCACATTATTATTATTCATTGTTCTATGTTTGTGTTCATCGTCAATCTTCAATCTTGATATTTTAATAATGAATCACATTAGTTGGTTACAAAAAAAGTAATGATATGAATAATGGTTCATGGTCCATCGTCAATCTTAATATTTTAGTAATGAATCACATTAGTTGATTGAAAGTTTACAAAAGGGGTAATGATATGAATAATCCGAAAGATCCAAAACAAATTGAATCACAAAAAATTAAACTCATAGAATATTTATAATTTTTAATATTTAATAATTTATAGTAGTTTTATGTCATTTAAATATATGTAGGACAATGACATTAGTAAATATAGTTGATATTGCCATTTTAATATGTTGATTGATTTATAGGTGGAAAATGTAGCAAATTTGCCTATATCAACCACATTTTATTGTGGTTGTGGTAGTAGACTACCTAGCGAAGATTCATAGACCATGATTAATTATTGTTCATGTCGGCTCACATGGTTAAAAATGGTTGTCAAGGATTTACCATAGTTGATAATGGTCGACCATGGTAACCAAGGGTCCAAAACGTCCACCAAAAATCATTGGTTTGATTAATCTAGAAGAACTATTCCTAACCAAGGATTGTTGATTGTTGATGATAGTTGACCATGGTTGAAGAGGATTGATGAGATTGACCATAGTTGACTATGCTCAATCATTAATGTAACAATGTATTTATGTTATATTAATGTTCACCATGGATGACATGTCCACCATGGTTGATAAGGTTGACTATGGCTAATTGAGATTGACCATGGTTGACAAGGTCATGAATGAACAAGATATAAAATCATTGGTTTGACTAATCTAGAAGAACAATCCCTAACTAAGGATTGTTTATGGTTGATGATAGTTGACCATGGTTGAAGAGGATTAATGAGATTGACCATAGTTTACAATATTGACTATGGTCAACTATTAATGTAACAATGTATTTATGTTACATTAATGTTCACCATTGATGACATGTCCACCATGGTTGATAAGGTTGACTATGGCTAATTGGGATTGACCATGGTTGACAAGGTAATGGATGAACATGATATATGGTTGACCAAGTCAATCATGATTGACATGTATTACTAATGTGTGAATGTATAGCTAAATTATTATTTTATTATTATCCAATTTTGAGGTCACGGCCAAGCCAAACACAAGGAACCCACCTCCACATACATCCTCTACCCCCTCTGGTTTTGAAGCTGTGACTTCTTAGGAGAAAACACATGCTCTTAACCATTAGGCCCACTCAAGTTATTTAAAGTTATTAACATTTAAGAAATATGATAAAATTGTTGATATTATTAATAAAATTAATAACCCTTAAACTTCATTAATAAAACTTATTATAAAACCTTATTAATAAATATTACTGAAATTTATAATTAAACCTTAAATCAATAAAACTCACTCTACTTTATTATTAAACATTCTCAATAAAATTAATAAAACTATATAACCTTAACTTAAAATTTAATCCTTATTAATAAACCTGGTTATTGCTAGATTTTATTAATAAAATTAATAAAAAACTATTAATATTAATATTAATATTAATACTTAAAACCTTTATATTTTATTCTCATTAATATAAATTATATCGTTATTATTATAAATACCTTTTCTCTATTAAACATTTAAAATATTTTATTCTCATTAATATAAATTATATCGTTATTATTATAAATACCTTTTCTCTATTAAACATTTAAAATTCAATCTTATATTTTGAATACTATATATATTTAATTTATTTAAAATAATTTTTATGTTGATATATTTTTTATTAATTAATATAAATATATGAAGATTATTGAGATTATATTAAAATTTAAAAATCAAATTATATTAAACATTATTAATATAAAATATTAAAAATAAAATATAAATATTATGGTTGACTTTAAGGTTCATGTTGACTTTGGTTGACCATATTAACTATAGCCAATCATAGTCAATCACAGGTGACATGTGGTGATGTGTAGATAAATGTATGGTTATTATGTTATCAACGTATAATAGACCTTGTAAACTTAGGTCAACCTAGTTGACTATGGTTTATCATGGTTGACTATGTTTGACCTAGTAAATTTGGGTCAACATATTAAACATAGGTCAACCTAGTAAATCCAGTGAACGTACATCAACTTAGTATGCCTGGTAAATGTAGTTCAGATTGCAACAATATTTATTATTTGTGAAGTTGTGATATCATTTGTTGTTAATCATATTGCGACCCCATTTGTTCTTTGTTAAGTTTGTTTTGTTGTTTGTTGTTTGTCACATTTCAAAGTCATCACATTGCAACATGGTTTATTGATTGGCACATTATGGCATTGTTTGTTGTTCATCATGTAGGGATGTCATTTCTTGTTAGTTAAATTACAATATTGTTTCTTGTTCACCACATTATGATGTCATTGTTTTGTCCAATTGTTATGTTGTTTTTTGTTCATCCCATTACAACTTTGCTTGACATTTGTCACATTACGATATTGTTTGTTCGTTGTCACATTGCGATGTTAATTTTTTAAGATGGTTGTTTTGGTTATTGAGTTGACTATAGGTAGACTTTGCTAACCATGGTTGTCAATGTTTAACTACTAGCAATCACATCATATGTTGCAAAGGAAATGTCATAAGGCAGTAGCACATGACAAAAGGACAACCAAATCGTCTCCTAGAAATATTATGATTGTCGTTAGAGCTTGATTTTTTGTTTTCTTTGGCAGTTTGAGCTTCTGAATTTGAGTTAGATGAGAAGAAAAGCTAGAGAGAAAAAAAAATGTGCCTACCCTAGTTATTCTCACATTAAAAAAAAACAACCTGAACTAAGCTAGTAAGACTTTTGACAACTTTACGCTAATAGAAAACCTGACCTAAAATAGAATAAACATATTGGTTGTAGTAACGATCTAAATTAGAATAAACATGTTGGTTATAGTAATCATCTCAGCCATTTTCTTAGATCCCCAATAGATGAAGGGGTTGCCTCTTCTCCATTGTTGCTTTCAGAGGCAAAAATATATATTTTTATAGGACCAAGCATGCTCTTCAAGCTTGGGCTCTTTCTATCATATGGAACTACTGATTGTACATTGATATGGGGACTTTCAATCCTTAGAGGATGTTCCTCTTGCTGGTCATGATTACTGAGAAAAAGACACATTCACATTGCAACAATTGGATGCAAGACTCTTTTGCAAGGGCCATTTTTTAAAGGCAAACACTACAATACACAATACCATTTTTCTATCTATCGCCACCTCTCAACAATTTTATTATAAGTATAGGAAACAGTGTGCATACTTATCCCACAATCACTTGTTTGACCACTCAAATTCAATTTCTAGATTACGCAATTGGCTAGTCTTACTCTTCACTGATAGGAGAGTGTACAAAGCAACAATTTCTCTGAGCATGACAACATGATCAATATAAATGGTTACACTGTAGGTTTACAGTACAAGCTTGGGTTTCCCATTGACCACTTCAAGTTGATGGATAACTTGGCCTCCTACTACCCATAACGAGTCCTGCTCCCATAACCCAGTTTATTATCTTGTCCATATTTATAATTAGAATACCCAGACTGGTAATGATCGAGTGAGATGCTCCATGTAGGATTTTCCTCATACTAATATCCATATATATTGGCCTTGAACCCATATGTAGGTTGAGGCTAAGGCTGAGGCTTGGGCCTCCATAATCAAATCCTTCACCGCAACCACAATAGCGGATTCATCTCCATCATACAAAGGGGTTGATCTGGATATATGTGTGGGTCTCTATTCATTTACGTCATGGGCCCCCCTTACTCCTCATAAGGGCATGACACCGATCTATATGAAAAGTCATGGCTCATTTCTTACTTAACTGTGACTATAACAAGTGTCTTAAGAGGGACATCTGGGTTTGCCTGCCTAACATAAATGTATTAATCAGTCAACGAATTTTACTGCTACTTTGTGATATTGATGTTATAATTTCTCTTAATCATATCCACTACCAAAGAGAGTGGGATTGTAGTCATCAAAATAATTAAAATGCATCATGAGCATATCCAGAAATTACTTTGTGCTTGGTTTGTTTCTAATAATTTCTTGAGCTTCCTGTAAAGATTTTGACAATCCCCTCATTCTCTTGACCTCTTGCATCTCATGTTTGGAAATAATACATTTTATCAGCAAGATGCATGTTTGACACCTAATGACATGGTGATGTGCACAAAATCCATGCCACAAACAATCCACGTGATTCAAGAGTCAATAGAGGTCACTTATTCCCATTGAGAAATGTTAGAGGTAGTAGAAAACGGAAAACATGGAGAGACAAGCCTCCCTTCATAACTCATAAATAAGGAATATATCAAACCCACAGTCCAAGTTATTCCTCAACAACACCCTATTACAAAAATTTGTGGAACTGTTATTTCCTTCTCATTTATTAATAGTGTGATGTATGTTTCCAATTCTGCGGTAACTACCCTTTTTCCCTCAGTTGTTGCCTCGAAACAATAATATGACAAATAATATTTTCCAACTTCTAAGCATGGGAAGACAAGCACGTATAACAGAACACATATGAGCAGATAGAAAATACATACTGTAAATAATAAATTTCAATTATTAGTTTGAACCCTATAGCTTCCCATTGATATCAAACTTATATATTAAGAATATATTTGGATACAAAAAAATCCTAATGACTTCCAGTGCCCAATCCAAGATTTTGACCCTGATCAAACAATTCAAAAAATTGCATGTGGGGATGAATTGATTGGGACTCCATATTTCATTATGTAGGGATCTGAGAAAGAAAAAAGGTGATCAACAATTTTTGAAAGAAATCAATTGGGTCTTTGAAATTCAATCAGAAAAAGGACCACAGAAAAAAACAATTAAACCAACGAATCACTAGATTTAAACCCTAACCAACCAAAACTCGCACTGTGAAATGCGAAAACTAACATAAAATCGAAAGGTTACATGAGAATTAACATTTCGAATTGGTCGTCTCTTCTCCATTGTTGCTTTCAAAGGCTGAAATATCTAGTTTTATAGGACCAACCATTCACTTCAAACTTGAGCTCCTTAGACAAGCTTGGGATCTTACCGGCATATGGAACTACCAGTTGGACATTGATATGGGGACTTTGAAGCCTTGGAGTATGTTCCTCTTACTCATGATTACTGGGAAAAAGACACATTGACATTGCAACAATTGGATGCAAGACTCTTTTGAAAGGATTATATTTTAAAGGTAAACACTACAATACAGAAATTATTTTTTCCATCTGGCGGGACCTCTCAATAATTAGACTACAATTATAAGCAACAATGTGCAAACTTATCCTGCAATCACTTTTTTGACCATTAGAATTAAATTTCTAGATTACAAAATTAGCTAGATTTAATGTTGACCAGTAGGAGAGTGTACACACTAGCAATTGCTCCCAGAATGACAACACGACCAATATAAATGGTGGTCTTCCCAAATGAGTTGTCAATTTTATTTTTAACAGTTAAATGGCATAGGATCTTCTATAGTCTTCGGCAGTATTTTCTTTCATTTAGAGGAAGAGATCCTTCATATCCCAACTTATTTCTTTAGTAGTTAAGGTGATCATCGACTTTTTATTTAGATTCTATTCAGGATTTTGTAATTCACTAGAAAGAGAGAACTGATCGAGCAATAATCTCGTTGTAGATGATTGTGGATCCATTCTTTGGTTTGTAAATTGTTAGAAAATATTTTTTGGAATTTTAAAATTAGGTCTCTTAAGGTGGAGTTGGCCTCACAGATGAGCATTCCTTCTTGGTCGACCTCATCAATTTTCTCTTATAACGATGTCACGAACAAGTTGGATGTCCAAAGCGTATGGAGTAATTCTAATCGATTAGGATCAACACATTTTATAATTTACCACCATGTGTAAAAAATTAACTTGTTTGATAGCTCTGAAGCCCTAGCATGCCTTCCAAATCCTCCTATAATGCAAACATTTAGCAACTCAAGTCCTCTGACATATGGTCAAACCTTGAATAGATTTCCAAGTTGGATCATGGCTGAAAAAAGGAATCATAAAATGATTGAAAGAGAGTGACATATAGAAATGAAATTGCTTTTCTCTCATCTTAGATCATTAACATATACCGTGACAAGTTTGCACTCGCACAAAATAAAGTTATAGCCCATCCACTACTTAGTTAAGTCTCTTGTTTTCTTTTAGTAATTAACAAACAATACATAATTTCAAAAGATAAGAACCTTTCACTTTCCTTTAGTTGTTATTTCATTATCTTATTGCAATTCACATATGGTGAGGTTTTTCCTATTCCTTACTTTTCTCCTTGCTAAAATGAACGTAGTTTTACACAGTAATTACTTCGAGTTAGTAAATAATTCACTGCAAGTAATTTTGCACAGTTTACTATTTCATACAATAAGCACAAAATTTCTAGCTAAGTCAGACATTACATAATAACATGGCTTCTTCTTTTATCACAACAATATTTAAGTTTCCTGTAATAGTTGTACAGCAGTTAAATCACACCCTTCCTATAGGACTGCAGACAATTCATTTTACGTGTGTAAAACAAGCATTCAAGAACCTGTCACTTTAATTATTAAGCAAAGTGATGAGCCTCATCATTGGGTAGATATATGGGCCTTAATTCACCTCCTAGCCTAGTCAAACCAGCTATTCTCACAACTTATTGCATACTTTTGATTATATTTTGTTTATGAGATGAGTTAGAGTTGGATATTTTGCTTTGTGGTCTAATGCACATTTAATGTAGGATTAAAGGATAAAAGCAAGGAATTTTGGCAAAGACCTTGGTCAAAACTCGAATGGGACAAGGGAGAGGAATTATAGGAGGTAAATCCTACTCATTTACTACCCCTCAATTCGAATATTCCTCCGTTAGCTTGGAGTGCAAACAACCAAATCATGAGGACTAGAAGGCAACCAAGCAAGTGAAAGACAAAGCACCAGTTTATCTTGAGTTTGGGAGCCGAGCCTCCCTAATTTTAAGGAAGTCATTGGAGACTTCAGATGTATAAGTAGAGAGGCCTAGGACCTCAGTAGGATTTAGATTTTTTATTGTAAAACTCTACTCTATTTTCGAGCTGCAAGACTTGTGACAGTTTTTGATGTAATCCATTGTTTTGATAATAAGAATGAGTTTTGTTTTGAGCCAGCATTGAGTTAGCTCAGAGGGCTGAAGCTCTTAGGTTAGGGCCCAACCCTAGCAGCCAAGGCTCCTCTTTATTGTACATGTATGTTAGCATAGATTCATAGTTTGATTGTTCATTTGCTTAAGTAGTTGCATTTCCATTACAACATTGTAGACTAGATTGGTTGTATGTTAGTTTGCTTCCATTTGTGCCTTATTTCGGTTAGAAGGTTATCAAGGAGAAAAAGGATCACCATAAGGTTTTCAACAGGTGCCTCGGCCTCACTTCCTGCCTCTAGGAACATGACTTGAGGAAGAGACCCTTCAACAACCCCCAAAACACAGATTTCTAGTTCTTGCATGAGCTTTGGAGTTTGTTGTCTTGATTCAACATTTGGTTCATTTCATTGTAATCTTTTTCCATTACTCTATTTTTGCAATAATATCTCACTCATTTTCTCATTTCCTTCAGCACTTTCTTCACGCATAATATGGGCAATTGATTCATGCTTTTATAGTTTATGAAGATGTATCTTGTTGCCTAGTTCTTGAAAGAAACACATGTTTTAAGCACTGCAGGTACTTCAAGAGGAGGTCTAGACTTGATCACCAGCATACATCTTCCACCTCATCAACCTTAACCATCTCTTGTTCCACCATCACCCTGACTAGTTTTTTTGTCCTTTTTCATTGAAATTCCCCTAGACACATTGAGTGAATCTATGTTAGGTCCCTATACTACTAGTGTAAGCCCTTATTGTTATTAGTAAAACCCCCTTATTATATTTTTGTGCCCATTTAGTCCCCATATTTTTATTATTGTGCCCCATAGAAGCCCACTATTGTTATTATTGTGCCCTTACATTATTATTGTTATGTTGGCTCTGATTATATTCTGACCCCTTAGACTCCTATATACAGAAAGGAGGTCTTGTCATTTGTATCATCCAAGAATTGTTCATTTGTGTAATGTAAAGGAGGTTTCCCCCTCAAAGAGGCTTATTTCTAAGACGTTTATCTATCTTTTCTATATTTTTGTGAGCTAGTTTCATAACATTTGGTATCAAAGCTTTGGATTCTAGGGTTTCGCTGCTCCAAACAGGTCATCATGGAAGTTTCACTATAACTTGTTTTCTATGATGTTTCAAAATTAAAAAAAAAAACCATTTGATATTACATCGTTCGAAACCTTTGGTCTGATTTTCAGATTTTGTATCGCTATATTTTCGAATATATGATCTGAGGAAGTTAGGTTTTTTTCAAGCTCCAGAATTTCATCTAAAACAGGTCATCATGGAATTTTCACTATAACCTTTTCTCTATGAAGTTTAAGAACCTAAAACAAAAAACCATTTGAGAAGAAAGCTATCCGAACCTTGGGTTCAAATTTCAGATCTTGTCTCTCTATATTTTCGGATATATGATCTGAGGAATTTAGGGTTTTTGCAGATGCCCGAATTACATCCTAAACAGGTGACCTTGGATAAATCGTCATAACTATTTCTCCAAGCATCAGATTGAAATTTCATAAGAAGTTACAGAAAGAGGACGGACTCTGTTTTGTTTGGGTATAATTTTCAGAACATAAGGTTGGAACAATGACACATGGAACATTGTACAAGTTCACTCTACTGAACTAGTCTATAATTAGGTCATCGTGGGAGATTGCGAATAAATATTTCTTCAGGAATCCAATTGTGATCAGACTTTCAGAGTTAGAAAGAGGACTCATAGGGCTATTACAGATTGAAATTTCAGAACTTAAAGATCCGAAAGTACAGAGTTACAGTCGTTTCAAGATCGAGCTCCTAAAATCAAGAAAAAGTGAGATGAGGAAGTTTGATGGCAAGGATCCGATAAATTGAATACTACAGATGGAGAAATATTCTGATCTACATGGTGTACCACTGTCACAAAAGGTACGTATTGCATCTAATTATTTAGAACCAAATCAATTTTTATGGTATAAAGGGCGTTGTTCTCATAAACCACTTGTCACATGGTCAATTTTCACGAAGGAAATGATAACACATTATGAGGATAAAGAGAAACACCTTCTTTAGCCAATTGATAAATCTTAAACAAAAGCGTTCAATGGCAGAGCACATTGAGGACTTCCAAAAATTGAATATAAGGGTAAATGATATTCTAGAGAAGAAAATAATTGGTGTCTTCATAGGGACTTTAAAGGATAACATTCAACACGAGGTTCGTCTTTGGGAACCTGATTCAATGGAGAAGGCATTCAGGTTGGCAAGAAAAATTGAAAGCGAAATTATGGAAACAAGGAATCCCACCACTCACGACTATAATTATGGAATTGTTTTTTCTCCTAGCCTTCCACAACCTACAAGGTTTACACCACAACAATTGGAAGAAAAAAGAGAAAAAGGACTTTGTTACAATTGTGATAGCAAATACACTAAAGGTCATAAGTGTGCTGAGAAGAAATTATTTTAGATAGATTATGAAGAGCAGGAAGAAAAGGATCAAGAAACATCAAAATAAGAGGACATACACAAGGAACCCACCCCAGAGAAAGAATAAATGGATCCGACCATATCTTGTAAAGCATTGGAAAGAATTACCACTCCTCAAACTCTCAAGTTAGAAGGACATATCAAGAAGAAAAAGGTTCAAGAAGTGAAAGATCACATTCAGAAAGAAGAAATGAATCCAACCATATCTTGTAATGCATTGGTAGGAATTACCACTCCTCAAACTATCAATATAGAAGGACATATCAAGAAGAAAAATGTTCAAGAAGTGAAAGATCACATCGAGGATCAAGAAATGAATCCGACCATATCTTGTAATGCATTGGAAGAAATTACCACTCCTCAAACTATCAAGATATAAGGACATATCAAGAAGAAAAAGGTAATAGTGTTGATTGATTCGGGTAGTGTTGTTGGGAAAAGTATCCAATTCGGAATGCCCCTATCCCACTCTAAGAGGTGATAGTGCCTTAGCAGCAAACAAAGAAACTTATTCGAGTATTCTTCTTTATGGAATGTAAATGAGGAAGCAGGATCTAACTAACCTGTGTCTTTCGCAAGTTTGTTGATCCAATCGCTCCTCTCTTCAGTAGCTCCCAGCTCCCAGCTCTCTCACCGGCCCAGCTTCACAGAATTCCTGCAAGATCACAAGAGAGAGAAAAATACAAGAAGATACAGATATACATTCATAAAAAGCTCAAGATCAGATTAAGCTAAACATGTAAGCATAACAAAACATCATTGGTATACAACATGTAGGAGAAACTCAAATAGTTTATTGATAGAGTAATAAAGTCCAAGAGGAGATACAACCAAGTGAGGTCTGATCCAGCATCTACCTCCCAGCAATGGAATCCCTTCCTCTCCTCCAACAAAGCATAAATCACCCAATGTACTAATCTCAATCTCAAACCAACAGCAATTCTCTGCAAAGTACAAAATTCCAGCCTCCTAAACCTCTGGGTGAGAGATCCATATATAGATGTGAGTAGAGAGGATGAGCCAGCTCATGTTTTGACTTGTGGCTTCTCTCTGTCAGTTCTTGCTTCCACTTGGAGGTTGAGAACCTCTTACTCATCACTATTCGAATTCATTGAGGCAAGTGTCATTGAGGAAGATTCTGGAAGCTTCCAGGGTCTTTCCACCTTGTTGAATGAACTTGCCATTTGTCATTTCCCACTCAACGCACCCTGGTAGTGCTTCTACCTGCGTTGCAGTGCACCTAGCCAGTGTAATCTCTGCATTTCAGCGCAGACAGCTAGTGGAGCCTCTGAATTGATCCTGAATTGACTGTTTTTGAGTGGTTTTTAGTGGAGAACTTCTGGGAGAAGCTGTCTTTGGTTGACCTTGTTGCTTTAGGAGCTGTAACAACATCTTTAGGGACTTTGGATCCCTTGAATTATGGACATTTCATGCTTATAGTTGTAAGGCACAAAAATGTCTATAACAGTTGCCCCCTAAAGTATGAGGCCGTTTATCGGGTGAAATGCTTTATTAGGAGGATCCAAAGTTCTTCCAATGCTGGGAGGAGACCTGTAATAAGATACAATACAATACATTATTTTTCATACTACTTTCATGATCTAGCTGAGGCGGGCATTCCCATGCTCAGCTTTATAAATTCATTTTTCTGTACATAGAACAGACAATCGTCTGATGGTAGACTGATGATTTTGATGAAATCATCATCCTTTTGGTAGGATGATTATCTGCTGCAATGTTGTACATGTCAATGTCTTTATTTTTCTTGAATATATATCGCAGCCCGGATGGATGAAACTAGATCCGGGGTCTTCAATCTCGTTCGATCTTCACTCTAAGTACAAGTCGATCCATGTGAGAAATGTTATGAAGTCGAACATGGAAAGACATCGCTTGATTACCGGTCAATGATGTAAACCGTTAACAAGCGCGAGAGGAATCACCGTTAATGAAAATGACCCTCAAGGTACTGCAGTACAATTCACGTGGTGTGAATAAAGGACTTGGCGTCGAACACCACGCAAAATCTTTCGGTCGAAGGTCATTGATGTATACCTGTCGCCGGAAGTGAGAAACTTGCCATTGAGGTATGCAAGCTTCAAAGTACTGAAGGGGTTGTTCCTAGACCAACTTCTTGGATAATGAGCTGATGTCGACAAGAAGCGATCCGTCAAAGGAGGGCCTTGATGTATCCCACATCAGTGAAACGGAATGGAGCAAATGATTTTGATGGAGGTGAAAACGATCTGATAATATATGGTTCAGGGTGGCGGTCATGAAAGGATGAAGGATAATGTATGGTAGTGGATGGGACACGATTGACTTCTCTGGATGACTTCTCTTGAACATATCGGCGACACTTGTGTGATGGATTGGTAGCATTTACCCCAAAGGTGGATGGTATGGCGAGACCATGGTGATGTGACCGATGAATGAAACAACCCAACCCGACTCAGGCACGGACTAGAAGTGTCATGTTCAAGAGCGACTTGCTACCAATAAAGTTCTTTGAGTTTCTTCCCAATTTTTCCCCAGTCATTGCTGACCAGTACCTCTTTATTTTTGTCAAGCTTGAGGAGGATAACATATGCTTGTTCTATAATTTTCCCTTCGGGCAAACCCATCGCTATGTTTTAACGAGCCTAACGATAGTGAAACTCGTTCTCGTCTAAAGACAAGTTTGTCGCTATTTAATGTTTTTAACGAGTCTAACGACAAAGATAACTCGGTCCTTTTCATTTTAGAGAGTCTGAAAAGGTACGTAAAGTCAACTCTGAAAGTCCTTTTTCGTCATCTAATCCCTTAAGTCCGAAAAAGTATAAAACAATACAGAAGGGATGAGTTTTCGATCGTTTTAACGAGCCGAACAAAACAAGCGCTCGATCTTTTTGTGCAATAATCCCTCAGGTCCAAAAAGATTAAAATCTAGAGGAGGGATAGCACTTCCGGTCGCTTTAACGAGCTGGAAGGCCAAAACTCGGCAATCTTTTCATATTTTATGAGTCAGATGAAAAGAGCTTAAAGAAGACTCGTCTTTTGAGGAATGAGTGATAAAACGGGTTAGCAGCTGATTCCAGGTAAGGGTTGGAATTTTCCAATCACGGCAGTGTCACAAGGATGGCTGGTGAAATCACTCTTCGCATCTATTCCTCAAAATGGGTAAACAATCAAATGGAGGTGAATGATCGGCCAATGGAAAAGTGGAGGTGACAGTGCAAACACGACCAAGGCTTTAATGGCTGATAATGTTACATTCACAGTGGTTATTTACCGAAGGGTAGTTCATTTTTTAACGAGCTTAAACGCGGAAAAACACTGCTCGGTCTTATGTTTATTTTTTAACGAGCATGAACTATGTGCTAAACTGCTCGATAAGTTTGCATGCCCCCAGCATAATAACTCAAATCGAGGTGCATGCCCCCCAAGCTTCATTGCATTCAACTCGGTGGTTGGAATGAAGGTTTACCTTTGAGATTTGAAAAGCGGATTTGTTTCATTTTTTAATGAGGTTGACATAGTAGAAGAACTATCCTCATGACTCCTTGTTTCATTTTTTAATGAGGTTGACATGAGATAAGAACTATCCTCGGAGTCCAAATCCATTAGATATAGAAGGTTTCATATTCCACCGTGGCCACTTTTGCCAGATTACTGGGAGGTGGTAGGGCAAAAGTACCCATTAAGGCAGGGTCTTTTAGGAGACCTACTCCGATATTTTGGAGCGAATGATTGCTTCCATGGATCATTGGAATGCTTCCAGTAACTTGAGAACCATTGGGGAGGAAGTTTTTCTGATCGACGATTGTAATCCCTCCTTGAAAGGGAAATGCAATCTTTCTGAAATAGGTCGACACAACAGCTGCCATGGCATATATCCATGGTCTTCCTAGTAGGATGTTGTAATCAAGATTCCCATCTATGACTTCAACATCTATTTCTATCGTTTTCCCTCCTAGTTCAACTTTCAAGTTATTTAGGATACCATATGGGGTATATGTCCTTCCGTCGAATGCTTTTAACGTCGTCGCAGACCGCGACAAGGTTGGAGATCCTAAAGTTTTCCAGCAACTCATCGACATAATACATGTAGATGCCCCCTCATCAATAATTGTTCGATGAACAGTTTTGTTGAGGGCTTTCACTTGAATAAGGAAAGCTAGTTGAGCTGGTAACTGAGGGTCATATCCTTTATGATTAAAGGCCACAAGATTGGAATCCATTGGGTCAATCCCACCTATTGTTGATAATAAAGCTTGCTCTTGGGAGAGGCAATTTTGCGGTACCTCAAGTGTCGACATAGCGGACGGCGATTGGGCCAGGTCCTCTATTATATTATAATGTTGTGCTATTTTTGCACGAGGATTAAATGTCGATTTGTGCACTACTCCCTTTGGCAACTTTATCATTTGTTCAGGAATGATGGGTGGCACAACTTTGGTCAAAGTTGTTGTCGAACTACCAGGTTGTTCATTAGCCTTGTTATTCGACACCTGCGGATTCCCGTAATCTTTATTCCTTTCCAAAGCATCATTTTTCTGCTTTGAGATAGACAACATAAGCACTTGGGATCGGGAAGCATTTTGATTAGCAACCAGTTTGGTTCCCGGGCTTGGAAACGGATCAGTCAATACTGCTGAGGTTTTTGAACTCTTAAAGAGTTTCTTAACTTCAGCTATATGTGGACAATCTCTCGTCCAATGATCCTCATCGCATATATGACACCCTGCAGGGGGTTTCCTTTTTCTCCCTTTCTTTTTCTTCTTTCCCCCTGGTTGCTTCAGTTGTTTGCCCTTGTCGGTCGACACGGCATTTACTTCCGAGGCAAGAAGTTCCTCATTTGCATTTTGATCTGAAATCTTGCGGGCCCTTTTGGATGTAGCCTTTGCCGATTTCGCGTTTGTTGTGCCAATCATGCCATCGCCGGCATGAGAGTCATTGTTTGATTTAGGAGGAGGAGGAATTGAGAATTCCGGTCTAGGGGCGTCAGGTATTTTGTCGTAGAGCGTGCCAGACTGAGTATAGACCAAGTCCAGATATTGCGCACGAGCGATAACTTGCTCTTCCGTTACGACTCCCCCCTTTGCCACATCTTCCGTGATGGCAGGAAGTAATGACTTGATAAACCATTCAGCTAATAGCTGATCGGGAACGTACGTTTTTACCATCCTACGACGATGTCGCCACTCATGTATATGATCAGATATGTGAGTGGCCGTTGTCTGTTTGAAGTTGGTTAGGAGTTCCGTTCGCGTTTCATACCTTATCGGTAATTGAAAATGGGTTAAGAAGGTCGTGGCTAAGGTACTGAAGTTGTCAAACGAAGCTCTAGGAAATTCAATATACCATTTTGCTGCCGGACCAGTTAACGTCCTCTGAAAAAGGCGAAGCCTGATCGAATCATCATTTAGGGTGTTTGATGAACACCACAGATGAAATGTCATCACATGATTCGACGGGTCTTCACCCGGATTTCCATTAAATTTAGGAATATCTGACGGAAGTTTATGCGGAATCGCTGGCCACCAAGGGGCATAAGCAATTGGATCATTCATCAGCCGGTTTAGATCTGGTAGTTCTAGAGTTGCTACAAAGGGCAACTGTTGATTCAAGTTAGGCGAAGCATACCCAGGATAAGATGGAATCGCCTGAGCAGTGGGTCTTTGCATACCAGCATAATGTATTTGATGCTGGAAACTTTGACAAGGTTGATGGGCATAACCATTATAATATGGTTGTTGATAACCGCTTTGGAAGTGTGATTGCCCATTACTTACAAAGACTTGTTGCTCAGGTCCTTGATATGATTGCTGGAATGGGGGTTGTTGAGTTTGAAACAACTCTGGTTGTTGGACCATTTGCTGTTGACCAATACTGGATGATTGACCAAGATGAGGAGTCACAGTACTTGTTTGATACTGAGTCGCTCTAGATAAGGAGTCACTAACCTGAGGTTGTGATTGTGTCGTTGAGATAAGAGGCTGTTGTATTGCAACCTGAGAAACTTGGGGTTGACATACAACAGGTAGCGCTTGTACTTGCGATGCAGTCACCATAGCAGGTATAGTGGGAATATCCGACACAGGGTGGACTGGTTGCATTGAATATACAACCCTTGGTTGTTGAGGCAGTATTGGTACCCAACCACTGGATGTAATTCCAGTTTGACCTGAACTTTGTTGTAAACTCCCATATGGTTGTTCTTTGGGAGGGAACAATGAAAAGGCATACTGCCCTCCATATGGTGGCAATCCCGTACTTAAAGGGTAGATTTTCCTTTGAAGACACATTGGATCAATTTGTTGAGTTTCAACATAAGAAATTCCAGATGATAATTCGGATGAAGAAATAGGAACTAACCATGTCGTCGAAGCAGTCCCTGATTGAACTCTGGCTTGTTGTTGATAACTTGCCGGGACAGATGGTATACCATTGAACATCGTTGGAATAACAGTAGGAGGCTGTGCCACTGCTGTGTCGGACGACACAGTCCTGGATGTCGACAGTTGTTCCGACATATCTAGTCTATCCAAAAGATTTCCTAGCGATTCTACAAGAACTTGTGATGAACAGAGACTAACTTCGAAGATCAATGAGGGAAAGGTGATGATCATTCCGTTTAAAATAAATTTTAACGACGCTTAGACAGAACTTGCTTTTTCAATTTTAAAGAGTCGAGAAAAAGCTAAAGATGACTCTAGTCTCCTTCGATGTTTTAACGAGCCCGAAGTGACAAATGCTCGGATGGACTTTTTCCGTTATAGAGTCTGAAAAAGGCCAAAAGGAACTGCTCTGGAGTTCTAGGTAGAGGGTGTGCCAAACTTTTTGTAAAACCGCAGAATACTTTTTAAGGTACGAGCGGTCAGTCTTCCCAAATGCTGTGTTCAGTGCATTGCGATCAGTAGGGCGGTCGACACGGCTTCCTAAGGATAAAGGTTTTGTGCCTATAGGGGTCTCCCAATATATACTCGACGGTACGTGGGAGCACAATCCATACTGGCGTTATCGTCTCTCAGGAGGAATCACCCAACCATCAACGAGATCGACAGTCACCAGGCTTTACGACGCCGGAACACGTCTCTAGCCTAGACCTCTATGTTGTGCGTTAAGTTACAAAGCGTTGTTAAGTTCATTCAATTTATTTTAGGTTGATCTTTCTTAGAAGTTTGCCTTTTTGGATCACCACGAGATGTATGATACAATTCCTAAATGCAGTCTAAAGATGATAAGCAAGCTTTTATATCTTTTCAACAATGAAAATCCTAGCTACAAGGGGAAAAGGAAGACACAAACTTTTCTCAAAGAGCATAGAGCACACTGTAATGCACTTTTCCCTAAATCAAACCATGCAAACTATCAAAATGCAAATGCACAAATGCATGTATTTCTTTTCGCTTTCTTAATATTGATGCCTAAAAATAAAGCTGTTGTACAAATTTGAATTCGATTTCAAGTGAAAACATAAACAAGTTCCTTTTTCAAAATCAAAAAGACGATTGCAACACTTTGTGATTTACTTGTTTCGACACTAGAAATGCACAAATTCAAACCAAACGACAAAAGTAAAAGCTCAATCAACTGTGAACAGCAAACAAACTCACTCCTAAGATCAAAACGACACTTACGACAGGTCTAGATCTAAGGGCGACAGTATGACTAGTTTACTTTTGTAATGGGAAACTGCAAATGATGTAACAAATACACAAAGAACAAATACAATTTCTTTATACAACTGAGGCGGAATTGAGGCAGAGAAAAGGTGTTTCAGATAGGTACACTGACTGATAATAGGCTAAAAACAGAGATAAAACTGAGCAAAGAAGCAGGGAACCACAGCCGCATAAGGCAAGGGCTGATCAGCGCACCCTCAGCACAGAGAAACTGAACTTCAGCGCAGGTATCCTTCACGGGACCTGCGTTGAAATGCAGAACCTCTTCACAGAGTCTGCGCTGAAGCAGAAACGAGAGTTGTTTCTGGGTTCTAGGTTATGGTTTGTAGTTAAATCTACAGTTTTTGGCCGGATCAAAGCTATCAATTAGGTACAATTAGGAGGATGATTTATAGGAGGACTAAGATCTATCACAAAGGGTTGTTAGAGCACTTGTGGATCAATTTGTTCAGATCATAAAAACAGGCCCAGTGAGTGGACTAGAGTGGCAGATCTCTACTTTGCATTTGAAAATAGCAAATGCATTTCGATTCGGCACTCCTGAGTTTATGAGAAGAACAAGAATAGAAACACAAATAAACCAACAAGATACGTTCCCCAGCGGAGTCGCCAATTTGTTGTTGGGAAAAGTATCCAATTCGGAATGCCCCTATCCCACTCTAAGAGGTGATAGTGCCTTAGCAACAAACAAAGAAACTTATTCGAGTATTCTTCTTTATGGAATGTAAATGAGGAAGCAGGATCTAACTAACCTGTGTCTTTCGCAATTTTGTTGATCCAATCGCTCCTTTCTTCAGTAGCTCCCAGCTCCCAGCTCTCTCACCGACCCAGCTTCACAGAATTCCTGCAAGATCACAAGAGAGAGAAAACTACAAGAAGATACAGATATACATTCATAAAAAGCTCAAGATCAAATTAAGCTAAACATGTAAGCATAACAAAACATCATTGGTATACAGCATGTAGGAGAAACTCAAATAGTTTATTGATAGAGTAATAAAGTCCAAGAGGAGATACAACCAAGTGAGGTCTGATCCAGCATCTACCTCCCAGCAATGGAATCCCTTCCTCTCCTCCAACAAAGCATAAATCACCCAATGTACTAATCTCAATCTCAAACCAACAACAATTCTCTGCAAAGTACAAAATTCCAGCCTCCTGAACCTCTGGGTGAGAGATCCATATATAGATGTGAGCAGAGAGGATGAGTCAGCTCATGTTTTGACTTGTGGCTTCTCTCTGTCAGTTCTTGCTTCCACTTGGAGGTTGAGAACCTCTTACTCATCACTAGTCGAATTCATTGAGGCAAGTGTCATTGAGGAAGATTCTGGAAGCTTCCAGGGTCTTTCCACCTCGTTGAATGAACTTGCCATTTGTCATTTCCCGCTCAGCGCACCCTGGTAGTGCTTCTACCTGCGTTGCAGTGCACCTAGCCAGTGTAATCTCTGCATTTCAGCGCAGACAGCTAGTGGAGCCTCTGAATTGATCCTGAATTGACTGTTTTTGAGTGGTTTTTAGTGGAGAACTTCTGGGAGAAGCTGTCTTTGGTTGACCTTGTTGCTTTAGGAGCTGTAACAACATCTTTAGGGACTTTGGATCCCTTGAATTATGAACATTTCATGCTTATAGATGTAAGGCACAAAAATGTCTATAACAGGTAGTACCCATAATTTTATTCATTGTAAGATAGCCAAGGAATTGAATTGCTTCCTATATCCAACACTAAAGTTTCAAGTGATGGTTGCAAGTGGAGGAACCATAAATTGCTCTGTAAAGTGCCATAATATCAAGCTATCCATGGGATAATATGTATTGAATAGCTCAATGCTTTCCATTCCAATGGGTGGTGTTGATGTTTTACTCGGAGTCCAATGGCTACAATCTTTGGGTATGATAGCTTTAAATTTTCAAGAATGTTTCTTGAAAACTTTTTGGGAAGGAAAGGAATTTGAATTGAGGGGTATCGAAGGGAAACCGGGAAAGATAAGCAACTTTGATAACATGACAAAGCTTCTAAATAAAGAACAACAGGGCATAATTGCACAATTATGTTCACTAGAGGATCCCACATCAAAATCATGTATTTCTCCAGATCTCCAAAACGTTTTGGACAATCATTACAAGGTATTTGAGACTCCCAAAGGCCTCCCACCTATTCGTGATCATGATCATGCTATTCATTTGATTCCAGAAATTGTTCCTCCAAACATCAGACCTTACAGATATCCATATGCCCAAAGGAGTGGGAACTCATTCAAAAGTTGCAAAAGATCCTAGTTCAAATAGTATTGCGAGAACTTGACAAGGAAGAAAAAATCATATTGGAACCTGCAGCAGTCACAGAACCGAGAAATCGACAGCTACAAAATAGATCAATTTCAGAATATCTCATAAAGTGGAAGAACTTACCCGCTAAAGATTCCACATGGGAGAACAAGAATTTATACAGAAACATCAAGAACTACTCAAGCATTGAGGACAACACTTTTTTGAAGGAGAGGGGCATGTTAGGTTCCTATTCTACTAGTGTAACCCCTTATTGTTATTAGTAAAACCCCCTTATTATATTGGTGTGCCCATGTAGTCCCCATATTGTTATTATTGTGCCCTTACATTATTATTGTTATGTCGGTTCTGATTATATTATGACCCCTTAGACTCTTATATATAGAAAGAAGGTCTTGTCATTTGTATCATCCAAGAATTGTTAATTTGTGTAATGTAAATGAGGTTTCCCTCTCGAAGAGGCTTATTTCTAAGGCGTTTATCTATCTTTTCTATCTTTTTGTGAGCCGGTTTCATAACAATCTAGCCATATCTTCTCATGGATATTGACTCCTGAGTGTTATTAAACCTTTTAACACCCTATCCCACTCATCACACCTCTTTTCCCAGCTTCCCAACACCTCCAACACCTCACAAATATCTCTCAGTTGTATCTTGTAGGTTTCCTGTAATTCCTAAAGGATCATCCTGTAGGTTTCTAGTACATCCTGTAGGTTTTCCTGAAACGACCTGTTTTGAGGCCGAATTGATGGGGAACCTCTAGGAAGTCACAAAAATCCTCCTAGGACCCTTCCACCCCATCCAATCACTCCATAAGCCTTTTAGCCATCCTCAACCACCTTCCATCCACCTGTCACATCCACAAGAACAATTAAATTGCATGCTTGATTTTACCAAAAAACCCAAAAAAGTGAAAATAGATTTAGTTTAGTTTTCTTGCTCACACATTAGTATGGTTTGATGCTCTTTACTTCTGTAACTTAGATAGCAGCATTAGGTTAGTGTTGATTTAGCAATTCTGCTTAGCATAGCTGTTTAAATGGTTAATTAGGATATGGTGTGATTTAGCATTACATGTTGTTTTCCTCATTACTACAATAGAGTAGCTCTCTTAGAATATATTTTCTCTTCTTCCATCAAAGAATCAAGCTTCTTCTGACTCTATAGAAGTCTGGCTTGGAACCCCTGGGGTCTCTCGCCGAATGAACAGTGACAAGAGGCAAGACCTTCACTTTTACTTGTGCGTATAGCATTGTCACCTCCAATTTTGTACGAACCCCGGTTGATAAGTAAATCTGGTAGCCCAGGAGTTGCAGCATCCTTGCTGCAATATTGGTGATCATCACTTTTTGGCGTCGTTGCCGTGGAGGTGTGTGAGTAGAATGTGATTACTACTTTCTTTTATTCTACTTCTTGTCTTCAATTTTCTGCCATTAGTTTATTTATGCAAAAGTAATCTATTAGCTTCCTTTCTTTCATCTTTCATTATCTGCTTTCCTTTCCATTTTGCAAGTAGAATTTCAATTCAACAAGTAGCTTCTTCATTTTGTCAGTAATTTTTCATTCAATCAACAATTTCATTTCTGCAAAGTACTTTCTAATTTAAAAAATCTTACAAAAACCAACCTAAAAACATTTCCTTTCATGCCTCGTAGGAATAAGGACAATTTAGGGGAATTCTTGCCAAATACCCCCACTGCATCCAACAGCCAACCTTCTCTCTTCTTTGGTGGCTGTGAACTGGAGGAATCGTTAGGTGAGCAACCTGACATATTTGAAGAACCTACAGGGGAAGAAGATGAAGAAGAACCCATTCCTACTGAACCAATGGCTGAAAACCAAAATGATAGAGGGAATAGAGAGAGAGTTGAGGGTGCCTTCCCCATAAGGGAAACCAACGGGAACACTGAGATGAAGAATATAAGCCACTCTGCCCTACCTCATTTCCATGGCTTGACCACAGGGGACCCCGACACTTTCCTATTTGAGTTTGTTGTTATATGTCGAACCTATGACTATACAGATGGTGAGAAAAAATTAAAACTGTTTCCATCTACCCTCAAGGATGTAGCATTGCACTGGTTCATGGGTTTACTTGGAGATAGCATCACAACTTGGGCTTAGATGCAACATGCTTTTAACAACAAACATCAGGACTACTGTAGGTCCAAGGATACTAAAGAAGAAATTTTCAGGATGACCATGGGCCAGGATGAATCCTTAGAAGACTACGAAGAAATATTCTAGCTCAGTTACAAAAGGGTCCACAAGGGAACTTACATTGGAATGTGTAATGCTACCGACAGGTGTCCACACGAGCTCCATATGTGGAAGCACAATGATATGAGAGAGGAGCACCAACAACCGGCGCCGATCCCTCGTAAATGTGAAAAGGTAATGTGGGAGGAATGATACATGTTGCTATTTTTGTTCATGGTTTCCGGTGTGTCTCATGTAGTAATTGGCAGGGTTCCCATAATGGCTCTGACGTGCTCAACTCTAGGATGAAATGATGTACGTTTTGAGCTCATTTATGGCTAGCTACGATAAAAAAGAATGTCCTCCTTAACAAGTGCGCTAGAGTTAACATTTGTCATATCCATCTTTTTTCACTAGCAGATAAACAATGTTTTTATCTCACGACATTTCTCCTCTTCCGGTTGTTGCAAATGTGTTAGATTAGTCAAAGGGTGGTGAGAGTAGTCTTTGGAGGAGGTGATGAAAGGTTTTTGGCCATTGTTGTTTAGTTTATTATGTGATGATCTGCACTGTGTGCTACAAATTTTGGAAGGTATTTGTTGAAAAATTGAGATGCAATTACCTAAGGAGGGAATTGAGGTTTCAAGAGTTTATTTTTTCAAAGACCTTTGAATTTTTTTAAAAGGTAAATGTTATTTATCCTCTTTCAGCGTAGTGCAGCCTCGAGACCTATTTTCGAGTTGGTGGTCATGATTCCTTCATCGACTCTCCAAGATTCATATTTTCCAGGTATTTCACTCAATTATCCAATTTTGGTATGTGGGGTTTAGTATCCTGGGAATTTTTCTATCTGGTTTTAGTAGTACCTTCTACCATGGCTTTCTGAAGATGCAATTGAGGATTTTATGGTTTATTGTGCTTAGTTTTGGGTTACAATGTTTGACGTTGGTGCCTGGTAACAAATTTCGGTTAGTAGTCAAGGATTTTCTGCCTTTGTAATGTGTGGGTAATCTGTTTGTGTCAAATTGTCGCCACGGGGCTAAGATCGGTTGTTCGAGTCAAGTCTGGAAAAAAAAATTGGTCTATAGGCAATGATTTTATGCTACTGTATTATGTGGATAGTCCTATTATATCGATTTGTCTCCACAGGCTAAAGAATTATAGCTCTCAAATGTTTTGAGACTGTATATTTCAAAGTTTTTGTGCTTTAGGGATGACATAGTCTTGTTTGGGTGTTGTCCAATTAATTGCTTTATGAGTCAGTTTACAAGTCGTGGGGTCAATCAAGTTAGTGTCAATATTGCATACCATTGTGTGACTATGCCACCTCGTCAAAGAATGGTAAGCCGACAGGGTGGTGCCATTAGCAACTTTATTACTTAGCACAAACATTTATTTGGATGGAATTCAGTGGCAACTTTGTTTGACTAAGATCCTATGGAGATTGGACACCTCGAAGTCAGAGAATTTGGCTATAAGACCTATTTCTTTGATTCAGAAGTGGGCAACCAAAATCTTAAATGGATTCTCGACCCTGGGAAATTTAGAAGAAGAAGACTACACTTGCATTCTATTGCAGTACATAAATGACTGGACACTCTATTTTGTTTTGTGCTCTGAGACAAACATGTGTATAATTACAAGGTTTTTGCAGGCAAGAGAACATAAAATGCTTCCTAAGAAATGCTCATTCTTCCTAAGGAATATCAGTTTATGTTTGGGTGACATACTCATGCATTTGCAAAGGGTGGAAATGTATGTAGTGTCAGATTCCAATTACGGCTTTGAAGATATCACTAGCACTCCTACCGTGATTAATTCTCAAGCGATCAACATTGTTCCACCAACTAATGGACCTCCCCTCTCTCTAGTTTTCATTTTAGACTAAGGGCAACGTTTTGGTTGCAAAGCATCCTTTTGGCACTTTTCCTCAACAAGCACTACACACCAGTTGTTTTGACGGGCTTCATGGTATGAATCACAAAAACCGATAGAGGGTTTTTACTCTCTCTTGTTTCACTATACTGATTGGAAAATTTCTTGTTATAGTTATGTATTTTGGCACTACGAATCTTGTAATCTTTTTGTGCAGGAACATATATATAGTTATCATGTGTGCGATGTTTTGTAAAACTAGTGGTAAATGATGATTAAACTAGTTTCTGTTTTTTGGAAGTTTTGATGTTATTCAAAGATATTTTGCTAGAAATTTGCACTTCCAAATTAGTCTTTTTGAATAAGCATGTTTTCAATGTAAAATCCTTTTATTAATAAAAAATTATACAAACTTTTATTAGGCTTTGTGTCTGTGGATCAAAGTGGACATCACCGGAATAATTTTTTCCAGAAATTCTCCACCATAATTGATGTGTTAGTCGACATGAAATACAACACAAAATGTACTACGTGTGGTGTATCTGTTAAATCCTACGATTGTGTCATGCATCCATTAAATCCTACGATTGTGTCACGAGTCTTAACTGTGAGAGCTCACCTAGGATAGGCAAGGAAGTATGAGAAACATATGGGTCCATTATATATAGGCATTGTTGGCCACAATTTCGCTTAGATAGTGAATTTCTGGTTGTAATGTAGTGAGGAATTCTCAGAGAAATCCGAGTGTGAAGTGTTTAAGTCATTTTTTTTGTATGGCTGAAAAAATTGAGTGTGGGAAGGTTTAAATCAAATTTTTGATGGCACAAATGGATTTAGTATCATCACAAATTGAAATTTAACATAACCCAAATTTTCAAAAATTTCTAATAAATTTTATCCAAAATTTCTATTGTTTTCAAACTAATGTAAACCATTTATAGTACCTTATATAGATCTACATTTCCGAACCTGAAATGAAACAAAATAAAAAATTGATATGAAATGAAATGAGATCAAATTTTGGGCATCAACATGATTTTTTTGTTTACTATGTGATCCAAAAAGGATTTTGGATAGACTTCTAAGTCTAAGTGTTTCTCGCAGAGGAAAATGAAAGTCCAAGGAAGTTCTTGGAAATAGCCTCATTGCAAAGATCTTTTCTTTCTGAATCTACTACAACTTGAATGGGCTAAAATGAACTTAGGATGCAGAAGTTATCGCAGAAAGAAGATGCCCTTTGTTCTTTGGAAAAAGACGCAAAATCCCCTAAAAATGGCAAAAAAACCCTTATAAGGGAAATCGCATCGAAGATGGTCCAAGAGGCGGACTTAAGCGAAGGCGGAAAAGACCCTAATTAGCCGATCCGATGTATCGGGTTGGAGACAGGCATGTATTCGATATCGGGACCCCGGACTTGGCGATTGCAATTATGTGATATGTCGATTGCCAATGATCGGATCGGCGAATCGGCGTCGTCGATGGACAGAACCCCTAGGTCATTCCAAATGCGATATGCGATAGCGATCGCGACGTGCAATCTTCGCTGTCAGATCAGGGAAGCAATGGACAGCTAGGATTAAATCGGTGACTTGCGATTGCTAGACCCGACGGATTTTATAAGCCCGATTGCATAAAATTTGAAATCCCAAATTTTCAGATTTTCTGTGTATTAGCACATTTTCGCTATAAAATTGAAATACAAAGGAAAATGCCTGAAGCGATAACGCCGGACCCGAAGGGGAATTATAGGTGCAATTCATAAAATTTGAGTTCCGTAAAGGCGGGATTTCGAGCGGGCCTTAGGCGGAAAGTGGTATTGGGTTGGTTTTGCCCAATCCCACACACTGGTCGACACGTGGCTAGTAGAGGAGAGAGGAAAACCGCCTTTTCGGGCGGGTAACCTTTGTATTCCTAAGCTGCCCGAAAATGGATATTGATTATTGGATCGAAGATCTCGCAGATCAACGGTGGGGCTTGCGATAGCGGCCAAAGGTTGACCTGATGTGATTATAGGGCGGATGCGATAAATTTTCAAGTCTGATAGAAAGAGTTCTGTTGAGTTTTTCATGTATTTCTCATGTATTTTGGATTTTACCCAAATCGCTTATACAATGTGATATAACACTTAATGGCGGACCCAATAGGGATTTTAGGGGCGATTGAATGGGATTTCAAGTCCAAAAATCACGCCCGATAGTGTATTTTGCAGAAATATCTGCATAATGAGATTTTCTCAATTTTTGGGTTTTTGCCTATGAGAAGGCCCCGAAACCTTTGTAACCGCTCCTGATCATCATGCCATGCTGCAAGCAGATGTTTTTACAGGCAATGATGCATTTTGAAGCCACGGAGCCGCAGAGCCAGATGACCAGTCGAATTAACAAGGAGCAGGGACGCCGCAGAGGTGCAGAGAGATGATGATACATAGAGAAACGGCTGGAGTAGCCGAAAAGCCGGAAAAGTATCTCAAAGGAGGCAGAGAGAAACGCAGAAGCAAGAAGCAGAGGGAGCGAAAAGCTACTGCGTAGAGCAGCTGATGGAGTCTTTGGGGTCACTTGGAGGTCAAGTGAAAAGCCAGAGCACTGAAAGTCGCAGAAAGCCAAAGCCAAAGCCAAAGAAGCCTGAGTCGAATAGCTAGAGCTAGCGCTGAGAGCCAAAGCAAGAGCCAGACCCAGAAGACCAAGAGCTTTAGAGTCAGGAGATAAAATGGTGTTCTGAACCCATTGTGTTTTGTGTAAACTAGTGAATTTGAGCGTGGAACTTGTAATAAAAGAACTTAGACCATAAGTCCAAAGAACCTAGTTGAGTTGACTAAAGCTCACGGAGATGTAACCCAAAAGTTTTCGGTGAACTTTTAATTAAATTGTTGTCTTATGTGTTTGTTTATTTGTTGTACTGTTTCATTGTTATATGCATGTTATATCAGCTTAAACAACAGAATTTTAAAGCACATAAACAGTGAAAAATAAACATCAGCGTACACCTTATATTCAAGTACATTATTATTTCCGCATTAGTTAAATACATTATTATTTCCGCATTAGTTAATCATAATATCTTGAGAATATTTAAACTTTGAAAGTGAAATTCTTTTTTTTTGTACACAAAAAGCTTTGCCCCATTTTCATATCACTATACAAAAATGTATAAAATGTGTTCATAGAAAAGCGTTTGATATGGGGGGCAACACTATACAGGGAACGGCGCAGTAATAAGTGCAATGCCCGTGCAGTGTGTGTAATGGACGTTCAGAATGTTCGGTTGTAATCTGTGTTATTTATACACTGATTTCCCCAATATTAAAACTGCAGTCCATAAAATTTGGAATTACAAGCTTATTAATGCCTCAAATTTCTGCCAAAGTCACCGCCACCCATACCGTGAGGGCGGCCCTCGACTGCGTTACAGCGTGCTGGGGCTCCTTTCTGTATAGCCTATAAATCCACCGGCACATGCTTTTGCGAATGTTGTTCGGGACATCGGTTACTTGACAATGCCATGTGCCATGGTAAAGTGTGTTGGATCCACGTACAACCAGAGTCGAAAAATTGTTTAAAATGAATCTATGTTAAATGGATGCTCCGAAAATAATAATAATGTGTTTGGTCAGAGGATTTTGGTCTTGGAAAGGAGTAAAGTAATACATTTTTTTTTTGGTAAAGTTCTATAGCAAAATTAATTGAGGTTAATATCCAATTGCTACCATTAAAGGTTAGTTAAGGAAATTGCCATATTTTTATATATTTTATATTTATTATTATTTTTAATTAACATTAATTAATTAATATTCATATTTATATATATATATATATTTTATATTTATTTAATACTAATCCATTGTTATACAATATATTAAAGATTGTGTTTTCACCGTTTAAAAACATAAATTTTTAAACAATTTTACAAAATATGTTTTTGAAATGTTTTGTGCTTCTTAATTAAAAATTTTACAAAATATGTTTTTGAAATGTTTTGTGCTTCTTAAAATGCTATAAGAAGAAAAATACAATAATATTATTTAAAATGAAGATTTATAGTTTTACTCAGAAATATTGGAAGATTTATGGTTTTACTTAGAAACATGGGAGTGGTTGCTCTAATAAATAATATCATTTATTCATTATTCTTTTTATTTTTTATTTGTATTTGTGCTATCATTAATCCATTTTAATTTTAATAATATTTGGGCATGATGTATTTATTATTTTTTAAATTTTATTTGAAAATAATTTTTACAGCTTTTTATTTGTATTTATACTATTATTGACCCATCTTAATTCTGGATTTATCAAGCACTAAGAAACAACAAATTTCTTAAGGTACAAACTTCTTTACTTGAAGAAATATTTGCAATTCAAAAGATTTGAATTCTCTCATATCTTTGTAGATACTTAGTTAAGATGAATCTGTAAACAAAAATATATTATAGACAAAAACATTAATGATGTATACAATTAGTATTAAAAAATTCAGTAGCCTTGCCTTACTTAGATAAGAGGTACCTTAAAACCAGATAAATTTAATTATTTTCATTAATTTTTTAAAATTTAATAACTTTATGAAAAACTTATAATTTTATTTGATAAATTAGAATTAAAAAACCAAATATTTATTTTTATTTTCCAAACTTTTTATTTTACAAAATATCTCTTCATACCCTAACATCATTTATAAAGACCTTTATTTTAAATAGCCAAATATAATTCATTAAATTTTTAAAAATTAAGAAAATAACCGTCTTAATTTAATCATTAGAAAATTTTTATTATTTTTACTTTAACTGAATAATTTAACTAAATAGTTACTAGTATCATTTATTAAAAATAAAAATAATAACTCAATTATTAACTTATTTACTCACAAACACAATAAATATCTAAATATCTAATTCATTGAGATCCGAGCCTATACCATAGAGTTCCCACTGGACCGATCGCCGAGCCTAGACCATAGAGTTCCCATAGGGTTCCTACAAGACCGATCGGAGGGGACAATGAAATTTGTTTGGCTTCATTCGCGATTAGTCTTACCGTACAATGAGTTAGGTTTTTCTTTTCAGTTGACAAGCATCAAGGAATATCTTAGCGTGTTGTGTTTTTTAGAGTTGGGGAGGAAGATGAAATAGGGATGGGGATTGATCCAAAGGAAAAGTCCTTTATCATCATGGGAGCAGGGGAAGGAACAACTACATCAACTCTTGGTTCCGGGATGGGAGGGCAATGGAAAGCCGAAGGACTGTTTAACAATTGACCCTCGATATTAACAGGGCTGCCAGGTCTTGAAAACAAAGGGGGGTCCTGTGGTGAGGCCCGGGGAAAATTAGGTGATCTGGGAAGGTGGTCATCCAGAATCTCTGTAGAAGATAAGCTAGCCGAGGAGAAACATCTTCTCTCCTTTTGTCGATGGAGCCTGTTTTTGAGGCGCTTATGCTGAGGACAGTTTTTAATCAAATGGCCTGTTTTATGGCATGCAACGCACCTGAATGGGATGCCCCAGAAGTCCAATCTTTGCTTAATTAACTGGTCCCTCCAAGCTATCTCGATGTGTTCTGGATAACCCCCCCTGTAGGATTTTTCTATGAGAATCCATGCAATCCTCTTATCCTTTTCACCCAAACACCAAGGATCTACATAGACAAATCTGCCAATGGAATTTCCTATTTCCTCAAGGGTTTCCTTAGACCATAGCTCTAAGGGAAGATTTGGAAGTTTTACCCATATAAGGTTATTGGAGGGTGTATTTTTCAACGGATCATACCCAATATACCACCTGTAAAGAGCAAGGAAGCTTCTTCTAAATACCCATGGCCCTTTAAGAATAGCTTCAGCATCTCCAGCAGCAAGAAAGTGAAAACAGTACCATTCTTTCATAAGGTTTGATATAACAGGAGTGTATCCTATTACAGGCTTCCAATGGATGGCAATCCATTTTCTCATATCAGCATCATTCATCTCGGGGAAATGCCATCTACCTATAAGGGCAAGGTTTTGAAGGCTTTCAATCCTTTCTGTAAGATGGACACTATCAAGCTTGATTGCAGAAGGCGGGGCAGTTATCTTGACAGGGTTTTGCGACTTATTATAGCGATCACGCGAAACCTGAGCCTTTTGTTCCGCATAGCCATCTCTACGGGAAAAATGATGTTTCCTTTCACCCTCTTGACGAGACGGTTTAACAGCCACCTCATCCAAGGTATCTTGCCATCCACTATGTGAGGTGGCGTTCTCCCATGCCCTCTCAGCCTCCATGGTGGCCCTAATGAGAGCCTCGGTGGTAGCTGCATCGGACCCACCCTCCATACGCGGCCAAAAAATCTTTCCTTGGGCTCAGCAAGATTTTGGTCAGGATACCAAAGCATGAGAGTACAAAAGCATAAAAGTTCTCTGGCTTATGACGTAGGGAAGGGAGCTGTGAGAATAAATGCCTAGAGAAGATAGTTAATGGGAAGGAGTTGTTCTGACACCACAGGAGGATTATAGAAAAGTCGAGAGAATGTGAAGGACAGTAGGAGTACGTTCTCGGGATTAATGCATGTACTTGCTCAGGTGATATCAGCTGAGGAGTTCAGAAGGTAAGCTTTAGGATGGCATCAGCTGGCCGCCATTTAGACTACAAAGAGGATATTCCACGGAATTAGCAAAGTTTCAAGGACATATCAGGACAAAAAAGGATAATCATCCAATCCCAATACCGATTTGAATTTTCAAGAACCGGCAATCGAAAAAGGAGAATTTCCGGCTTAGAAGGGAGGAGGACTATTCCGCATCAGGAAGCTGTAAGGATTCGAAGCCGAGACTTCTGTGAGGCTTGGCTAAAGAGATGGGGATTCATTACATGCAATGCAACAACAGTAGATCTCAAAGATGCACCACCATTCACCTATCCTAAACCTAACATCTTTACACGGCTTATAAAGTACTATGATCTTCCTGAATTTTTGGAGAAAATCCTTTAACATCTTGACTAACGCTCCAAAGGAAAGGCTGACCAGAAAGAACATTCATGAAATATAGATACCTATAATCAATTAACCAGATAATGAGTCTACATACTAGATGTTAGCCATCATGAGAAAAACACAGCTGCATCACTAGGCGCGAAACTAAATTGTATACAGAAACATACAAAGAAGGATAGCAATGTACTGACCTTTACGACGAGCGACCACCGCGAGCGAGAGCGCCAGAGACCTCGAGTGACTGAGAAACAACATGCAAGATTTTAACAATACCAGAATATCAGCGAGCGAGGGGGTGATAATTCAAACTAAGGCAAATGAGTAGTCGATTACGAGCCCCCCCGTCCCAGGCGGGAGGGACGACAAGCCGAATGGTCAAGACCGCTCACGAGAGAAAGGACAGAGGTTTTATTCCTGCCCACAAAAAACATGCATGCATGTTCCTCAAGCTTGTGACAGATAGTGTTTAAGGCAACGTGGAAGATAGATGTAGTAGACTCATGCGCAGACTAGGAGTAGCCATGATCTGGATTTAAACAGGAATGCAACAAATTACAGAGATAACCATATACACAAAGATGGAGCGGAAATAATACTTCATTTCATTAATGGAAAATACTGAAATATGCTTACAACCATAAATGGAAATAAACCAGCTAGGGCGATGGTAGCTTATCTCTAAGAAGAGATGTGGTGGCTACATGCCTCTGAACTGTCTTACAATGAGGCTCGAAGGCCTATTTATTATTGAGAAACAATGGAAAACCCTTAACATTCCAAAACCTAACCCTAGGAGATGAAACACCAAACTGTGGGCCCCGTTTGGGTAAATTGGTACATCAACTTCCCGGGGTCGTAACTTTGGCATACGATCTCCATTTGACGCGTACAATAGCTCGTTAGAAAGATCTATCCGAGCACTACCACTTTGGGAAGGGCAACATTAGTCCATGGACCCATGTTGCCCCAAGATTTCCCAAAAAATGTCGTTTAGGGCCTCAAAACGGCTCCAGAAGTTCAGGACTCGAAAAACTGCTAAAAATAGTAAGTTGTGGTACAATTAAGGAAACTGAAAATGCTGAGAGAAACAATGGTGGGGGTCTAGGTGGACTTGGCAGGTGGCCACCAATATCCACCTGGATCATTCCTCCCCCCTTAGGAAGCAATGGTCTCCATTGCGTTGAGTTCCTCCATGAGATGAGGAAACTTTTGCTGAACTTGTTCCCTGGTGAGCCACTTGCCCTGCTGAAGGAGTTGGCCTGCTTTGACAACTCGATACAGTTGTATATTCTGTTGGTGAGTGTTCTTGATCTATGTGTCCATGATCCGATCAGTTGCAGCTTGTTCCATGCAATCTGGATTTAATTCTGTGGGTTTGCGCTGTTCTGCAATGTCGAATGTGTCTAGCAATGGTGGAAAGTATGGCCGAAGGCGGCCCATTTTGAACACTGGGTGCAAGCCAAGGAATGGGGGAATGCTGAGCTCAAATACATTGTCTCCCATAGCCTTAGTAATGGTGTAAGGACCATATCGGAGTGGTCTCAGTTTCCGATAGGCTCTAGTAAGGCATTCCTTTTGTAAATGCAACCAGACTTTGTCGCCCACCTGAAACTTGTGTGGCACCCGATGTTGATCATGTCGCTGCTTGTACTTGGCATTTGATTTCTCCAGAATGTCATGGACCTGCTGGCGAATATGTTGGATGCGCTCAATGAAGCTGGTGGCCTTATCTGTTTCGGACTGGACATGAGCTGAATTTATGTGAGTAGCTGCAAGTGGCATGGCCACATCAATGGGGCATAGTGGCTGGAATCCCAAACCCACCTGAAAAGGGCTATGGCCAGTGGAGCTATGAAGAGCTCGGTTGTAGCTGTGCTGAACATAGGGGAGGCTCTCGTCCCATGTGCGTGGATGCTTTGAATTATACATGCGTAGAATGTGCACAATCATCCTATTGACAACCTCTGTCTGGCCATCAGTTTGAGGATGGAAGGTTGTGGAGTTCGTGAGTCTGGTGTCCAGCATTGACCAGAGACTGGACCAAAATGTGCTGAGAAACCAACTGTCACGATCTGAGATGATAGACTGTGGGATCCCAAAGTGCACCCACACTCGTTCAAAGAAGAGTTTAGCAGTGGCTTCTGCTGTGATATTCTTCTTGCAGGCCACCATAATGGCCATCTTCGAGAACCTGTCGACGACCACAAAAACACAGTCATTTCCATGCTTAGTGGAAGGAAGGCCTGACATGTAATCCATGGAGATGGATTCCCAAGGTTGACTAGGGGTAGGCAATGGGGTATAGAGGCTGTGCTTCTTAATGGTCAGTTTGGCAATGGCACAGGCAGTACATGATCTGATGTACTTCCCAACATCCTGTCGAAGATTCTGCCAATAGAAATAATTTTGCAGTACTGCCACTGTTTTATCGACCCCGAAATGCCCAACAGCCCGACTGTAGTGTGCTTCCCAAATCATCTTGGCACGCTCGCTTGAAGGAACACAAAGGTGACCCAGGTGGCATAACAGGGCATCCTGGAGGTGAAAATCTGGAACATGCCGACCCTCCAAGAGTGTCTGGTATGTGTGGCCGAATTCTGGGTCGCTTTTGTAGAGAAGTGGCCAATCAGAAGTCTCGTGCCCACAAGAGTTGAGAACGGTGGTTAACGCCATGATCGGTGGTCGACTGAGGAAATCTGCAACATTATTGGTGGTTCCCTTCTTATACTTGATATTCAAGTGGAACTGTTGCAGGTATGTAGACCACTTCTGATGGCGATCATTCTGCAATTTCCCTTGGGTCTGTATGAACTGCAGGGGTCGGTGGTCTGTGTGGATGACCGTTTCCTTCCCCAAAATGTAATGCTTCCATTGTCGGCAGGCCTGTACAATGGAATACATCTCTTTATCATAAGTGGGGTACTTTCGGACTGTGTCTGAAAGTGTTTCACTGTGATATGCCACTGGATGTCCATGTTGAGTAAGGACTACCCCAATAGCATAGTCAGAGGCATCTGTCTCGACTTCAAATGGTTGTTGTAAATTTGGTAACGCGAGCACTGGTGTCGTGCAGAGGCGATCCTTCAACTACATGAATGCCTTCTGTTGAGATTCAGACCAAAAGAATTTTGCTTTCGCCCCTCCCTTGGTGACTTGACTCAAGGGCCAAGTAATATGAGAAAACCCCAACACGAACCTGCGGTAGAAGTTGGCAAGACCTAGAAAGCTGCGGAGCTCTGTTAGAGTGGTTGGAGATGGCCAATCCCGAATGACTTGGATCTTGGCTGGATCGACATGCACCCCCTGTTCATCAATGATGTATCCCAGATACTGAACCTGGGTCATGCCAAAAGTGCATTTCTCCAAATTGGCACATAGCTTGTGTTGTCGTAGTGTTTGGAGAACGTGTCGGATGTGGTGGAGGTGCTCTTCCCAACTCTGGCTGAAGATCAGAATATCATCCAAGTATACTACTACAAAGGAGTTGGTGAATGGTCACAAGATGTCATCCATTAGCCTCATGAAGGTTGCAGGAGCATTCGTCAATCCGAAAGGCATAACCAACCATTCGAAAAGGCCCTCCTTGGATTTGAAGGCAGTCTTCCACACATCAGAGGGTTCGATTGGTACCTGGTGATATCCTGACTTCAGATCGATCTTGCTGAAATATTTTGCCCCCTTTAGTTGGTCCAGGAGGTCATCAATCCGCAGGATCGGGTACCTATTACGGACAGTGATCTTGTTCAGCGCTCGATAGTCAATACAGAGTCTCCATGTCCCATCCTTCTTATGTACCAACACGATCGGGCTCCCACAAGGCGATGAACTCGGACGGATGTGACCTTTCTGCAGGAGCTCCTGAATCTGCCTCTTGATTTCATTGTTCTCCAGAACGGAGCGCCGATAAATTGGTCCATTGGGTAGCGGCGCACCTGGGGTCAGATCGATGGAGTGCTTGACCTGATAGTGCAGAGGAACCCCTGCAGGGGAGGTGAAGATGTCCTCGTACTCCTCCACAACCTTGTCAATCTGTAGTTGTCGTGCAGAGGGACCCCGTCTGGAGGCCGCGGCCACTGTCTTCTTCTTTCCTTGAGGGCATATCATCAGGAAAACAAATTTCCTGGTTTTGGAAATGATCTTACTGCATTGTTTTGCAGTAATCAAAGAGATGGCAGTAGGTGGTGCTACCTCTGGTATCCTGTACAACTTATTTCCCAATGTAATAATAACAGCACAGGGCCTTGATTCATACACAACATGTCGCTTTCACAAGTATCGCTGTCCTAATAATACATCACAAACTTCAAGGGGAGCAATGTCACACAATACCTCATCCGTGAAGGGCTTGATGTTGTATTGAAGGCGACACTGCTGGCTCACGCGAAGATCTCGTCCTTGGTGAAGCCACCCAATGGTGTATGGTTGTGGATGTGTTGTGGTCGATAAGCCCAACCGCTTCACGACCTCTGCTGAAATGAGGTTCTTTTGACTCCCGCTATCAACAATGAACTGTATCGGGGAGCCCTTTACCCACATCTGGGAGTGGAAGAGACGCTCCTCCTCCTCTGGATCTTCGGGTTCATTTTTCTGGATCTTGGCGGTAGCAACAGTGGCGTTGGGATTCGCATCAATGATCTGCTTCCCTTTGTCATTCCCCTTATCGGGTTCTGACTCAGAGTCGGAACATGCATCTGATTCTGAAACCTTTAGCTCAGCCACCAGTGACTGCTTGGCCCGACACTCACTTGTGTTGTGAGTGGAGCTCTTATGGAACTCACACCATTTTCCAGTGTCCTTTTTCGACTTCGCGGCGTTGTTCTTTGCTTGCAGCTTCGGCGGGTTGTCTTGGGCTGTCCCGCCTTGGCTTTGTCCTTTGTTCTGTGGTTTAGGGGCACCTTTCCCCTGCTTTGGATTCGAATATCCAAAGTCTCGCTTCTTTTGTTTAAACTTTTGCTCGACCTTGACGACATATCGGTATGCTGCACCGAGCAAGGAGATGTTCAGGAATTGTATTTCTTCCTGGATGTACTTGTGTAGGCAGCCACAGTATTTGAGTATCAAATGTTGCTCCAAATCCTTGATACCCAACTTTGTGCGAAGGGTATGGAAAAGATTGGTGAACTCCGGCATGTCTTGGTCCCTTCCCTGCCGCAGCGTGGTCCACTTTATGTATTCATCCTCATAGCTTCCGACAGGGTAGTACTGCTCCTTGATGGCATCCCGGAATGAATTCCAGGTGGGTGCGGCTGAAAATAGTGAGCCAGTACTTTCATCCTTCTGCTCGTTGTAGGTTTCCCACCAATCCTTGATGTGGGGGCTGCTTTGAGAAGAGCGAAAACAATCTTTTCCCGACTCGAAAATTCATGAACAGAAAAATAACCCTCTAGCAAATTTAACCATTTATCTACGGCATCTGCGTCTATCTGACCCTCAAATATGGGGATTTCAAAATTAAACTTGTACCTTAAAGGGCATGGCGTTTCCAGAGTAGCTGTTGGAAGCCGATGCGTCGCTTCTGGGTAGCCGTTGAAGGATCTGGGCAAAGTTGTCCATCATCGCGTTCCGTTGTCGCTCGAGGGCTTCTTCGAGCAAGATTTTGATGGGATCTCCTGCCCCCTCGTCTTTCTTCTCATCCGCCATGGGAGGCCGTCGGGATTTGCGAGGCTGGTCTTGCAAAGGTTCGACCAATTCAAGCCCTAACTCCTTATATCCCAACCTTGTTGGGGACAGGCAAAGAAAAACAGAGAAAAAGCAGACCGCTCTGATACCACTGATCCAGATTTAAACAGGAACGCAACGAATTACAGAGATAACCATATACACAAAGATGCAGCGGAAATAATACTTCATTTCATTAATGGAAAATACTGAAATATGCTTACAACCATAAATGGAAATAAACCAGCTAGGACAATGGTAGCTTATCTCTGAGAAGAGATGTGGTGGCTGCGTGCTTCTGAACTGTCTTACAATGAGGCTCGAAGGCCTATTTATTGTTGAGAAACAATGGAAAACCCTTAACATTCCAAAACCTAACCCTAGGAGATGAAACGCCAAACTGTGGGCCCCATTTGGGTAAATTGGTACATCAACTTCCCGGGGTCGTAACTTTGGCATACGATCTCCATTTGACGCGTACAATAGCTTGTTAGAAAGATCTATCCAAGCACTACCACTTTGGGAAGGGCAACATCGGTCCATGGACCCATGTTGCCCCCATATTTCCCAAAAAATGTCGTTTAGGGCCTCAAAACGGCTCCAGAAGTTTAGGACCCGAAAAACTGCTAAAAATAGTAAGTTGTGCTACAATTAAGGAAACTGAAAATGCTGAGAGAAACAATGGTGGGGGTCTAGGTGGACTTGGCAGGTGGCCACCAATATCCACCTGGATCAGGCCATGGCTGGAATGGAGGTAGGACGTGGCGAAAGGGTAAGGTTGCACGTTAAGTGAAATCTTCCATCATTAGGCCTGAAACGGTGGCCTCTGATTCACCCCGCGACTCAGCTGCAACTATCCATAGGCGACCGCTTCTGGTGTTGAGAGCTGGTTGGTCCCGGAGAAGGCGCTCTCGCTGCTGTGTGTCGCTCTCAAACACCCACGTACAACCAGTGTTACAAAATTGTTTAAAATGAATCTATGTTAAATGGATACTACGAAAATAATAATAGTGTGTTTGATGTTGGAAAGAAGTAAATGTCATACACATTTTCTCTTTTGTAAAGTTTTATAGCAAAATTAATTGAGGTTGATATTCAATTATTATATAAAAGGTTAGTTAAGGAAATTGATATATATATCTCTATATATAATTATTTTTTACTAACATTAATTAATGAATGTTTATGTATATGTATATATATATATATATATATATTTTTTTTTTTTTCTATTTCTATTTAATATTAATCAATTGTTATACAATATATTAAAGATAGAGTTTTCACAATTTAAAAACATAAATTTTTAAATATGTTTCGAAATATTTTGTGTAAATAGAAAAAATATAATATAATAATGCTATTTAAAATGAGAGTGCATGTGAATGTGAACATGCTGAGGGAGACGACGGATCCTCTCCCAATTTTCAGAGGTTCCTATATGTGCCTGTGATACCCTATGACTCCTTATCAATTCACTAGAATCACTCAAATCCAAAATCCTCAAATTGGTCACCCTGTCGATTCTCTAAGGCAATCTCCTAATATTATTACATCGAATAATTCTCAACAAATGAAGTTTGGCCATCATCCCCGACTCCAACCCTGGTAGTTCTTCCAGTTTATCCAATCCCACTAACCACAACACCTCTAGAGTCGGAAAGGCATCTACACATCCAAAGTTGAAACCCAATTCTATCAGATTCGAACAATGTTCAATTTGTAGGTGCCACAACTGGGGCATCCTCTCTAGTGGGGGAAACTGCTTAATATTCTAGCAATACGATAGCTCAAGCCACCTGAGATTTGTAAATTGGGAAATCCAAGTTGGAAGTTGTTGCAGATCCTGAACAGAAAGTTGAAGTATCTCTGGATTTGACATGCTTCTCATGCTTTCTGGAAGAGCCCCAACTTTCTCATGTTCAATCACAAGGTTCTCATTTCCACAAAATTTCTCATTAATTGCTCGGGAACACCTACATTTTTCCTACAATCAAAGTCCAAGTGTCTCAAATGCCACATGTTGCAGAGATCGGATAAACACATTTTATGCTCGTCTGATCTCGATTTTTCCTTAGGTGCGCGCTGCTCATGCCCCCAATTGAGATTTGATTAGTTGTACAAATTGAGACTCAACAAAGAGGTGAGCTCAGAGAGGTAATGTGGCAGATATCTTAAATTCCAATGCTCCACACATTTTAAATTACCCATGATAGAAGGCAGGTATTCTAACTTCCAACGTGCGGAGAGATCAATTATTTGAAGCCTTCTGAGATTCTTGATAGAACTCAGAAGCCTCTTGATCTTTGTTCGTGACAATTTCAAGCTCACGAGGTTTTTTAGGTAGCCTATAGATTCTGGAAAAAAGATATATAGGCCTATGGTTTTTAACTATATTAGCACAACCACATTAATAAATGTGGTTAATTTTCCACCTTTTATATGTCAATTGCATATGAAAATGATTTCAATCAATATATATCAACCACATTTATTAACATAGTTGTGTTAGTTGATAGTCAACATGCATGGGGAGGATTAGTAGGCCATGGTTGACCATGGATGCCCATGGTTGACCATGGATGCCCATGGTTGGCTATAGTTGGACATGTTAAGTATGGTTGACAATGATGAGTATTTGTGAACATGGTTGACCAATTTGACCATGGTTGACCATAGTTTTCTATCATAGAATATGGTCGTCCATTTTGCCAATGGATGACCATGTTTAATCTTGGTGTCTTTGGTTGAGCATGTTTGACCATTCTAACCATGGTTAAACATGGGTTGACCATGGTTTTCCAAGGTTAACTATGGTTGACCAGAGATTACCATGGTTGGTCATAGTTGACCATCATTAACTATGGTTAACCATGGTTGATTATGGCTAACAGAAGTTTACCATGTTTTACCATGGGTAACCATGGAAACTAGAGTCAACAATGGTTGTTGATGGCTGACCATGTTGATGATAATTGTCTACAAACTACCATAGTTGACTATGGTCAATCACAGTTAACCATAGTAAATCATGGTGACCATAGTTGACTATGATTAACCACATTGACTATGAATGGCAATGATTCACTATGGGTGAGCATAGTTGACTATGATGATTAGAGTTGATTGAAGATAACCATGCTTTCTTATGGTCGACTAAGGTTGACATTGGTTGGTTGTGGTTGATTATATGGTGACTATTGTTTATCGAAGAAGACAATGCTTGCTCATTGTCAAGTAAGGTTGACCATGGTTGATTATAATTGCCCATGGTTTACTATGGTTGATTAAAATTGATATGGTTGACTATGGTCAACATTAGTCAACAATGATCAACTTTGGTCAATCATGATCAACTATGATTTGATTTTTGTTTGTCACATTGTGACGCAAAGTTTTACTCATTACATGTGACATTATTTTTTGTTCATCATATTACAATGCTACTTTTCATGCATCAAATTGCGATGTTGATTTTTGTTTGATACGTTGTCATGTTAATATTTATTTATCAGATTATTATGTCAATTTTTAAACATGGTTGTATATGGTCAATTGTAGTTGACTATGGGTGAACATTATATTTATCAATGTTTAAATATAAATGAATATTGTTGACCATGTTAATCATGGATTACCATGGTGACCAATATATAAATTATAAAATAATATATTAAAAGAAATATGTTATTATCTTGGATATGTGCTTTATGATTATAAATTATATATTATAATAAATGCTATGTATGTTAAATTATATCAAGAATATTATAATTAAAATATACAAATTATAATCAAAATTGTGTTTAGTTATGTTTTTCTCTCTAGATATATTTTCTTTATGTGTATCTTTTCCATAAGTAATGTGTAACAGAACTGAAATTTAAAAAATATTGACATACTTACATTACATCTAACATCTAACGTCTAACACCTACACATTTCCTCTATAATGGGTTGTAGAGCACCTCTTTGTACAATTATGCATATAGTATTTTAGTTAAAAAAATTAGAATCTTTATGGTTTGAATTATACCATCATAGACCCATATTAACCTCACATTTATTAGGGGCGAAGAGGGATCAAATATCTTGAGTTGCAAACTTCTTTTAGAGAGTAAAACTTGCAGCTCGAGAGTTTTTGATCCCTCTCAGTGCTTGATAGATAGAGATTAAGATGGACTTATGCTCTGTGAGCATGTGTATGTGAGTGTGTGTGTGCGCGTGTCCAAGGAAAGAATTACACATCTCCTTTATTTTGACCAAAACACCAATAAACAATTTTATTGATAAGCCTTTTTTTTCTACTTACTTTATAGCATATATACATAATTGATATTTAATATTTTACTCAACATGAGCATTAAAATGTTTTGTTTATAAACCACATAGTTCACATAAAATGTTTATATCGATGTAATAAGCTTTCTCTTTTTGTCTTTCTCAAAAGAACACACACATATATAATTTTCTCAGTTTATATATAAAGTTGATATTGAATTATTATTTAGTATGGATATTGAAATATTTAATTTAAAGATTATATTGAAAAAAATTGTTATTAAATTTTTTAATTTTAGTTTTTTTTTTTTAAATATAACTTAATAACAACATCTCTCCTATACTAAATTATAAAAAACTTCAATTTCAATAAATAAATAAATAAATATTTTTAACATTATAATTTAATTATAAATAAATTTAAATATATATTAATTTTAATTATTACTTTTCCCTTTTTTTTTCTTTTGAGATATATTATGACTAAGCTTAAAATAATAAAATACATAAGTAGATAAATGTATATATTAATTTTGTTAAATCTTTTAATACATATATCTTATTAAATTAATATATATATATATATATATATACACGAATTTAATATAAAAAAATATTGGAAATTGTCTTTCATTGTAAAATTAACAATAACTTGAACTACCTATCTTTTTCAGGGGGGAAAGAATCCCCGTTGAAGAAGCAACATATTACATTATATACAATATCTGTACAAATCTGTACAATCGAAATTCTTACAATCGTTGCGTCTCTCTGACAGCAACCCAGCATAGTCATCATATGATGCATAACATCCAGCGTGTAGGCGCGAATGGAACCTAGGTAGAGAAGGCATTATTGCACCGTCCCAACCACCCATGACACAACGCGGGTACAACTCGAGCTACGTATCTTCATTATTTATTTGTTTTCGTGATGGACCAAAATTTAATGATGAACATGTAAATTAGATATTTTAAATAAATTAATTTATAATAAAGAAATAATATTAAATAGAGTGAATAATTAACGTATATATAATTTTAATTTGGTTAAATCTTTTAATACATATATTTTATTAAATTGAAAAATATATGGAATTTAATATAGAAAATATTGGAAATTGTTTTTAACTGTAAAATTAAAAATTATGAAATATAAAAACTGAGCTAAATGCCTTTATTATTTATTTATTTTAATGATGAATATGTAAATTAGATAATTTAAATAAATTAATTTTATAAAAAAAATAATATTAAACACTATACGCAAAGACTAATTAACATGTTTCTTTTTCTCATATCAATTCAAAACCGTATTATTTCTATTTTATAAATAAAATTATTTCCATTGTATAATGTAATGGATTTTTTGTTTGACGAGTTATTAGTCTTTGTTTTACCAAAACAATTTGCGTCTTCTCTATCATTTAACATAACATATCCAATTCCCCGATAGGAGTGGGAATGAGCTCATAAGGCAACTTACATTCGAATGTGTAATGCTACCGACAGGTGTCCACACGAGCTCCATACGTGGAAGCACAACGATATGAGAGACGAGCACCAACAACCGGCGACGCTCCCTCGTAAATGTGCGAAGGTAATGTGGGAGCAATGATACATGTTATTTTTGTTCATGGTTTCCGGTGTGTCTCTTGTAGTAATCGGCAGGGTTCCCATAATGGCTCTGACGTGCTCAACTCTTAGAGGAAATGATGTACGTTTTGAGCTCATTTATGGCTAGCTGCGATACAAAAAGAATGTCCTCCTTAACAAGTGTGCTGGAGTTAACATTTGTCATATCCATCTTTTTTTCACGAGTAGATAAATAGTGTTTTTATCTCACGACATTTCTCCTCCTCTTGTCGTTGTACATGTGTTAGATTAGTCAAAGGGTGGTGAGAGTAGTCTTTGGAGGAGGTGATGAAAGGTTTTTGGTCATTGTTGTTTAGTTTATTGTGTGATGATTTGCATTGTGTGCTACAAATTTTGGAAGCTATTTGTTGAAAAATTGAGATGCAATTACCTAAGAAGGGAAGCGAGTGAGGTTTTAAGAGTTTATTTTTTTAAGATCTTTGACTTTTTGAAAAAGGTAAATATTATTTATCGTTTTACAGCACAGTGCAGCCTTGAGGCTTGTTTTGGAGTTGGTGGTCATGATTCCTTCATCGGCTCTCCAAGATTCATATTTTCCAGATATCTCACTCAATTATCCGATTTTGGTATGTGGGGTTTGGTATCTTGGGAATTTTTCTATCTGGTTTTAGTAGTACCTTCTACCATGGCTTTCTGAAGACGCAATTGAGGATTTTATGGTTTACTGTGCTTAGTTTTGGGTTACATTGTTTGACGTTGGTGCCTGGTAACAAATTTCAGTTAGTAGTCGAGGATTTTCTGCCTTTGTAATGTGTGGGTAATCTGTTTGTGTCAAATTGTCGCCACGAGGCTAAGATCGGTTGTTTGAGTCAAGTCTAGAAGAAAAAAAATTGGTCTGTAGGCAATGATTTTATGCTATTGTATTATGTGGGTAGTCCTATTGTAGGTAATGATTTTATGCTATTGTATTATGTGGGTAGTCCTATTATATCGATCTGTCTCCACAGGTTAAAGAATTATGGTTCTCAAATGTTTTGTGCTTTAGAGATGACATAGTCTTGTTTGGGCATTGTCCAATTAATCGCTCTATGAGTCAATTTACAAGTCGTGGGGTCAATCAAGTTAGTGTCAATATTGCATACCATTGTGTGACTGTGCCACCTCGTCAAAGAATGGTAAGCCGACAGGGTGGTGCCATTAGCAAGTTTATTACTTAGCACAAACATTTATTTGGATGGAATTCAGTGGCAACCTTGTTTGACTAAGATCCTATGGAGACTGGACACCTTGAAGTCAGAGAATTTGGCTATAAGACCTATTTCTTTGATTCAGAAGTGGGCAACCAAAATCTTAAATGGATTCTCGACCCTGGGAAATTTAGAAGAAGAAGACTACACTTGCATTCTGTTGCAGTACATCAACCACTGTACACTCTATTTCGTTTTGTGCTCTGAGACAAACATGTGTATAATTACAAGGTTTTTGCAGGCAAGAGAACATAAAATGCTTCCTGAGAAATGTTCATTCCTCCTAAGGAATATCAGTTTATGTTTGGATGACATACTCACGTGTTTGCAAAGGGTGGAAATGTATGTAGTGTCAGATTCCAATTACGGCTTTGAAGATATCACTAGCACTCCTACCGTGATTAATTCTCAAGCGATCAACATTGTTCCACCAACTAATGGACCTTTCCTCTCTCTAGTTGTCATTTTAGACTAAGGGCAATGTTTTGGCTACAAAGCATCCTTTTGGCACTTTTTGTCAACAAGAACTGCAGACCAGTGTTTCGACGGGCTTCATGGTATCGATCACAAAAACCGATAGCGGGTTTTTACTCTCTCTTGTTTCACTATACTGATTAAAAATTTCCTATTATAGTTATGTATTTTGGAACTACGAATCTTGCAATCTTTTTATGCGGAAACATATATATAGTTATCATGTGTGTGATGTTTTGTAAAACCAGTGGTAAATGATGATTAAACTAGTTTCTATTTTTTGGAAGTTTTGATGTTATTCGGAGATATTTTGCTAGAAATTTGCACTTCCAAATTAATCTTTTTGAATAAGCACGTTTTCAATGTAAAATCCTTTTATTAATAAAAAATTATACAGACTTTTATTAGGCTTTGTGTCTGTGGAGCAAAGTGGACATCACCAGTCTAATTTTGTCCAGAAATTCTCCACCATAATTGATGTGTTAGGCAACATGAAATACAACACAAAATGTACTACGTGTGGCGTATCCATTAAATCCTACGATTGTGTCATGCATCCATTAAATCCTACGATTGTGTCACAAGTCTCAACTATGAGAGCTCACCTAGGACAGGCAAGGAAGTATGAGAAACATATGGGTCCATTATATATAGGCATTGTTAGCCACAATTTCGCTTAGATAGTGAATTTCTGGTTGTAATGTAGTGAGGAATTCTTTGAGAAATCCGAGTGTGAAGTGTTTAAGTCATTTTTTTTGTATCGCTGAAAAAATTGAGTGTGGGAATGTTTAAATCAAATTTTTGATGGCACAAATGGATTTAGTATCATCAAAAATTGAAATTTAACATAGCCCAAATTTTCAAAAAATTCTAATAAATTTTATCCAAAATTTCTATTGTTTTCCAAACCAAAATGTAAACCGTTTATACTACCTTATATAGATCTACATTTCCCAACCTGGAATGAAACAAAATAAAAAAATTGATCTGAAATGCAATGAGATCAAATTTTGGGCATCAACATGATTTTGTTGTTTACTATGTGATCGAAAATGGATTTTGGATAGACTCCTAAGTCTAAGTGTTTCTCGCAGAGAAAAATGAAAGTCCAAGGAAGTTCATGGAAATAGCCTCATCGCAGAGGTCTTTTCCTTCTAAATCTACTGCAACTTGAATGAGCTAAAATGAACTTAGGATGTAAAAGTTATCACAGAAAGAAGATGTCCTTTGTTCTTTGGAAAAATAGACAAAATCCCCTAAAAATGGCAAAATAACTGTTATAAAGGGAAATCGCATCGGAGATGGTCCAAGAGGACGACTTAAGCGGAGGCGGAAGAGACCCCAATCAGCCGATCCGATGTATCGGGTCAGAGACAGGCATGTATGCGATATTGAAACCCCGGACTTGGCGATTGCAATTATGCGATATGCCGATTGCCAATGATCGGATCGGCGGATCGGCATTGACGATGGACAGAACCCCTGGGTCATTCCAAATGCGATATGTGATAGCCATCGCGACGTGCAATCACCGCTGTCGGATCAGGAAAGGAATGGATGGCTAGGATTAAATCGACGACTTGTGATTGCCGGACCGGACAGATTTTATAAGCCCAATTGCATAAAATTTGAAATCCCGGATTTTTGAATTTTCTATGTATTAGCACATTTCCGCTATAAAACAAAAATACAAAGGAAAACGCCCGAAGCGATAAAGCCGGACCCGAAGGGGAATTATAGGTGCAATTCATAAAATTTGAGTTCCGTAAAGGCGAGATTTCGGGCGGGCCTTAGGCGGAAAGCGGTATTGGGCTGGTTCTGCCCAATCCCACACACTGGTCGACACATGGCTGGCAGAGGAAAAAGGAAAACCGCCTTTTCGAGCAGGTTACCTCTGTACTCCTAAGCCGCCCGAAAATGGATATCGACTATTGGATCAGAGATACTGCAGATCAACGGTGGGGCTTGCGATAGCGGCCAAACGCTGACCCGATGTGATTATAGGCAGATGCGATAAATTTTCAAGTCCGATAGAAAGAGTTCTGTCGAGTTTTTCATGTATTTCCTGTGTATTTGAATTTTACCCAAAACACTTATACAATGTGATATAACGCCTAATGGCGGACCCGATAGGGATTTTAGGGGCGATTGAATGAGATTTTAAGTTCGAAAATCACTCCCGATAGTGTATTTTGCAGAAATATTTGTGTAATGAGATTTTCTCAATTTTTGGGTTTTTGCTTATGAGAAAGCCCCGAAACCTCTGTAACCACTCCTAATTATCATGCCATGCTGCAAGCAGGCGTTTTTACAATCAATGATGCATTTTGAAGCCACGGAGCCAGATGGCCAGTCGAACTAACAAGGAACAGGGAAGCCGTAGAGGTGCAGAGAGATGATGATATGCAGAGAAATGGCTGGGGTAGTTGAAAAGCCGGAAAAATACCTCAAAGGAGGCAGAGAGCAAGGCAGAAGCTAGAAGTAGAGGGAGCGAAAAGCTACTGTGCAAAGCAACTGAGGGAGTCTTTGGGGTCACTTGGAGGTCAAGTGAAAAGCGAGAGCGCTGAAAGTTGCAGAAAGTCAAAGCCAGAGCCAAAGAAGCCAGAGCCGAAGAGCCAGAGCTAGAGCGACAACCAAGAGCGAGAGCCAGAGCTAGAACTGAGAGCCAAAGCAAGAGCCAGAGCCAAAAAGCTAAGAGCTTCAGAGCCAGGGGATAAGATGGTGTTCTGAACCCATTGTGTTTTGTGTAAACCAGTGGATTTGAGCGTGGAACTTGTAAAAGAACTTAGACCATAATCCCAAAGAGCTAGTCGAGTTGACTAAAGCTCATGGAGACTTAGCCCAAAAATTTTGGGTGAACTCCTAATTAAATTGTTGTCTTATGTGTTTGTTTATTTGCTACAATGTTTTACTATTATATGCATGTTATATCAGCATAAACCACAGAATTTTAAAGCACATAAACAGTGAAAAATAAACCCGAACAACATCTTATATTCAAGTACATTATTAATTCCGCATTAGTTAATCATAATATCTTGAGAATATTTACGCTTTGAAGTAGTAAAAATTTTTGTAAATTCAAAAAAACACTTTTAATGCCCCATTTTCAAATCACTATGCAAAAGTGTGTTCATAGAAAAGCGTTTGATATGGGGGCAACACTATACACGGAACGGGGCAGTAATAAGTGCAATGCCCGTGCAGTGTGTGTAATGGACTTTCAGAATGTTCGGTTGTAATCTGTGTTATTTATGCACTGATTTTCCCAATATTAAAATTGCAGTCCATAAAATTTGGAATTACAAGCTTATTAATCCCTCAAATTTCTGCCAAAGTCACCCCCACCCATACCATACCGTGAGGACGGCCCTCGACTCCGTTACACTGTGCTGGGGTTCCTTTATGTATAGCCTATAAATCCACCGGCACATGCTTTTGCGAATGTTGTTCGGGACATCGTTTAGTTGACAATGCCATGTGCCATGGTAAAGTGTGTTGGATCCACGTACAACCAGAGTCGAAAAATTGTTTAAAATGAATCTATGTTAAATGGATGCTCCGAAAATAATAATAATGTGTTTGGTCAGAGGATTTTGGTCTTGGAAAGGAGTAAAGTAATACATTTTTTTTTTTTGTAAAGTTCTATAGCAAAATTAATTGAGGTTAATATCCAATTGCTACCATTAAAGGTTAGTTAAGGAAATTGCCATATTTTTATATATTTTATATTTATTATTATTTTTAATTAACATTAATTAATTAATATTTATATATACATATTTTATATTTATTTAATATTAATCCATGGTTATACAACATATTAAAGATTGTGTTTTCACCATTTAAAAACATAAATTTTTAAACAATTTTACAAAATATGTTTTTTAAATGTTTTGCGCTTCTTAAGAAGAAAAATATAATAATATTATTTAAAACGAAGATTTATGGTTTTACATTGGAAGATTTATTGTTTTACTTAGAAACATGGGAGTGCTTGCTTTAATAAATAATATCTAGTTTTTAATAGCATTCATTATTCTTTGTATTTTTTAAATTTTATTTGAAAATAATTTATTTATTTATTTGTATTTGTGCTATCCCTAATCTATTTTAAGTTTAATAATATTTGGGCATGATGTATTTATTATTTTTTAAAGTTTATTTGAAAATAATTTTTACAGCTTTTTATTTGTATTTGTATTATTATTGACCCATCTTAATTCTAGATTTACCAAGCACTAAGAAACATCAAATTTCTTAAGGTATAAACTTCTTTTTTAGTGCAAAACTTGAGAAAATATTTGCAACTCAAAAGATTTGAATTCTCTTATATCTTTGTAGATACTTAGTTAAGATGAATATGTCTAAACAAAAATATATTATAGACAAAAACATTAATGATGTATACAATTAGTATTAAAAAAATTCAGTAGCCTTGCCTTACTTAGATAAAAGATACCTTAAAACCAGATAAATTTAATTATTTTCATTAATTTTTTTAAATTTAATAACTTTATGAAAAACTTATAATTTTATTTGATAAATTAAAATTAAAAAAACCAAATATTTATTTTTATTTTCCAAACTTTCTTTTTTGACAAAATATTTCTTCATACCCTACCATTATTTATAAAAAGCTTTATTTTAAATAGCCAAATATAATTCATTAAATTTTTAAAAATTAAGAAAACAACCGTCTTAATTTAATCATTAGCAAATTTTTGTTATTTTTACTTCAACTGAATAATTTAACTAAATAATTTAGTTCCTAATATCATTTATTAAAAATAAAAATAAAAACTCAATTATTAACTTATTTACTCACAAACACAATAAATATCTAAATATCCAATTCATTGAGAGCCGAGCCTAGACCATAGAGTTCCCACTGGACCGATCGCCGAGCCTAGACCATAGAGTTCCCCAGGACCGATCGGAGGGGACAATGAAATTTGTTTGACTTCATTCGCGATTAGTCTTACCGTACAATGAGTTAGGTTTTTCTTTTCAGTTGACAAGCAGAAGGAATATCTCAGCGTGTTTTGTTTTTTAAAAGGTAATAAGGAAGGAAAAAGTTATAACTGGTTATATACATAATAATTAAGATAGATTTATTTTAAATATGGATTTAATGTGAGTAGGAAGGATTTAATTTTTTATATGTAATTTATTTTATGAATTAATATTATTTAAATATTTTATATAGTTATTTATTTTTTATTTTTAAATTAAAAAAAAAAAATACAATTTTTTTTTTTATAATTATTTATTTTTTTATTTGACAAATAAACAACTCTACCTATTATATTATGCTATAAAATAAACCTTTCTCCTCAATAAAACTTAAATATAAATAACCTTTCTCCTCAATAAAACTTAAATATAAATAACTTAAATATAAATAGATAAACTCTCATTAAATCCTCCCAAAATACATTCAATTGACACCCCTAGAATCCACTCAATGAGTTAAATAATTAATGTGTCTTAGATATACACTCAATGAGTTAAATAATTAATGTGTCTTGGATACCCTATCGTATAGGTAATGCTTCGCTAGTAAGACATGTTAGAATAATTCAAATGAAATGTTGAATAATTCAATGGTTAATGTTAATCCACATGGCTCTCGCATTTATCCCCACTAAAACCACGGCTCCGTTTTGGAATTTAACAGTGAAGCTTTTTCAGTAAAAAAATAAAATAAAATTTATATTAATATGTGCAATATATACATATAAAACTGTTCTGTAGAGCATTTATTATATTTTATATGCAGTAGAGAAGGCTGAAGATATATATGGATCATATCCAACATATCATCAGATAAGCATATCATTTTCATTTTTCAGAAATATGATCCAGATCAAAAGATATATAGATAGAAGATCCAAAACAGATTACCAGAATTCGTACACCCAAAAAAAAATAGGGAAATGACAACATACCTCTATTTGTGGAGCATCATTAATCAGAATATATGAAGAAACAGAAATCTGAGAGATAGCTAGATACTGGGAATAGAGAAATCCTCACTTGTACCTCCCATTTCCATATACCAGAAGCTATTGAGGTTACAAAACCAATTACATTCATTATAGGAGCAACTTCTGTTACCCCTTTTGGATTATAATCGAAATGTAGACATTTCGATGAAATGGTTAAGTATTAATCGAAATGTAGACATTTCGATGAAATGGTTAAGTATGGAAACCAGTGACTTCTAGCGGATGCAATCTAAGGATCCAGTTTGTTCACGAGAGTGCGTGTGAATGTGAACGTGCTGAGGGAGACGACGGATCCTCGCCCAATTTTCAGAGGTTCCTGTATCTGCCTGTGATACCCAGTTATTACTCCTTATTAATTCACTAGAATGACTCAAATCCAGAATCCTCAAACTGCTCAACCTGTCGATTCCCTCAGGCAATCTCCTAATGTTATTACATCGAATAATTTTCAACACACGAAGTTTGGCCATCGACCCCGACTCCAACGCTGGTAGTTCTTCCAGTTTATCCAGTCCCACTAACCACAACACCTCTAGAGTCGGAAAGGCATCCGCACATCCAAAGTTGGAACCCAATTCTGTCAGATTCAAACAATGTTCAATTTGCAGGCGCCGCAACTGGGGCATCCTCTCTAGTGGGGGAAGCTGCTTAATATTCTGGCAATACGATAGCTCAAGCCACCTGAGATTTGTAAATTGGGAAGTCCAAGTTGGAAGTTGTTGCAGATCCCGAACAGAAAGCCGAAGTATCTCCAGATTCGCCATGCCTCTCATGCCTTCTGGAAGAGCCCCCAGCTTTCTCATGTTCAATCTGAGGGTTCTCATTTCCACCAAAGTTCCCATTAATTGCTCGGGAACGCCGACTTCTTTGCTGCAGTCAATGTCCAAGTGCCTCAAATGCCACATGTTGCAGAGATCGGATAAACGCATTTTATGCTCCTCCGATCTCGAGTTTTCTTCAGGTGCACGTTGCTCATGCCCCCAAGTGAGATTTGAGCAATTGTACAGATTGAGACTCAACAGAGAGGTGAGCTCAGAGAGGGAACGTGGGAGATATCTTAAATTCCAGCACCAGCTCAGATTCATGTGCTCCATACATTTGAGATCACCCATCACGGAAGGCAGGTATTCTAACTTCCAACACGCGGAGAGATCAATTATCTGAAGCCTTCTGAGATTTTTGACAGACCTCGGAAGCCTCCTGATCTTCGTTCGTGACAATTTCAAGCTCACGAGGTTTTTTAGGCAGCCTATAGATTCTGGCAAAGACTGTAAATCAGTCCAACTAAGGTCAAGTATTCGCAAGCACGGAAGGTTTGTTAGGAATTCATTTGGAACCTGTTTTAGATATCTATTGTCGCGCAGCAATAATGTGGCTAGTTTTGGGTAGTGGAATCTTTCAGGAAGGGAGCTGATGTTGTTTCTTACCAGCGATATTCTTCTACGACCCTGAAACAGGTGCAGTGGAAGGGTGTTGGAATTCATACCCGCTCTGAAGAGGCATCTTTCTTCTTCTTCAGCAATGTAAATAGCCATGTCTCTTAGCACGTCATGCATCTTGCAACTCACAACACGTCCTTCCCAGTCTTTACTGGCGATGTCAATCAAACAATTATCAATAAGAATATTCAAGTAATGTCGCCCAATCTCTTCTACGTCCGAGCAGCTCCTATTGGCAGTGGCACTCCCCAGTAATCCTTCGGCAATCCAGAGTTGTATGAGATATTCTGTGTCCATCTCTTCGTCTTCTGGCAAAGCGGCACAATAAAGAAAACAGGGTTGAAGACACAGAGGCAGAGCATTGTAGGTCAATCTTAGCTTCGCGAACAACTCTGTTTCTGCGTGTGGACGAGTCGAATAAAAATTTCTGTCTGTATTTCTAAGCTGATCCAATGCAAGCCTCCACTGTCGATGATCTCCTTCTCCTACCATTGCTACTGCAATGGTCTTAATCGCAAGAGGAAGCCCCTTGCATTCCTTAGCGACGGACTTGGCAGTTTCCTCCACTTGATCGATTTCCTCACACCCTCGAAAGGCATAATAGCAGAACATTTCCCAACTTTGTTCTTCTGTCAATGGTTCAACCCTCATTATATGATTGGCTCCCATCCTTCGGAGAACGCTGTGATCACGGCTTGAAATGATAAATTTCCCTTTAACTGAGTCGCGAAACCCAGTTAATTGCTCTACAATTCTCTCACCTCCAGACCATACATCATCTTAAATCATCAAGAACTTCTTATCTTTGAGGAATGCATAAATTTCAAACCTGGATTCCTCTTCGCTGGCAACTTCGTCCAAATCCAAATCAATTTGTCTGCACAGCATAGCCTGTAGCTTTTGAACTACAGGATTCTGGGAAATGGTCAGCCAAATTACCAAGCCCCCAGATGTCTCCTGGATGCCTTCACAAGTTACTAATTTTTGCAGGAGATGGGTTTTACCAACTCCGCCAATTCCAGTCACTCCAGTGATATTTGTAGTACCACTTTGCATCAAAAAGCGATGGAGAGCTCTTACATTGGTTTCGATTCCAACGGTGTATGGCTCAAGGATTGTGGGGAAGGCAGTAGCAGCAGTTCTGAGCCTGGCCATTTTATTTTGATTTTGATTTTGAGGTTCAGCCGGTCCATTCATTCGGCGCATTTGACACATTAAACTCACAACCGATGCGTCCTTCTTTAGGCCTTTGATCCTTTTGGTGAGGCCTTTGATTCTCCGACCTAATCGATAGCGTTGAATAAAATTGTGAAAAGCAATGTCGCCAGAATTGCATTCGTCCACAAGCTCCTCCGCATCCTCCAGGGTCTTCTGCAGTCTTTGAAGCCAATTTTTCATAGAATTGGGCGTGTCCTGCGAGTTCGACATGCTGTCCACAACCATTCTAACAAACTCGAGCTCCTCGCAGATGGCATGGAAATTATTCTTGAAATGGACAACAGACACCGCATCCTCAACAAACTTACTCAACAAAACAGACACCAGCGGCTGTGAGAATGCTGAAATCATTGTTTGCTCCATGCTTATGCTTAGAAGTCGATAAATTTGCATTCTAGCGAGCTTTAACCGAGCCGCCATAGCTCTGAGGCAGTTTCGTTGTAATAGGTAAAACATTCATCGCTCGTTTTTAGAGTCGCATAGATATTTTCAGCACGCTTAGAAGTCAATAAATTTGCATTCCAGCGAGCTTTAACCGAGCGGCGACTAGGTATTGCAAGCGAATGCAGCGTCCAACGAAGTTACGGAGAAACCCGTTTAGCCGTGTGGACTGTTTAATTTCATTAGAAAAATGTCAAATTTGTTTAACAATATCTTCTTAGACGAATAATTTCAATCCTCTTATGGATATGAAATTCAATTTTAAGATTATAATTAAATTAAATTAAACGCCTCATAATATTTAATAATTTAATTTTTAGATTATAATTAAATTAAAGTCAGCACTAATTTATGTATGATTTTTATTTTATTTTAATTTATTAGTATTTAGTTAATAAATTAGCCTTTTTTTGGAATTGATTTTCGGGAATAATCACATTATTATTATTCATTGTTTCATGTTTGGAATTTTGTAATGTGGTTCATTGTCAATTGTCAATTTTAATAATTTAATAATGAATCACATTATTTGGTTCTAAAATTTACAAAAAAAAAAGTAATGATATGAATAATCCTAAAGATTCAAAACAATATGAATTACAAAAAATTGAACTCAAAGAATATTCATAATATTTAATATTTAATAATTTATAGTAGTTCTATGTCACTTAAATATATGTAAGACAATCACATTGGTAAATATGGTTGATATTGCCATTTTCATATCTTCATTGATTTATAATGTAGCAAATTTGTCTGTATCAACCATTTTTTATTGTGGTTGTGGTAGTAGACTACCTTGCAAAGATTCATAAACCATGATTAATTATTGTTCATGTCCGCTTACATGGTTAAAAATGGTTGTAAAGGATCTACCATGGTTGATAATGGTCGAACATGGTAACCAAGGGTCCAAAACATCCATAAAAAATCATTGGTTTGATTAATCTAGAAGAACTATTCCTAACCAAGGATTGTTGATGGTTGATGATAGTTGACCATGGTTGAAGAGGATTGATGAGATTGACCATAGTTGACAAGTTTGACTATGCTCAACCATTAATGTAACAATGTATTTATGTTATATTAATGTTCACCATGGATGACATGTCCACCATGGTTGATAAGGTTGACTATGGCTAATTGAGATTGACCATGGTTGACAAGGTCATGGATGAACAAGACATAAAATCATTGGTTTGATTAATCTAAAAGAATTATTCCTAACTAAGGATTGTTTATGGTTGATGATAGTTGACCATGGTTGAAGAGGATTGATGAGATTGACCATAGTTTACAATATTGACTATGGTCAACTATTAATGTAAAAATGTATTTATGTTACATTAATGTTCACCATGGATGACATGTCCACCATGGTTGATAAGGTTGACTATGGCTAATTGAGATTGACCATGGTTGACAAGGTCATGGATGAACAAGATATATAGTTGAACAAGTCAATCATGATTGACATGTATTATTAATGTGAAAATGTATAACTAAATTATTATTTTATTATTATCCAATTTTGAGGTCACGGCCAAGCCAAACACCAAGGGACCCACCTCCACATACATCCTCTACCCCCTCTGGACCCACTTCCACATACATCCTCTACCCCCTCTAGTTTTGAACCTGTGACTTCTTAGGAGGAAACACATGCTCTTAACCATTAGGCACACTCAAGTTATTATAAAGTTATTAACATTTAAGAAATATGATAAAATTATTGATATTATTAATAAAATTAATAACCGTTAAACTTCATTAATAAAACTTATTATAAAACCTTATTAATAAAGATTACTAAAATTTATCATTAAACCTTAAATCAATAAAACTCACTTTAGTTTATTATTAAACCTTTTCAATAAAGTTAATAAAACTATATAACCTTAACTTAAACTTTAATCCTTATTAATAAACCTTATTATTGCTAGATTTTATTAATAAAATTAATAAAAATTATTAATATTAATAACCTTCTTAAAACCTTTATATTTTATTCTCATTATTATAAATTATATCATTATTATTAGTCCCTGCCGGGGACTATAAGCGATCGATAGATCGCTGACTTTGGGTTGACCGCGGCGATATTGGGAAATATTTGGGCGTTTTCCTAAGTGAGAATAAGGTTTACGGGGCGGCAACGGTTGGGGGTCTTATTACGCGCTTCGCATGGTTCGAGGCGAGTGGCACGTGGCGCGCGTGAGGGGCACGTGGTTGCATGCGGTCTGGTGGTGTGATCGGCGGCCAGGTGTCCGTCCTCGAGATGCTGGAAGCCATGGGGTGTGTTTTAGTGTGTTCGCGGCATTTGAGTTGGTATTGTTCTGTGCGATGTTTGGTCTGCGGCAGAGGTCCTGCCTGCCCGGGTATTGTTGCTTGCAGTCTGTGCGATTTTTCGTCTGTCGTGGAGTTGCTGCCTGCTGGGTGTGGCTTTGGTGAGTTCGGCGATGGCATTCTGGTTTGCCTTCTGGTTAGATACTGAGGGTTTCTCTTACGTGCATGCGAGAGTCCATGGTTAGTTGAACGTTATAAGTTAATGGCATTCTGGTTGAATATCGAGGGTTTGTCTTGGCTGTCGTCGGCATGCGGTATGGTGGTCTGATCGGCGGCCAGCTGTTCGTGCTCGACATGCTGGAAAGTTTGGCTTGGGTTTTACTGTCTTCGCGGCCTTTGGGGTTTACTGTCTTCGCGGCCTTTGGGTTGGTATTGTTACTTGCTTGTTTAGCTCTGCAGTCTGTGCGATTTTTCGTCTGCGGTGAAGTTCCTGCCTGCTCGGGTATTGTTAGTTGCTTGTTTAGCTCTGCAGTCTGTGCGATTTGTCATCTGCGGTGGGGTTCCTGTCTGCTCGGTGTCACTTTGGTAAGTTATTCTGGTTAAATATTCAGGGTTTCTGTTACCTGCATGCAAGAGTCCATTGCTATTTGGGTTTTGCCCTGTTCGCGGCCTTTGGGTTATTATGATTACTTGGTTGTTTAGGTGCGCGCTCTGTGCGATTTTTGCTTTCTATTTGTTCTATTGTGTGTGGTGAAAACACAATGCGGTTCCTGCCTGTTGTGTTAGCTGCATGCAAGAGTCCATGGTTGTTTGGGCATTATAAGTTAATGGAATTATGGTTGAATACTGAGGTTTTGTCTTAGCTGCATGGGCTTTATGCAAATTTGGGTAAATGTCTGCGTGAAGCTATGATTGTTAGTTGTATTGTTTAGAGGTTAAGTTCGGCTACTGCATTATAAGTTAATGGCATTTGAATTATTGTTGTGAATACTCAGTGTTTGTCTTCTGGTTGAATAGTGGGGTTTTGTGTTACGTGCATGCAAGTGTCCATGGTTATTTGAGCATTTTAAGTTAATGGCATTCTGGTTCGAGGCGAATGGCACGTGGCGCGCGTGAGGGGCACGTGGTTTCATGCGGTCTGGTGGTGTGATCGGCGGCCAGGTGTCCGTCCTCGAGATGCTGGAAGCCATGGGGTGTGTTTTAGTGTGTTCGCGGCATTTGGGTTGGTATTGTTCTGTGCGATGTTTCGTCTGCGGTAGAGGTCCTGCCTGCCCGGGTATTGTTGCTTGCAGTCTGTGCGATTTTTCGTCTGTGGTGGAGTTCCTGCCTGCTCGGTGTGGCTTTGGTGAGTTCGGCAATGGCATTCTGGTTGAATACTGAGGGTTTGCCTTCTGGTTACATACTGGGGGTTTCTCTTACATGCATGCAAGAGTCCATGGTTAGTTGAACGTTATAAGTTAATGGCATTTTGGTTGAATACTGAGGGTTTGTCTTGGCTGTCGTCGGCATGCGGTATGGTGGTCTGATCCGCGGCCAGCTGTTCCTGCTCGACATGCTGGAAAGTTCGGCTTGGGTTTTACTGTCTTCGCGGCCTTTGGGTTGGTATTGTTATTTGCTTGTTTAGCTCTCCAGTCTGTGCGATTTTTCGTCTGCGGTGAAGTTCCTGCCTGCTCGGGTATTGTTAGTTGCTTGTTTAGCTCTGCAGTCTGTGCGATTTGTCATCTGCGGTGGGGTTCCTGTCTGCTCGGTGTGACTTTGGTAAGTTATTCTGGTTAAATATTCAGGGTTTCTGTTACCTGCATGCAAGAGTCCATTGCTATTTGGGTTTTACCCTGTTCGTGGCCTTTGGGTTATTATGATTACTTGGTTGTTTAGCTGCGCGGTCTGTGCGATTTTTCCTTTCTATTTGTTCTATTGTGTGCGGTGAAAACACAATGCAGTTCCTGCCTGTTGTGTTAGTTGCATGCAAGAGTCCATGGCTGTTTGGGCATTATAAGTTAATGGAATTGTGGTTGAATGCTGAGGTTTTGTCTTAGCTGCATGGGTTTTATGCAAATTTGGGTAAATGTCTGCGTGAAGCTATGATTGTTAGTTGTATTGTTTAGAGGTTAAGTTCAGCTACTGCATTATAAGTTAATGGCATTTGGATTATTATTGTGAATACTCAGGGTTTGTCTTCTGGTTGAATACTGGGGTTTTGTCTTACGTGCATGCAAGTGTCCATGGTTATTTGAGCATTTTAAGTTAATGGCATTCTGGTTCAATACTGAGGTTTTGTCCATGGGTTGACGGACGGGATTTTTGCAAACATTTGGCATATTTCCTAAGTCGAACTAAGCTTTACAGGGTGGAAACGGTTGGGGGTCTTATTGCGCGCTTCGCATGGTTCGAGGCGAATGGCACGTGGCGCGCGAGGGGCACATGGTTGCATGCGGTCTGGTGGTCTGATCGGCGGCCAGGTGTCCGTCCTCGAGATGCTGGAATGTTCGCCTTGTGTTTTACTGTCTTCGCGGCATTCGGGTTGGTATTGTTACTTGCTTCTTTAGCTGTGCAGTCTGTGCGATGTTTGGTCTACGGTAGAGTTGTTGCGCTAAATGTCTGCGTGAAGCTATGATTCTTAGTTGTATTGTTTAGAGGTTAAGTTCGGCTGCTGCATTATAAGTTAATGGCATTTGGATTATTATTGTGAATACTGAGGGTTTGTCTTCTGGTTGAATACTGGCGTTTTGTCTTGCATGCATGCAAGTGTCCATGGTTATTTGAGCATTATAAGTTAATGGCATTCTGGTTGAATAGTGACGGTTTGTCTTAGCTGTGGTCGGCATGCGCTGTGGTGGTCTCGTCGGCGGCCAGCTGTTGCTCGTCGACATGCTGGAAAGTTCGGCTTGGGTTTTAGTATGTTCGCGGCCTTTGGGTTTTACTGTCTTCGCGGTCTTTGGATTGGTATTGTTAGTTGCTTGTTTAGCTTTGCACTCTGTTCGATTTTTCGTCTGCGGTGGAGTTCCTGCGTGCTCGGGTATTGTTCCTTGGTTGTTTAGCTCTGCAGTCTGTGCGATTTTTCGTGTGCGCTGGGGTTCCTGCTTGCTGGTTGTGCCTTTCGTAAGTTCGGCTTCTCTATGGCAATCTGGTTAAATACTGAGCATTTCTGTTACGTGCATGCAACAGTTCATGGTTATTTGGCTTTTGCCCTGTTCGCGGCTTTGGGTTGTTATTGTTACTTGGTTCTTTAGCTGTGCGGTCTGTGCGATTTTTGTTTTGTATTTGTTATATTGTCTGCGCTGAGAACACAATGCGGTTCCTGCCTGCTCTGAGGATTGCTGTTACCTGCATGCAGGAGTCCATGGTTATTTGAGCATTATAAGTTAATGGCATTCTGGTTGAATAGTGAGGGCTTGTCTTAGCTACATGGGTTTTATGGAAATTTCGGTAAATGTCTGCGTGAAGCTGTGATTCTTAGTTGTATTGTTTACACGTTAAGTTCGGCTACTGCATTATAAGTTAATGGCATTTGGATTATTATTGCTGCTTGGTTGTTTAGCTCTGCGGTCTCTGCGATTTTTCCTTTGTATTTGTTGTATTGTCTACGGTCAAAACACAATGCGGTTCCTGGCTGTTCGGTTAACTCTATCGCAAACATTTGGTTGCGGTTGTGTTGTTCCAGGTGCAGCTTCTATCGCTCGACTGTGTGCTGTCGCTTTGGTAAGTTGAGCTACTGCATTATAAGTTAATAGCATTCTGGTTAAATACTGAGGGTTTCTGTTACTTGGATGCAAGAGTGCATGGTTATTTCAGCATTATAAGTTAATGGCATTCTGGTTCAATAGTCAGGGTTTGTCTTAGTTGCATGGGCTTTATGGAAATTTGGCTAAATGTCTGCGTGAAGCTGTGATTCTTGGTTGTATTGTTTAGAGGTTAAGTTCGGCTACTGCATTATAAGTTAATGGCATTCTGGTTAAATACTAAGAGTTTCTGTTACCTGCATGCAACAGTCCATGGTTATTTGAGCATTATAAGTTAGTGGCATTCTGGTTGAATACTGAGGGTTTTGTGTGCAGACTTCGTTAACCAATTACGTCATTTGCACATTTTCTCATGGTAGTGGCATAGGCTGCGTTGTGCATGCATATGCTCTAGAGGAGAAGGAATTCGAACGCTCAACTTCGTTGCAGGTACGGTGTTATTCTACTAATTGCATTTTGTCAATTTTTGTTTTGCTTGCTTTTTGTCGATTTGTTAGTGTTTTAATTTTTGCGTTGTGTAGGTTTATGGTCCAGTTACTCTAGGTTTATAGTCCACTTACTCCGTCATCCCTGCCAGGGACTATATGCGATTGATAGATTGCTGACTTTGGGTTGACCGATGCGGTTGCTGGCTGCCGTGATACTATGGGTTTCTGTTAGCTGCATAGGTTTTATGGAAAATTCTGTAAATGTGGGTTTCAGCCACAATGTTGCTTCGTTATCATTTGAACCGAGTGGACCTGGGCGAAGCTATGGTTCTTGGTACAGATTGAGTCGCAGTATTTTGTAGTTTGAACTGTTTTTGCACATGAACATCTAAATAAATTGCAGATTTTGAACTGTTTGAAATGTTAAAATATTGAAGATTGCAGTCTGTTTTGTAACTGCACGGTTTCCTATCTTAGTCGTGTATTCAGCGTTTTTCGCTCGTATAATTTATGTATATGTTTGCTTTGGTCCTTAATGTTTGTTCAGGTCTGTAATTCTGTTATGGATGTATGAATATTCGACTCTGATATTACTGCTAGAAAGCAAGGTTGCTTTGTTAACAACTTTGTTAAGTTCATTTAGTTAGTGTTAAGTTCATTTGCTTTGTTAACAAGTGCTGAATTCAAGGTTTGCTATATTGGTACTAGATGTTGTTCGTTTGCTGTTGCTTATATATTGGATGAAATGTTTCGTTTGCAAAAATTATAAGCTTTTCTATGATACTGAGGGTTTCTGTTACCTGCATGGGTTTTATGGAAATTCCCGTAAATGTCAGTTTCGAGCACCATGTGACTTCCTTGTCATTTGGGCTGAGATGGCCTAGGTGAAGCTGTGGTTCTTGGTACAGGCTCTGTTGTGCATGAATTTGTCTAGACGAGAAGCAATTTGAATACTCGGCTTTGTTCCAGGTACGGTGTTATTCGACTAATTGCTTTTTGTGAATTTGTTAGGGTTTTAATTTTTGCATTGTGTAGGTTTATGGTTCAGTTACTCTAGATTTATAGTCGAGTTGCTCTGTGATTGTTTTAAAAAACATAGATATTTAAGCTGTATTCAGTCTTTGAGATCTTTTCTGTCATTCAATTATATTGGAATTCAAATCTGAAATTGTCATTGTTTATTTTGTGTTTACATTAATATTAATATTAATATTATCAATTGTTATAATCATAACAACAATATTATTTGAGATGATCCCAACAAGTACAAGTTGAGTAATGCATGCAAGTAGCTTTGTATAATGATGAATCAAGACATTTTGTCTATTTAAACCTTAGATTAAAATGTCATGTTAGCTAGTTATAACCAGATTGGTTTTCATATGATGTTCAACTACCTTATTCTGCTCAGACAGAAAAAATTATTTTATTATGAAAACAAAATTACATTTATTATATATGTTCCTGCATTTCACAGATATGCTTAAGCATAGGAAGTGATAAAAGTATTGCTGGGAACATATCTTGTTTCATAAACAGTTTCCAAAAATGTCAATATGACAGCCCTATCATAGTCATTCTAACATATATCGAAGCTTTGAAGCGAGTTTTATCTGATAACAGCCCTGTCATGGTCATTCTGACATACATCAGAGATTTGAAACCAGTTTTGTCTAATGAAGAATCAGGTCCTAGATATGTTCATAAACAGTGGCATAAAAAATTATACATAGATATTGGCATTTAAAAGACATTCCATCAGCTGTCCTTCCACTCTCTGTTTAATCAGCCAAGCTCATGCTACCAAGTGTAATCTTGCTTTTGACAGTCCATCAGTTTCCATGTTCCTGTCTTTGTGTAATCTTGCTTTTGACAGTCGATCAGTTTCCATGTTCCTGTCTTTGTAAACATGTTCAAACATAATCTGTTAAATACTCTGTTTAACGAAGTCGAATCTCCTGAAATATAGGTTGAAGTTTATAATTATCCAATCAATTTCTTGCATTCATCAAATTCACCACAATTTGTGAATCATCAAAGATCTGTAATTTTTGAGCATCTTCTTTCACATGCGACAATTGGCAATAGTCTTGGGACAATTTGCTTAGGCAGATTGTTGCTGTGTTTGCCAAACCTGCCCTTTGAATATATTACATGTTCATCATTTATATGGATCATAGCTGCAGTGTCCCATAATAATGGATCTTGTTGAGAAGCATTATGGAATTATGCTTATGCACTACTCGTATCTGGTTCTCAATGCCTTGTTTGGGTTCCTTGATCCTTGAATTCTGTTTAGATTCATATACTGTCATGGTCATTTTGACATACATCAGAGATTTGAAACCAGTTTTGTCTCATGAAGAATCAGGTCCTAGATATGTTCATAAACAGTGGCATAAAAAATTATACATAGATATTGGCATTTAAAAGACATTCCATCAGCTGTCCTTCCACTCTCTGTTGAATCAGCCAAGCTCATGCTACCAAGTGTAATCTTGCTTTTGCCAGTCCATCAGTTTCCATGTTCCTGTCTTTGTGTAATCTTGCTTTTGACAGTCCATCAGTTTCCATGTTCCTGTCTTTGTAAACATGTTCAAACATAATGTGTTAAATACTCTGTCTAACGAAGTCGAATCTCCTGAAATATAGGTTGAAGTTTATAATTATCCAATCAATTTGTTGCATTCATCCAATTCACCACAATTTGTGAATCATCAAAGATCTGTAATTTTTGGGCATCTTCTTTGACATGTGACAATTGGCAATAGTCTTGGGACAATTTGCTTAGGCAGATTGTTGCTGTGTTTGCCAAACCTGCCCTTTGAATATATTACATGTTCATCATTTATATGGATCATACCTGCAGTGTCCCATAATGATGGATCTTGTTGAGAAGCATTATGGAATTATGCTTATGCACTGCTCGTATCTGGTTCTCAATGCCTTGTTTAGGTTCCTTGATCCTTGAATTCTGTTTAGATCCATATAGTATAACCATATCCAAATACCATTAACTTATAATGCAGTAGCTGAACTTAACCTCTAAACAATACAACTAAGAATCATAGCTTCACGCAGACATTTACCAGAGGAACTCTACCGCAGACCAAACATCGCATAGACTGCATAGCTAAATAAGCAAGTAACAATACCAACCCAAATGCTGCGAAGACAGTAAAACACAAGCTGAACATTCCAGCATCTCGAGGACGGACACCTGGTCGCCGATGAGACCACCAGACCGCATGCAACCACGTGCCCCTCACGTGCGCCACGTGCCATTCGCCTTGAACCATGCAAAGCGCGTAATAAGATCCCCAACCCTTTCTGCCCTGTAAACCTTAGTTCGACTTAAATGAAGACTTCAAAAATTTCAAGTGCATCTCAAGTTGCATTAAGCATGAAGTAATGATATTGATAAAGGAAAATATCATTGTCCTTGAACATACCCATTTTGAAGACTGCTTTCTAGAAGCATTGTTTGCAAAAATAAAAGTTGGCACATTAGAAATTCCAATACTCAATATATATGCATTGCCACATGCAAACCTAAACAATATCCTCAACGTCATTGCAAAATCCTTTTACCAGTTAGATCTAAACAATATCATAGTTATACTAGGGGACTTGAATATTGACATGGCGCATTGCAATCAAAAAACAAAGCAGCTAGAAACCTACATGCAAAACTACAATCTTCATTTCCTAGTTGACAAAACTAATAGCATGCACAAATCATTGATTGACCATGTTTGGGCAAATGTAGGCAATATAAACTATAAAATTTTCGTATTGGATGCATATTGGTCTGACCATGATATAATATCTCTTCTCCTTGACCTATGATATACACATGAAACAGTTTACAAAATTCCAAATTTTGACATTTTTGCAATATCTCATTGCTTTTATCATATCTATTTTACTAAAGCATACTACAATATATTTTTGTGGTAAACGAAGTGATAACAGCATACATACTATGCATTCCATTCTACATTTGCATATATGGCGTTCTGTGTTGATCAATGCAACTTATGCCAGACACAGCCTTTTCAATTAATGAACAGAACTATCCTATCATAAATTTGCAGATATGACCCCATCTATTTATGCATGCAGATTCTACTAGTAAAACCCTTTTCAATTGAACAAAAAAACCAAGAAAAAAGAACAACAAGATGCAACATAAACAAACACAGTATATTCTTTTTGCCTTTCCTTTTCCATGGATTATGCATCTTGTCTTCTTGTTCAAGTTTTACTTTCATATGTTCTTTTGACTTGTACTAAATATGTCTTGCTATTCTATAACATAGCATAAAACTTGAAAAAGGAAATGAAACAATTCAAGAAATAGAATGCATAAGCCAATTAGAAAGCGCAAACAAATCACTTGTTTTGCAAAGGTACGTCTATGAGAACTACACAAAAATGGTAATTTGTATTTAGAATATTAATGTCTAGTATATATGCATTCTATTTTTATTTTTACATATGTATCGTTCTATGGTTTTAATGTTCTTGTTCAGTTTTTTCTTCTAGTTTGCACTAGATATATGTTAGTATTCTATAACATAGCCTAAATCTTCAGAGACGAAATGAAACAATTGAAGAAATAGAATCCATAACGCAATTAGAAAGGGCAAGCCAACCACTTGTTTTGCAAAGGTATGTCTATGACAACTATACAAATATGCTGATTTGTATTTAGAATAATAATGTTCAGCAAGGTATGTCTATAACAACTATACAAATATGCCAATTTGTATTTAGAATGTTAATGTTTAGTATATATCCATTCTATCTTTACATATGTATGGTTCTATGGTTTTAATGTTCCTTGTTAACTCTTTACTTCTATATGCTCTTTGAAATTGAACTAAATATATGTTCCTATTCTATAACATAGCATAAATCCTGGAAAAGGAAAACAAACAACTGAAGAAATAGACGACATAACTCAATTAGGAAAGGCAACCCAACTGCTTGCTTCGAAAAGGTATGTATGGCAACTATACAAACATGCTATTTGCTATTTAAAATATTAATGTTTACTATATATATCTCCTCCTTTTACATATCTATATTTAAATGTAGATATGTCAGATCACGCCACCAAACCCCCGTGAAGCTTCTCAACGCCAAAGCCTTTCCCAAAGAACGATCTCCCTTTTTCAACGAAACTCCAAATGTTTGCATTGGTAGTTTTGTTGAAATAGGGACATTGTTCTTTGGGAAACATTTTGGTGTTGACAAGCTTCAGGGAGGTTTGGTGGCCTGTCGATGTCAGTCATGTTCAGTTTTTGCTAGCTTCATCAATATTTTTTTGCAAAGCTGTACAAGACAATTGCAAAAGGCAACCCTGATAAGCAATTGCACATAATGGAAGAAATAATAGATGTTGACATTTACAACTTCAGATTGCAATGCGTTTTGCCTGACAACATTGACATTGTATTAAAAAGAAATGGTCTTTTTAGACTAAATGCATTTTCATATACTGTAGCAGATTGTCTATTTGACTCGTTCGAAATGCTTCTACATTTTCGTTATACTTCAAGTGAATTGCGAAATGCATTAATAGACCACTTTCTTTTTTGCTTAAAGAACAATGACGTTGAAGCAATACACTCATATCAATATGAACTAGCACCTCAGTTCCTATACGAGTTACATCGTGTTAATGACATTGGTACATATCTTCATAAAATGCATTATTCTGCATCTACAAATATAAAGGAGTCTGAACGAGGTTTATGGGGTAATACCTTTTGCATACGTTGGTTAGCTAAATGGCTAGATATATCAATTGCATTAATGTTGGAAACCACTTTTATATCAGTTTCAATCTTCTGCTGCATTGTTGACATTCTGTTTTACTTGGTCATGCATCAGAAGAAAAACAGCTTCAATCAGGGTAGAAGCAGGCTCAAGTTAGCATGAATCTGAAGTTTGATTGCAAATACAATTCTGTAACCAGCACTAGCATTGCATACGATAAAACACGTTTAAGGAGCTTGATCTTATATTGAAATTGTGCTCTTCCCTGCTCACATAAGGCAAGTGCAATCTGCAACTATTTGATGCTTCTTTATGTTTGTAACTATTTCAGGTTTTTTTGCAAATACCTTATCCAAACATCTTTGTTTTATTTATGGCTCAACATATTATTACATGCAAAATTGAGTTCAGATGTTTTAGATTACACTTCCATGTTATTTCAGTCTTGCATAACTTGACTACTGTTTTGACTCAACTAGTTTATTTGCATGAGCAAGTGCACTTGATGATACAAAGTGCAATTCGTCACAGAGCATCATGATGATGTTACATGTGTTTATTCTTTCCCAAATATTTCTGTTGGCTTACCTAAGTTGTCAAATTTTTCCATCGCATGGAGCACCGCATCAAATTCTGTTGGATTCAGATATAGATAGAAATGACTTTTTTGCAATTCTTTATCTTCTAAAACAGAACCGCTCACAGTTCACTGTGAAAGTACGTTTATTTTCTGCTTTACTTGCTTTTACATATATGGCTCTAAAACTTTGCTGCGTGTTAGTCTGGATTCTGTGTGCATTCTGTTTTAGTTTAATTGCATTCATTTGACTCGACAATAAAAAACAAAGATCATGACACATAGTTACTAGTCCCTGCCGGGGACTATAAGCGATCGATAGATCGTTGTCTTTGGGTTGACCGCAGCGATATTTGGAAATATTTGCCATTTTTCCTAAGTCAAATTAAGGTTTACGGGGCGGAGAATAAAGTTTATTTGGCGTTTTAAAATAACCATGATAAAGAATGTCCAAGCAGTAAGTTTACCTCAACCCATTTCATTTTTTATATGATTTGAAGTGCACTTCACACACAGTATTGTCTAAAATTTCTAGTCGGTTCTTTGCATTTAATTGCCTACATCCTGAGCATTCTGCAATATTTCCAGCCAATGTTTCTATTAGACTTCATTGAAAAGCACATGCTACAGGCTTTGTGCCAAAGGTTTATGGCTTTGTAGCCTCAGACTTTTGATCTTTCCTTCTGCATTCTCATGTTTAGCTAGTTAGCCTGAATATGAAGTTTGATCGCAGATACAGTTCTGTAACCAGTAATAGGATTGCATATGATAAAGTACGTTTCAGCAACTTGATCTTATTTTGAAATTGTGTTGTCTAATTAGCAGGGATGCTGTACTGACTTCTGATATGAGGCACACAACAACTGCCAATATTAGAATATTACAAAGAGAACAGCTTCCTCGGTCTGCTTTCGAAAGTGATCAATTGGTTGAGGTATGTACAATACTCACTTTCTAATACACTGTTTTTGCAAATCAAAACAGATCTCGTCAACATTGCAAAGCTGCAACAAGCCATCTTAGGCATGTGTTTTAGTCTTATACAGCTTTAGTCAACAAAGAAACCTTCCGTTCTAGGAGTAATATCAAAGTCGAATATCCATAATCCAAATGCCATTAACTTATAATGCAGTAGCCGAACTTAACCTCTAAACAATACAACTAACAATCATAGCTTCACGCAGACATTTACCCAAATTTGCATAAAGCCCATGCAGCTAAGACAAAACCTCAGTATTCAACCACAATTCCATTAACTTATAATGCCCAAACAGCCATGGACTCTTGCATGCAGCTAACACAACAAGCAGGAACCGCATTGTGTTTTCACCGCACACAATAGAACAAATAGAAAGGAAAAATCGCACAGACCACGCAGCTAAACAACCAAGTAATCATAATAACCCAAAGGCCGCGAACAGGGCAAAACCCAAATAGCAATGGCAGAGCTAAACAACCAAGTACCAATAATAACCCAAAGGGCACAAACACAGTCCGATTCATACCAACGTTACATAACGGCTTGGGAGTCACCGGACCACCTGCCCTTCACCTCCAACTATGCGAGGCCCCCAATAACACCCCAAAACCTTTCCACCCCCAATACCAACCTATCCAACCTCCAAAACCTTGGTTCGACTTAGCTTATATCGCTCATAAAAGCCATGCAGATAACATAAACCCTCAGTATTTAACCAGAATGCCATTAACTTATAATGCTCAAATAGCCATGGACTCTTGAGGGAAACGAAGAGACAATAAACCCAAGTCGAGTAACTCTCCAGGATCTCGACCAGGGACAGTTGTCCACCCACAAGACCACCACAGATGAAAAGTTGCACAGACTGCAGAGCTAAACAAGCAAGTAACAATATCCGAGCAACCAGGAACTCCACCACAGACGAAAAATCACACAGACTGCAGAGCTAAACAAGCAAGTAACAATACCACCCCAAAGGCCACGAAGACAGTAAAACCCAAGCCGAACTTTCCAGCATCTCGAGCAGGAACAGCTGGCCGCCAATCAGACCACCATAGCGCATGCCAACCACAGTTAAGAAAAACCCTCAGTATTCAACCAGAATGCCATTAACTTATAATGCTCAAATAACCATGGACTCTTGCATGCTCGAATAACAAGCTCAATTGTTGATGCATTGTTATGAACACACTTTATTTACTGATCATGTTTTCTTTGTATGGTCAGATTTCTGATGCCAAAGTTAATCTTCTTGAAGTTAGCCCAGGAAAATCTGAATCACTGATTAAAATTTCAGGCAATCCACAGCAAACAAGTGCACCAATTTTGTATGCAGTTCTTGATCTCCCTCCAACATTTTCCAACATTTGCCAACAATTCGTCTACTGTCCCTCTGTTGCTACTTTTTGATTTTGATTTCTTACAACAAAAGCAGATTCCTTGATTCAATTAAATTTCTATTTAAGATAATTAACCATAAATCTGTCTGCAAACACGAACCCCTGGAGTACTAACTATATGCTTTGTTTCAAAATCCAGTCAAATTGCAATATAAACAGTATTGGCAATTTCTCTGAGTTTGAGGACCCAATTCTTTGTCAACAGACTTCTGCCAGATTTGAAAGGTACATAACATTTGCAAAATTTTGTCAATTGCTACTATCATAGTGCTTTTGCTGATCAGTATTTCTGTGCTAATGTCCTTGACATTGTATATCACCTTTGGCAGTGTGACAACCATAAATCTGTCTGTAAACATGAACACCTGCAGTACTAACTAACTATATGCTTTGTTTCAAAATTCAGTCAAATCGCAATATAAACAGTATTGGCAATTTCTCTGAGTTTGAAGACCCAATTCTTTGTCAACAGGCTTCTGCCAAATTTGAAAGGTACATAACATTTGCAAAATTTTGTCAATTGCTACTATCATAGTGCTTTTGCTGATCAGTATTTCTGTGCTAATGTCCTTGACATTGTATATCACCTTTGGCAGTCTGGCTAAACAGTATTGGCAATTTCTCTGAGTTTGAAGACCCAATTCTTTGTCAACAGACTTCTGCCAGATTTGAAAGGTACATAACATTTGCAAAATTTTGTCAATTGCTACTATCATACTGCTTTTGCTGATCAGTATTTCTGTGCTAATGTTCTTGACATTGTATATCACCTTTGGCAGTGTCACAGCAGCTGGTCAGCTTATCACAAAAGCTACAGTTGAAGTTGTAACATCTGAACGCACAATTGAAGTTGTAGCATCTGAACGCACAGTTGCAGCCATTCTAGGAAAGTCTGGAAATGATCTTGTTAAAATTCAGCAGTTAAGCTAGTATAAAGAAGCATAAATTTCTGCAAATTCCATGGGATCCCCTTCAACTGAAATTTTTGAAACATGCAGACTTGGAATGAACTGCTGTAATTGCTGGCAAAATGACATTGTATTGACAGAAGGCAAAATGTTGTAGCACAAATCCTATGTTCTTAAATGATCATCTTGTATGTGAACATTCATTTAGTGGAATGTTGCATTAACTATTAGTTAATAAAAATTGGCATTGGCAGTTTTTATTTTGTCTCTATGGCTCTTGATTCATTATGCTAATGTTTAATGCGTTAATTATTACTTAATAAAAATTGCATTGGCAGTTTTTATTTTGTCTCTATGGATCTTGATTCATTATGCTAATGTTTAATTAAATTTCAATATCTCTGGTCCAATATTTTTTCATTATGCCAATGTTTAATGCATTAATTATTAGTTAATAAAAATTGCATTGGCACTATTTATTTTGTCTCTATGGCTCTTGATTCATTATGCTAATGTTTAATTAAATTTCAATATCTTTGATCTAATATAAAAATATTATTATTATTTATTTTTATTTAATTGTAATATCACACTCTATCTTGCATTGTTTAAATAAATAATGCATTTTATGATTTAAATTACCCATATAATATTAAATACCTCTTATTCATTTATATTTAATTATAACTATTAAATTATTTATAGTTTTAACTAACTATAAGTTTCCTATAATATTTTTATTATTCAGTATTCATGATGCAAAGACTACACTTCCAATCACAAAGAAATAAAATTCCTTGAATAAAAAGATTCACACATTGAAATGAACTGTTATCTATTTCTTATTTAAAACAGTATTAATTGAATATGGCTTTCATAATTCATAACATGTAATATCATTCCTTCCAGTTGTATTACTTTCTTGTTACCAGGTATAAAGTTTAATAACATAATAACTTTTAAAAAATCAAGCTGTCAAAACATTATTTCTAACTAATAAAAAGTAATTTGAACTGTCAAAACATTATTTCTAACTAATAAATAGTTTCTAAGGTATAAAGTTTAATAACATAATAACTTTTAAAAAATCAAGCTGTCAAAACATTATTTCTAACTAATAAAGAGTAATTTGAACTGTCAAAACATTATTTCTAACTAATAAATAGAATAATTTGAAGTCTCAAAACATTATTTCTGACTAATAAATAGAGTAATTTGAAATGCTATAGTCAATCTCCATTATTTTATTATTTTCAATTATCCCAAATTTCGTCATTCTATATGACATCATATCTCCTATGCTTATCTTATATCAAATAAATGAATTATATTAAACTATACTTCCTAATTAAGATAATCACAAAATAGAAAAACAACTATGTTTAATGGCATCTGTTTATCTGTGATGTAAGTGCCTTCATTATACTTTGAAAAAATTTCAATAAGAAAACTAACTTGCTTAAATGGAACACAGATATTGCAAAAAGAAACAGTATACAACACCAAAAGATAATGATTTTTTTTCTTGCAGCTCATGATCAAATTTACATTTCAACTCATACAATTTAAATGTTTTTTTAATTTTAATCTTTTTATTTGAGTTTTTAATTTATAAAATAAACTTATCAAAATTGCTTTGCTATTGTACTTAGATACTATATTTACTAACCCAAAACTACAAAAAAGACCAAAAGTCATGTCCTTCTGCATCACAACAAATTACTAATTAAATGCAACAAATCACTAATTAGGAATTAGATGCTGGGTTTATTTTCTTTGCTAATTAGTAATTGGACAAATTTAAAGTTCACATTAAAGTTATGGTAAACAATATTTTTAAATAAATATATGTTTTGTTCTTTTGACCATGGAATAATTCCCCAATCATTGACATTAACCCCAATGGAATCACTTATGTCCAAACATGTTACTAGATATCTAATCTTTCAATTATGGGTTCAAGACTCCATAATTTTTAAATGCTTAAGTTCCTCCTTGACTTTTGACAATCATAACACTCTCCACCACAGATTCAATTAACAAATTTATATTCATATTAATGTTTATTTGCTCATTATCATTTTATGGATATTTCCATAATATTCAAATGTAAAAAAAAAACAAAATTCTATCTTTTATGCACCATGAATTCATTATTATGCATTTAAATATATTTTATACCCCATGCTTATTAAAATACATTGCTTACTTTAACACTCTCTAATTCTTCGTATATTGTAATGCATTATTATTACCCTTTATAGTTTTTCCCCGTCAAGGTTTCCATGTTTCACTCTCAAATTTTATTACATTTTAATTATTAATCTAAACACTCTCTAAATCATGACACATTGGAAAATTATGTCTAAAACTATTTTTACATTTACCACAATTCTTAACAAACGCAAAGTTCATTATATTTCACTGTTTGCATAAAGTCAAAAAGTCCATACAACAATTTGCTATCCAATTCACTGAATCTTAATACAAATAAGCATGCCTACAATACACTAGTAATGCAAACTGGCTCTAATAATAATGCAAATTAAACACCTATTAAATCTCATCATAATAACTCTCCAAACACTTTTCTTAACCGGCAGGGACAAGCGCCACAACAGTGGCTCCTTGTTATTATAAATACGTTTTCTCTATTAAATATTTAAAATTCAATCTTATATTTTAAATAATATATATTTTTAATTTATTTAAAATAATTTTTATGTTGATATGTTTTTTATTAGTTAATATAAATATAGTAAAATTATCGAGATTATATTAAAATTAAAAAATCAAATTATATTAAAAATTATTAATATAAAATATTAAAAATAAAATATAAATATTATGGTTGACTTTAAGGTTTATGTTGACTTTGGTTGACCATGTTAACTATAGCCAATCATAGTCAGTGACAGGTGACATGTGGTGATATGTAGATAAATGTATGGTAATAGGCCTTAGAAACTCGATCAACCTAGTTGACTATGGTTTACCATAGTTGACTATGTTTGACCAAGTAAATTTGGGTCAACATATTAAACATAGGTCAACCTAGTAAATCCAGTAAACGTACATCAACTTAGTATACCTAGTAAATGTAGTCCAGATTGCAACAATATTTATTATTTGTGAAGTTGTGATATCATTTGTTGTTAATCGCATTGTGACCCCATTTGTTCTTTGTTAAGTTTGTTTTGTTGTTTGTTGTTTGTCACATTTCAATGTCATCACATTGCGACATGGTTTATTGATTGGAAAATTATGGCATTGTTTGTTGTTCATCATGTAGGGATGTCATTTCTTGTTAGTTAAATTACAATATTGTTTCTTGTTCACCACATTATGATTTCATTGTTTTGTCCAACTGTTATGTTGTTTTTTGTTCATCCCATTACAACTTTGCTTGACATTTGCCACATTACGATATTTTTTGTTCGTTGTCACATTGCGATGTTAATTTTTTAAGATGGTTGTTTTGGTTATTGAGTTGACTATAGGTAGACCTTGCTAACCATGGTTGTCAATGTTTAACTACTAGCAATCACATCATATGTTGCAAAGGAAATGTCATAAGGCGGTAGCACATGACAAAAGGACAACGAAATCGTCTCCTAGAAATATTATGATGGTTGTTAGAGCTTGATTTTTTGTTTTCTTGGGCATTTCGAGCTTCTGAATTTGAGTTAGATGAGAATAAAAGCTAGAGAGGAAAAAAAAAGTGTCTACCCTAGTTATTCTCACATTAGAAAAAAAACATGAACTAAGCTAGTAAGACTTTTGACAACTTTACGCTAATAGAAAACCTGACCTAAAATAGAATAAACATATTTGTTGTAGTAATCATCTAAATTAGAGTAAACTTGTTGGCTATAGTAATCATCTCAGCCATTTTCTTAGATCCCCAATAGATGAAGGTGTAGCCTCTTCTCCATTGTTGCTTTAAGAGGCAAAAATATATATTTTTATAGGACCAAGCATGCTCTTCAAGCTTGTGCTCTTGCTGACATATGGAACTACTGATTGGACATTGATATGGGGACTTTCAATCCTTGGAGGATGTTCCTCTTGCTGCTCATGATTACTGAGAAAAAGACACATTCACATTGGAACAATTGGATGCAAGACTCTTTTGCAAGGGCCATTTTTTAAAGGCAAACACTACAATACACATTTCCATTTTTCTATCTATCGCGACCTCTCAACAATTATATTATAAGTATAGGAAACACTGTGCATATTTATCCCACAATCACTTGTTTGACTACTCAGATTCAATTTCCAGATTACGCAATTGGCTAGTCTTACTCTTCACTAGTAGGAGAGTGTACAAAGTAGCAATTTCTTCGAGCATGACAACATGATCAATATAAAATGGTTACACTGTAGGTGTACAGTACAAGATTGGGTTTCCCATTGACCACTTCAGGTTGATGGATAACTTGGCCTCCTACTACCCATAACGAGGCCTCCTCCCATAACCCAGTTTATTATCTCGTCCATATTTATAATTAGAATACCCAGACTGATAATGATCGAGTGAGATGCTCCATGTAGGATTTTCCTCATACTAATATCCATATATATTGGCCTTGAACCCATATGCAGGTTGAGGCTAAGGCTGAGGCCTGGGCCTCCAAATCAAATCCTTCACCACAACCACAATAGTGGATTCATCTCCATCATACAAAGGGGTCGATCTGGATATACGTGTGGGTCTCTATTCATTTACGTCATGGGCCCCTCTTACTCCTCATAAGGGCATGACATCGATCTATATGAAAAGTCATGGTTTATCTCTTGCTTAACTGTGAGTATAACAAGTGTCTTAAGAGGGACATCTGGGTTTGCCTGCCTAACATAAATGTATTAATCAATCAACGACTTTCACTGCTACTTTGTGATATTGATGTTATAATTTCTCTTAATCATATCCACCACCAAAGAGAGTGGGATTGTAGTCATCAAAATAATTAAAATCCATCATGAGCATATCCAGAAATTACTTTGTGCTTGGTTTGTTTCTAACAATTTCTTGAGCTTCCTGTAAAGATTTTGACAATCCCCTCATTCTCGCGACCTCTTGCATCTCATGTTTGGAAATAATATATTTTATCAACAAGATGCATGTTTAACACCTAATGACATGGTGATGTGCACAAAATCCATGCCACAAACAATCCACATGATTCAAGAGTCAATAGAGGTCACTTGTTCCCATTGAGAAATGTTAGAGGTAGTAGAAAATAGAAAACATGGAGAGATAAGCCTCCCTTCATAACTCATAAATAAGGAATATATCAAACCCACAGTCCAAGTTATTCCTCAACAACACCCTATTACAAAAATTTGTGGAACTGTTATTTCCTTCTCATTTATTAATAGTGTGATGTATGTTTCCAATTCTGCGGTAACTACCCTTTTTCCCTCAGTTGTTGCCTCAAAACAATATTATGACAAATAATATTTTCCAACTTCTAAGCATGGGAAGACAAGTGCGTATAAGAGAAGACATATGAGAAGATAGAAAATACATATTGTAAATAATAAATTTCAATTAATAGTTTGAACCCTATAGCTTCCCATTGATATCAAACTTATATATTAAGAATATATTTGGATATAGAAAAACCCTAATGGCTTCCAGTGCTCGATCCAAGATTTTGACCCTCATCAAACAATTCAAAAAATTCCATGTGGGGATGAATTGATTGGGACTCCAAATTTCATTATGTAGGGACCCGAGAAAGAAAAAAGATGATCAACAATTTTTGAAAGAAATCACTTGGGTCTTTGAAATTCAATTAGAAAAAGGACCACAGAAAAACAATTAAACCAACGAATCACTAGATTTAAACCCTAACCAACCAAAACTCGCACTGTGAAATGCGAAAACTAACATAAAATCGAAAGGTTACATGAGAAGTAACATTTCAAATTGGTCGTCTCTTCTCCATTGTTGCTTTTAGAGGCTGAAATATCTAGTTTTATAGGACCAACCATTCACTTCAAGCTTGGGCTCCTTAGACAAGCTTGGGATCTTGTCGGCATATGGAACTACTAGTTGGACATTGATATGGGGACTTTGAAGCCTTGGAGTATGTTTCTCTTACTCATGATTACTAGGAAAAAGACACATTAACATTGCAACAATTGGATGCAAGACTCTTTTGAAAGGATTATATTTTAAAGGTAAACACTACAATACAAAAATCTTTTTTTTCCATCTGGCAGGACCTCTCAATAATTAGATTACAATTATAAGAAACAATGTGCAAACTTATCTTGCAATTACTTCTTTGACCATTAGAATTAAATTTCTAGATTACAAAATTGGCTAGCTTTAATGTTGACCAGTAGGAGAGTGTACACACTACCAATTGCTCCCAGAATGACAACACAACCAATATAAATGGTGGTCTTCCCAAATGAGTTGTCAATTTTAATTTTAACAGTTAAATGGCGTAGGATCTTCTATAGTATTCGGCAGTATTTTCTTTCATTTAGAGAAAGAGATCCTTCATATCCCAACTTATTTCTTTAGTAGTTAAGGTGATCATCGACTTTTTATTTAGATTCTATTTAGGATTTTGTAATTCACTGGAAAGAGAGAACTGATCAAGCAATAATCTCGTTGTAGATGATCGTGGATCCATTCTTTGGTTTGTAAATTGTAGAAAATATTTTTTGGAATTTTAAAATTAGGCCTCTTAAGGTGGAGTTGGCCTCAAAGATGAGCATTCCTTCTTGGTCGAACTCATCAATTTTCTCTTATAACGATGTCGCGAACAAGTTAGATGTCCAAAGCGTATGGAGTAATTCCAATCGATTAGGATCAACACATTTTAGAATTTACCACCATGCATAAAATTTTAACTTGTTTGATAGCTTTGAAGCCCCAGCATGCCTTTCAAATCCTCCTATAATGCAAACATTTAGTAACTCAAGTCCTCTGACTTATGGTCAATCCTTGAATAGATTTCCAAGTTGGATCATGCCTGAAAAAAGGAATCATAAAATGATTGAAAGAGAGTGACATATAGAAATGAAAGTGCTTTTCTCTCATCTTAGATCATTAACATATACCGTGAAAAGTTTGCACTCGCACAAAATAAAGTAATAGCCCATCCACTACTTAGTTAAGTCTCTTGTTTTATTTTAGTAATTAACAAACAATACATAATTTCAAAAGATAAGAACCTTTCATTTTCCTTTAGTTGTTATTTTCATTATCTTATTGCAATTCACATATGGTGAGGTTTTTCCTATTCCTTTCTTTTCTCATTGCTAAAATGAACGTAGTTTCACAAAGTAATTACTTCGAGTCAGTAAATAATTCACAGCAAGTAATTTTGCACAATTTACTATTTCATACAATAAGCACAAAACTTCTAGCTAAGTCAAACATTACATAGTAACATGGCTTCTTCTTTTATCACAACAATATCTAAGTTTCCTGTAACAGTTGTACAATAGTTAAATAACACCCTTCCTATAGGACTACAGACAATTCATTTTACGGGTATAAAACAAGCATTCAAGAACCTGTCACTTTAATTATTAAGCAAAGTGATGAGCCTCGTCATTGGGTAATTATATGGGCCTTAATTCACCTCCTAGCCTAGTCAAACCAATTATTCTCACAACTTGTTTCATACTTTTGATTATATTTTGTTTATGAGATGAGTTAGAGTTGGATATTTTGCTTTGTGGTCTAATGCACATTTAATGCAGGATTAAAGGATAAAAGCAAGGAATTTTGGCAAATACCTTGGTCAAAACTCGAATGGGACAAGGGAGAGGAATTATAGGAGGTAAATCCTCCTCATTTACTACCCCTCAATTCTAATATTCCTCCATCAGCTCGGAGTGCAAACAACCAAATCATGAGGAATAGAAGGCAACCAAGCAAGTGAAAGACAAAGCACCAGTTTATCTCGAGTTTGGGAGTCGAACCTCCCTAATTTTAAGGAAGTCATTGGAGACTTCAGATGTATAAGTAGAGAGGCCTAGGACCTCAGTAGGATTCGGATTTTTGATTGTAAAACTCTACTCTATTTTCGAGTTGCAAGACTTGTGACATTTTTTGATGTAATCCATTGTTTTGATACTAAGAATGAGTTTTGTTTTCAGCCAGCACTAAGTTAGCTCAGAGGGCTGAAGCTCTTGTGTTAGGGCCCAACCCTAGTAGCCAAGGCTCCTCTTTATTGTACATGTATGTCAGCATAGATTCATAGTTTGATTGTTCATTTGCTTAAGTAGTTGCATTTCCATTACAACAATGTAGATTAGATTGGTTGTATGTTAGTTTGCTTCCATTTGTGCCTTCTTTCAGTTAGCAGGTTAGCAAGGAGAAAAAGGATCACCACAAGGTTTTCAGCAGGTGCCTCGGCCTCACTTCCTCCCTCTGGGACCATGACTTGAGGAAGAGACCCTTCAGCAGCCCCAAAAACACAGATTTCTAGTTCTTGCATGAGCTTTGGAGTTTGTTGTCTTGATTCAGCATTTGGTTCATTTCATTGTCATCTTTTTCCATTACTCTATTTTTTCAATAATATCTCACTCATGTTCTCATTTCCTTCAGCACTTTCTTCATGCATAATATGGGCATTTGATTCATGCTTTTATAATTTATCAAGATGTATCTTGTTGCCTAGTTCTTGAAAGAAACACATGTTTTAAGCATTGTAGGTACTTCAGGAGGAGGTCTAGACTTCATCACCAGTATCCATGTTCAACCTCATCAACCTTAACCATCTCTTGTTCCACCATCACCCTCACTAGTTTTTTTGTCCTTTTTCATTGAAATTCCCCTAGACACATTGAGTTAATCTATGTTAGGTCCCTATACTACTAGTGTAAGCCCTTATTGTTATTAGTAAAACCCCCTTATTATATTGTTGTGCCCATTTAGTCCCCATATTTTTATTATTGTGCCCCATAGAAGCCCACTATTGTTATTATTGTGCCCTTACATTATTATTGTTATGTCGGCTCTGATTATATTATGACCCCTTAGACTCCTATATATAGAAAGGAGGTCTTGTCATTTGTATCATCCAAGAATTGTTCATTTGTGTAATGTAAAGGAGGTTTCCCCCTTGAAGAGGCTTATTTCTAAGGCATTTATCTATCTTTTCGTGAGCTAGTTTCATAACATTTGGTATCAAAGCTTTGGATTCTAGGGTTTCGCTGCTCCAAAAGGGTCATCATGGAAGTTTCACTATAACTTGTTTTCTGTGATGTTTCAGAATCTAAAAAAAAAAAAGCATTTGAGACTACAACGTTCTGAACTTCTGGTCTGATTTTTAGATTTTGTATCGCTATATTTTCAGATATATGATTTGAGGAAGTTAGGGTTTTTTCAAGCTCCAGAATTTCATCTAAAACAGGTCATCGTGGAATTTTAGCTATAACATTTTATCTATGAAGTTTAAGAACCTAAAACAAAAACCCATTTAAGAAGAAAGCAATCTGAACCTTTGGTTCGAAATTAAGATATTGTCTCTCTATATTTTCAGATATATGATCTGAGGAATTTAGGGTTTTTGCAGATGCCCGAATTACATCCTAAACAGGTGACCTTGGGAAAATCCTCATAACTATTTCTCCGAGCATCAGATTGAAATTTCGTAAGAAGTTAGAGAAACAGGAAGGACTCTGTTTTGTTTGGGTATAATTTTCAGAACGTAAGGTTGGAACAATGACACGTGGAACGTCGTACAAGTTCACTCTACCGAACTAGTCTATAATTAGGTCATCGTGGGAGATTGGGAATAAATATTTCTTTAGGAATCCAATTGTGATCAAACTTTCAGAGTTAGAAAGAGGACTCATAGGGCTATTACAGATCGAAATTTCAGAACTTAAAGATCCGAAAGTACAGAGTTATAGTCATTTCAAGATTGAGCTCCTAAAATCAAGAAAAAGTGAGATGAGGAAGTTTGATGGCAAGGATCCGATAAATAGGATACTACAGATGGAGAAATATTCTGATCTACATGGTGTACCACTGTTACAAAAGGTACATATTGCATCTAATTATTTAGAACCGAATAAATTTTTATGGTATAAAGGGCTTTGTTCTCGTAAACCACTTGTCACATGGTCAATTTTCATGGAGGAAATGATAACACATTATGAGGATAAAGAGAAACACCTTCTTTAGCCAAGTGATAAATCTTAAACAAAAAGGTTCAATGGCATAGCACATTGAGGACTTCCAAAAATTGAATATAAGGGTAAATGATATTCTAGAGAAGAAAATGGTTGATGTCTTCATAGGGACTTTAAAGGATAATGTTCAACACGAGGTTCATCTTTGGGAACCTGATTCATTAGAGACGGCATTCAAGTTGGCAAGAAAAATTGAAAGCGAAATTATGGAAACAAGGAATCCCACCACTTACGACTATAATTATGGAAGTGTTTTTTCTCCTAGCCTTCCACAACCTACAAGGTTTACACCACAACAATTGGAAGAAAAAAGAGAAAAAGGGCTTTCTTACAATTGTGATAACAAATACACTAAAGGTCATAAGTGTGCTGAGAAGAAATTATTTTAGATAGATTATGAAGAGGAGGAAGAAAAGAATCAAGAAACATCAAAAGAAGAGGATATACACAAGGAACACATCCCAAAGAAAGAATAAATGAATCCAACCATATCTTGTAAAGCATTGGAAAGAATTATCACTCCTCAAACTCTCAAGTTAGAAGGACATATCAAGAAGAAAAAGGTTCAAGAAGTGAAAGATCACATCGAGAAAGAAGAAATGAATCCAACCATATCTTGTAATGCATTGGCAGGAATTACCACTCCCCAAACTATCAATATAGAAGGACATATCAAGAATAAAAATGTTCAAGAAGTGAAAGATCACATCGAGGATCAAGAAATGAATCCGACCATATCTTGTAATGCATTGGAAGAAATTACCACTCCTGAAACTATCAAGATATAAGGACATATGAAGAAGAAAAAGGTAATAGTGTTTATTGATTCGGGCAGTACCCATAATTTTATTCATTGTAAGATAGCCAAGGAATTGAATTGCTTCCTATATCCAGCACCAAAGTTTCAAGTGATGGTTGCAAGTGGAGGAACCATAAATTGCTCTGTAAAGTGCCATAATATCAAGCTATCCATGGGAGAATATCTATTGAATAGCCCAATGCTTTCCATTCCAATGGGTGGTGCTGATGTTTTACTAAGAGTCCAAAGGCTACAATCTTTGGGTATGATAGCTTTAAATTTTCAAGAATGTTTCTTGAAAACTTTTTGGGAAGGAAAGGAAGTTGAATTGAGGGGTATCGAAGGGAAACTGGGAAAGATAATCAACTCTGATAGCATGACAAAGCTTCTAAATAAAGAACAACAGGGTGTAATTGCACAATTATGTTCACTAGATGATCCCACATCAAAATCATGTATTTCTTCAGATCTCTAAAATGTTTTGGACAATCATTCCAAGGTATTTGAGACTCCCAAAGGTCTCCCACCTGTTCGTGATCATGATCATGCTATTCATTTGATTCCAGAAAGTGTTCCTCCAAACATCTGGCCTTACAGATATCCATATGCCCAAAGGAGTGGGAACTCATTCAAAAGTTGCAGAAGATCCTAGTTCAAACAGTATTGCGAGAACTTGACACGGAAGGAAAAATCATATTGGAACATGAAGCAGTCATAGAACCGAGAAATAGAGAGCTACGAAATAGATCAATTTCAGAGTATCTCATCAAGTGGAAGAACTTACCTGCTGAAGATTCCACATGGGAGGACAAGAATTTATACAGAAGCATCAAGAACTACTCAAGTGTTGAGGATAACACTTTTTTGAAGGAGAGGGGCATGTTAGGTCCCTATTCTACTAGTGTAATCCCTTATTGTTATTAGTAAAACCCCCTTATTATATTTTTGTGCCCATGTAGTCCTGATATTGTTATTATTATGCCCCATAGAAGCCCACTATTGTTATTATTGTGCCCTTATATTATTATTGTTATGTCGGCTCTGATTATATTATGACCCCTTAGACTCCTATATATAGAAAGGAGGTCTTGCCATTTGTATCATCCAAGAATTGTTCATTTGTGTAATGTAAAGGAGGTTGCCCCCTTGAGGAGGCTTATTTCTAAGGCGTTTATCTATCTTTTCTATCTTTTTGTGAGCCGGTTTCATAAAATGTAGCCATCTCTTCTCTTGGATATTGACTCCGAAGTGTTCCTATACCTTCTAACACCCTATCCTACTCATCACACCTCTTTTCCCAGCTTCCCAACACCTCACAATTAGCTCTCGGTTGTATCTTGTAGGTTTCCTGTAATTCCTACAGGATCATCCTGTAGGTTTCTAGTACATCCTGTAGGTTTCCCTGAAACGACCTTTTTTGAGGCCAAATTGATGGGGACCCTCTAGGAAGTCATAAAAATCCTCCTAGGACCCTTCCACCCCATCCAATCACTCCATAAGCCTTTTAGCCATCCTCAACCACCTTCCATCCACCTGTCACATCCACAAGAACAATTCAATTGCATGCTTGATTTTACCAAAAAACCCAAAAAAGTGAAAATAGATTTAGTTTAGTTTTCTCTCTCACACATTAGCATGGTTTGATGCTCTTTACTTCTGTAACTTAGATAGTAGCATTAGGTTAGTTTTGATTTAGAAATTCTGCTTAGCATAGCTAGTTAAATGGTTAAATTGGATATGGTGTGATTTAGCATTACATGTTGTTTTCCTCATTACGACAATAGAGTAGCTCTCTTAGAATAAATTTTCTCTTCTTCCATCAAAGAATCAAGCTTCTTCTGACTCTATAGAAGTCTGGCTTGGAACCCTTGGGGTCTCTCACCGAATGAACAGTGACAACATGTAGGACCTTCACTTTTACTTGTGCATATAGCACTATCACCTCCAAGTTTGTACGAACCTGGGTTGATAAGTAAATTTGGTAGCCCAAGAGTTGCAACATCCTTGCTGCAATATTCTTGCTCATCACTTTTTGGCGTCGTTGCCGTGGAGGTGTCTGAGTAGAATGTGATTATTTCTTTCTTTTCGTCTACTTCTTGTCTTCAATTTTCTGCCATTAGTTTATTTATGCAAAAGTAATCTAGTAGCTTCCTTTCTTTCATCTTTCATTATCTGCTTTCCTTTCCATTTTGCAAGTATAATTTCAATTCAGCAAGTAGCTTCTTCATTTTGTTAGTGATTTTTCATTCAATTAACAATTTCATTTCTGCAAAGTACTTTCTAGCTTAAAAAATCTTACAAAAACCAACCCAAAAACATTTCCTTTCATGCCTCATAGGAATAAGGACAATTTAGGGAAATTCTTGCCAAACACCCCCACTACATCCAATAGCCAACCTTCTCTCTTCTTCAGTGGCTGTGAACTGGAGGAATCTTTAGTTGAGCAACCTGACATATTTGAAGAACCTATAGGGGAAGAAGAAGAAGAAGAACCCATTCCTACTGAATCAATGGCTGAAAACCGAAATGACAGAGGGAATAGAGAGAGAGTTGAGGGTGCCTTCCCCATAAGGGAAATCAATGGGAACACTAAGATGAAGAATATAAGCCACTCTACCCTACCTCATTTCCATGGCCTGACCACAAGGGACTCCGACACTTTCCTATTTGAGTTTGTTGTTATATGCCGAACCTATGACTATACAGATGATGAGAAAAAATTAAAACTGTTTCCATCTACCCTCAACGATGCAGCATTACACTGGTTCATGGATTTACCTGGAGATAGCATCACAACTTGGGCTCAGATGCAAGAGTCTTTTAACAACAAATATCAGAACTACTGTAGGTCAAAGGATACTAAAGAAGAAATTTTCAGGATGACCATGGTCCAGGATGAATCCTTAGAAGACTACGAAGAAATATTCTAGCTCAGTTACAAAAGGGTCAGGTGCACACTTGACCCTGAGTCACTAAAGCTGGTCCTGCTTAGAGGAGTAAGGGAAGATCTTCTGGATACCTTAGATTTGTTAGCAGGAGGATATATCTACCAATTACCCTATGAGGATATCAAGGTTGTCTTTAGAAACCATTCTAGGGCAACTAGGAAAAAGGGTAGGGGTAGTCAACCTATGGCCAGTACATCATCTTCCAATTCATCCATCAAGGGTGAAATTGGAAATAAGTTGGAAGATTTCAAAAGTGAGATGCTTCAAACCCTTGCCTTGCAATTAGACACCATGAACATGAAAAGCAAGAAATAGGAAGCAGAGAGAGCCTTGGCCATCTTTTTCCCTGGATGCACCAAGAGGCATCCTAGGAATGAATGTCCATTGAACTGTATTGAGATTTGCTCAGTCTGTGAAGAAAACCACTCCATAGATAAGTGCACTTCTTTACCTGGATTCAAATCAGTATATCAAGGAGTTGAAGGGGTCACTAAGCAACTTTGCTACATCAACCAAAGGAGAACTCCTGGGCCTAGACCATACCAGCAGGGCATGCAAGGGTCATCCCATGCATATTACAACCCCAACCAAACCACATCCATACCTTCATGAGGAGAGTAAGAGAATTACCTGAATGTCCCTTGCTCCACACACACTCCTACTCCTTCTGTCCATTCATTGCATCATCCTCACAACCACAACCAATGACGTGATTAAGGAATTCTGAGGGAGAAGCAGCTATAGGACATCTTGTAGGAAATCCTGTAGCAGCCTATCCCACAGAATGTCAATCATCATCTACAAGTCTTCACTAGGATGATCCAAGAGCTCCACAACAATAGCAGCATCATATCTTCAGTCACAGATACCTTCAAAAGCCAAGAAACCATCAGCAGACAACAAGAGGAGGAAGAAGAATGACCATGCAACAAATAAACAATGCAACACCTCCGATCTTCGATAATTGTAGCATGGCATCAAAACCACAGGTAAGTATCCCACTCACTCATTCATATGCATCATTTAATCAAAAGTTGTAAGGGTTATGAGATAGTTTGTTTATAAGTGAAAAGGTGGCCAGTTAACTTGGCCACCTTCGTTCAATCATCACATGCAAAATCGGGTGTCCTCTCACACGTGGCTGTAGTCAACTCAAAGATAGAGTAGGAGTAGGACAAGAAGTGGTTAATTACGGATCTACGAGGTGGGAGCTTATTATGGGGAGTGGGAAATGATGAGGTGGTAGTGGGGACCAGTGGTCCAAAAATGGCAATGTACCTCTACTTCCAGCACACCACCTCACCCCGAAACACCATAAAGGGAAATAAAACATCGTTTGCATGCATTCATTCATTTCACCTCCTCGAAACTCCCTCACTCAAGTCACTCTCATAACTCTGGCCACCCACCGAAGCAAGGATCCATCATTCTGCAAGAGAATTTCTATAGGAGCATGCACAAGAATTCCTACATGAAGAGTCTACATGATACAATCTATAGGATCACTGTATAGGATACACATACGCAGTACACAAGATAGGCAGAGAAGAGTTCAAGAGGGGATATCACGAGAATTGTCCACTGTTACCATTCTAAAGAGGTAGGCTATAAAAATCCATCCCATTTACAATCAAATGAACTAGAAATGCTCTAGAATCTAGTGAATTTAGCAGCTCTGGGAGGTGAATTACATACACAGTGAACTCTGTTTTCCTCCTGAATTTAAAAATTTTGTGTCAACCCTCTCATTTTCTCCTCAAGCCTCACAAGAAAAATGATAGGAGGGTTTAATAGGAGAGAACCCAAAAACACTGTGAGGATACAACAACACCCCCAAGTGCTTCAAATCTTTACAAGACAAAACTGGATGGGGTTTTTCGAAAAATTCACAGGGTATGATGGTGATGTGGCTCAAGAATTTGTTCATTCCCTCACTCCACACAGTAGAATCCATTCCATTATTTTAGTTAGAGGCCTCACTATAGTTCTCACCCCAGATCTCATTAGTAGGGTCACCACACTTCCTCTAGGAATTCCATGGAGAAAAGAAGACAAAGGAGACAGTCAGGTGGCAAAAAGGAAATTCTTTTTAGAAGGTGAATAACCCACAGTGGACAAAAATGGAGTACGAAGGGATAGTCTTTCATACCCATGGAGTGAGGTAGGCTACCAACTCATCAAATATATCTCATGTGAGGGTAGATATAGTGTTGTTTATGGCTACCATTTTAGGATCCTTGAAGAATTAAGATTTGGGGTAGAAACACCAGTTCACCAAAGACTCAACATACCCTATTTCTGGATGCAATCACTCATAGGCTCCAGCAACAAATTAAAGGAAGGGAATTCCCAAAAATTGGCTCACCATGGGTTGATCAGGATCCTCATTGAGGATGCCCTCCAAAACCTCAGAATCCCTATAACATGGCTAGTCTTCAGAGACTTGCCAACAAAGGATGACATCAAAACCATCACTTATGATGTTAGTCCCTCTGTCAATGAGGCGGAGGAAAAACAGGAAGAAGAAGATATAGAGCTAGATAGGGATGATATGGATGAAGAAGAAACTAATATAGAGGAACATGATGAAGAAAAATAAGAAGAGGGAGAAGAGAAGGATGATGATGATGGAAAAGAGGAGGAAACTAAGGAAGAAACTAATGGAGATGAGGAAGAACAGCAAGAGGAAGGAGATAAGAAAAACAAAGAGGAAGAAGGCCTTGAAACAGAAAGGTCAGAACACAAAGAGGAGTCACCTAGGGTGTCCCCAGAGGATACTGAGAGGGAGGTAGCAGCTGCCCTAACTTATCTCAAACCCCATTCAAGCAAAAAGGGAAAAGAAGGAGGCAAGCCCCACTATATTTCAGAACAAGAAAGTGAACAAGAATCAAACAAGGGAAGCCACAAGTATCAACAAAAATTCCAATTGAGATTGAAGATTCCCCTACACCAAGAGGCAAAACGCCTTCCCCTAAGTCACCAATCACCTATGTAAGGAGGCCTAGTACCAGATCAACTTCCTTAAAGGGTAAGGCCATCCTACAGGATCCATAGCAAGACATATAGGAAGCAAAAACAATCCTACAGGATACTCTACAAAAACTACAAGAAGCAAAGAAATTGGAAGGCAAGGTAGGGGAGCAGCAAGAAACAAAATAAGAAGACCCTGAAATAAAGGAACCAAGCCCCCAACCTAACCTAGACTCCTACTACCGGTTTATTGAAGGAGGCAAGGTGATACCTCAAAAATTTGTCATCCCATTGTTTTTCAAACTGGAGAAGGAGAGGGCCAGAACCCACCGATGGATGCAAATCGCCAAGTCAAAAGGGGTGGAAGACATGAGGCACATGGAAGAGAAGCTTAAAGAAATGGGCAAAGAGCTAAGTGGCTTAAGGGACAGAGAAGCAATAATGAGAGACCAGCTTGAGAGGGAAAATGCATGGCTAAGGGGACAACTGTAGGAAAGGGAGAACCAACTAGCATGTATCTCCATCCTCTCCTTGGAGGTCATCCAGTGTAGGATGCCAGCTAAATCCTATGCTCTTTGCCTCAAAGAACAGTGGCTGCAGTTTCAGATTAAAACATTAGCACAAAGGGGCACCATGCCATTTCAGTACTACAGATAGTTTATTTATCTTTGTGACAAAGTACACTAGAGGATAGGGCCAACATGGCTGAGTTTTATTTGCATAACATGGTGCTCACAGACATGAATTTTTGGGATCCTAATGCCAAGCTAGGAGATATACAATTAATGGCTTTGGCATCATGGATGAACAATGAGGAGTCAAGGGCTACAAAGATGAAAAGAATATTGGCCAGAGAGAAAAATGAACCTCTTTTCATCAGAGTTGAACAATCAAATCCCATGGCCATAATCAGCACCCATAATTTGATTGCAAATGACCCTCAACTGGCACCTAGATATCTTACTACCCAAGAGAAAGCAATTTTCTCATTTTGAGGATATGTTTAGGCTGCTAAGAGATGATAATATACATGCCTGCCTAAGGAGATGGAACACACTGCCACATAGCTTGAAGATCAGGGAATATCACTCCCCTCAAAGGTTGAGAGAGGCACTCAACGGGACACCTATGTGTAAGCAATCAATGCAAAGGTTGAAGGTCAATTGGATAGGCCTAAAACTCACTCCACCACTACTCCTAGGGATGCTAGAAGGGAGAAAAGAAGAAGAGGAAAAGAGGCAGTGGGAGGAAGTAGAAAAGAAAGCAGACTTCTATGAACAAGAAGAAGAGACCATAATGGAGGCATGGGATGCCAGAAAGGCTACCAGAGCCATGAAGGACATGAACATTGACTAAGTTGCTCAGAGGATGAACAAAACTTTCAGTAAGGGGTTGATGATGATCCTCATCATTGGGTAATTATATGGGCCTTAATTCAGCTCCTAGCCTAGTCAAACCAACTAGTCTCACAACTTATTGCATACTTTTGATTATATTTTGTTTATGAGATGAGTTAGAGTTGGATATTTTGCTTTGTGGTCTAATGTGCAATTAATTCAGGATTAAAGGATAAAAGCAAGGAATTTTGGCAAAGACCTTGGTCAAAACTCGAATGGGACAAGGGAGAGGAATTATAAGAGGTAAATCCTCCTCATTTACTACCCCTCCATTCGAATATTCCTCCATCAGCTCAGAGTGCAAACAACCAAATCATGAGGACTAGAAGGCAGTCGAGTAAGTGAAAGACAAAGCACCAGTTTATCTCGAGTTTGGGAGATGAGCCTCCTTAATTTTAAGGAAGTTGTTGGAGACTTTAGATGTATAAGTAGAGAGGCCTAGGACCTCAGTAGGATGATTTTTGATTGTAAAACTCTACTCTATGTTCGAGCTACAAGACTTGGGACAATTTTTGATGTAATCCATTGTTTTGATAATAAGAATGAGTTTTGTTTTCAGCCAACACTGTGTTAGCTCAGAGGGCTAAAGCTCTTGGGTTAGGGCACAATCCTAGCAGCCAAGGCTCCTCTTTATTGTACATGTATGTTAGCATAGATTCATAGTTTGATTGTTCATTTGCTTAAGTAGCTGCATTTCCATTACAACAATGTAGATTAGATTGGTTGTATGTTAGTTTGCTTCCATTTGTGCCTTCTTTTAGTTAGCAGGTTAGCAAGGAGAAAAAGGATCACCACAAGGTTGTCAGCAGGTGCCTCGGCCTCACTTCCTCTCTCTGGGACCATGACTTGAGGAAGAGACCCTTCAGCAGCTCCAAAAAACATAGATTTCTAGTTCTTTCATGAGATTTGGAGTTTGTTGTCTTGATTTAGCATTTGGTTCATTTCATTTTCATATTTTTCCATTACTCTATTTTTGCAATAAGATCTCACTCATGTTCTCATTTACTTCAACACTTTCTCCATGCATAATATGGGCAATTGATTCATGCTTTTCTAGTTTATGAAGATGTATCTTGTTGCCTAGTTCTTGAAAGACACACATGTTTTAATCACTACAGGTACTTCAGGAGGAGGTCTAGACTTCATCACCAGCATCCATCTTCCACCTCATCAACCTTAACCATCTCTTGTTCCACCATCACCCTCACTAGTTTTTTTTGTCCTTTTTCATTGAAATTCCCCTAGGCACATTGAGTGAATCTAGCCATCTCTTCTCTTGGATATTGACTCCTGAGTGTTCCTAGACCTTCTAACACCCTATCCCACTTATCACACCTCTTTTCATAGCTTCCCAACACCTCCAACACCTCACAATTAGCTCTCAGCTATATCCTGTAGGTTTCCTGTAATTCCTACAAGATCATCCTGTAGGTTTCTAGTACATCCTGTAGGTTTTCCTGAAATGGCCTGTTTTGAGGTCGAATTGATGGGGAAACTCTAGGAAGTCACAAAAAGCCTCCTAGGACCCTTCCACCCCATCCAATGACTCCACAAGCCTTTTAGCCATCCTTAACCACCTTCCATCGACCTGTCACATCCACAAGAACAATTAAATTGCATCCTTGATTTTACCGAAAAACCCAAAAAAATGAAAATAGATTTAGTTTAGGTTTCTTCCTCACACATTAGCATGGTTTTATGCTCTTTACTTCTGTAACTTAGATAACAGCATTAGGTTAGTGTTGATTTAGCAATTCTTCTTAGCATAGCTGGTTAAATGGTTAATTAGGATATGGTGTGATTTAGCATTACATGTTGTTTTCCTCATTACTGCAGTAGAGTAGCTCTCTTAGAATAGATTTGCTCTTCCTCCATTAAAGAATCAAGCTTCTTCTGACTCTATAGAAGTCTGGCTTAGAACCCCTGGGGTTTCTCACTAGATGAACAGTGACAATAGGCAAGACCTTCACTTTTACTTGTGCATATAGCACTATCACCTCCAAGTTTGTAAGAACCCCGGTTTGATAAGTAAAGCTGGTAGCCCAGGGGTTGCAGCATCCTTGCTGCAATACTGGTGCTCATCACAAAGCATTATTCCAATACGGGTATCTTAACTTCAAAACGATATTAGTAGAGTGTAAACGATTTCCATAAAACTATAGAACTATTAATTGTAGACTGTATGAACCCATAACATATAGAGACATACATTTTTTGCATAAATAATGAGTGTTCTTTCCCCAAAACTATACTGGCTTATTGCTTGGAATAGACCATGACCTGTAACCGAGACGAATTCCTTTTATCTAAAACTTAAAGTTGAATTACATATAATTTAGCAAAACAACCAACACAGAGAAGAGGGTTCCATAATGACCCAAACACTTCGACTCCAGCAATATCATTTCTTAGCCAAAGAATAAATGAACGCTCTTAATACTTCTAAGGGTAGTTTAGCCAGAAACCAACGTGGTAGACCTAGGAGTTTGGTCACTATCAAAACCCAACACTGTCCTCCATTACCTCCCATGAGGAGAGAAATTGAGCTACCTGCCACAAAGTGTAACATGGGTTAAATGATGCATGAAAAAGGAAATGATAGTAAATATGTAACTCTAATATAGTAAAGGACAAAACCGTTAACCGACCCTGTTGTGAGAAAGGTAGCCTCCAAGGAAGACACGTCAACAACAAACGAATCCCTAACCCATCAAAGTTGTGGCCGCCCTCATGGGTGAGCTAGAGACGTCACATAGTGAGAAAAGGAATCGGAGGTAGCCCTTCGCAGAAGATACCTCAGGGACAACACAGTGAGCGGTGTTGACAATCAAGGAAACCTGAAGGGGGGCCTTTAAAATAACACCTGTGGATGACTGCGGTAGAGAATAGACTAAGCTATGATTGCAGGAGGTGAGGGTGCAAGGGTGTTTCAAATCTTCCCTCTCAACCCAATGCAGCAACAAATGACCATGCTCACCCTTTCACCCTTTGTTAGTTACCCTAACTGTCTTGAGAACCTGAGCCCTCAGATTCCTTGGAGGTAGATCAACTGTAGGATGGTTGTCGTGTGTCAGACCTAATGGGTTACACTTAGAGAGCATAAGGGCGGTCTTGAGAACCATCCATCCTATTAAATGTTATCATGGTGCGTCGAGTCCTATCACAGGGAGGGGTCCAAGGTTTATGAATGAAATCAAATCACATTGTAATATTTCCATTAAACATTTATGCAATGCCATAAATGAAATAAATGTATGAATAGGGAGCAGAAGATCTTACCAAGGGTTAGCGTGAATTAATAAGTAGGTGTAGTTGTGCACTGGAGCACCAGAGCCATTGGATTCCTTAGAGGCAGATCAACCGTAGGATGGCTGTTGTGTGTTATACCTAATGGGTTACACCTGGAGAGCATAAGGGCAGTCTCGAGAACCATCCATCCTATTAAATGTTGTCGTGGTGCATTGAATCCTACCGCGAGGAGGGGTCTAAGGTTTGTGAATGAAATCAAATCACATTGTAATATTTCCATTAAACATTTATGTAATGCCATAAATAAAATAAATGTATGAATAGGAAGCAGAAGATCTTACCAAGAGTTAGTGTGAATTAACAAGTAGGTGTAGTAAAATAAAAATAAAAAAAATGCCGAATGGTTTAGCTATTACAAGTGGTATCATAAGTTTCATATAAACATAAAAACTTTGTAACTATATTGAAGTTATCATAACCTTGAGATAAACATAAAAATTTTGTAACTATACCTTTTAAGAAAGACTATTTTTTTAATGATAACTACTTCTAAGTTTATGACATTTAAAGTTTAATTAGTGATCATCAATAATTCCAGGTTGGGAAAAAAATACTATAAATTCATAATATTTTTAAAAAATTAAGATTATATATACACTTTATTACATGTTAAACATGAGTTTCTTAAGAAAAAAAAATGGCTTTTAAATAATAAAAATAACAAAGAGGCAAAAAAGCTTGAGCAAGTAGTACTATTAAATGAAAAAGAATTATTTATATTAAAGTTGAATAGTATAAATTTTATGATTAATGTAAATGTTTATAATTAAATTTATTATTTTAATATAATTTTTTAAATAATTATATAAAAGTAATAATGTTTTAATAATTGAGATTGTATAAGAAATAAATTGCAAAGTCACTTTCACAAATATAAATTTATGGTTAATCTCCATTCTAATATTATATTAAAAAGGCTTTGCACCATGTGCTCATCTAAATCATTCTTTGACTATAGGGATGTGTCTTTGTTAATATTGAAATATTGAACTCTTGTATGAACTTTTCTATTATTAGATTATTAATATTGAAATAATGAACTTTTGTATTAATATGTAGTTATCATTAAAAAAATAGCCTTTCTTAAAAGGTATAGTTACAAAGTTTTTATGTTTGTATGAAACTTATGATAACTTCATAAATTGCAAACTTTCGCTTTCACAAGTATAAATTTATCATTAATATCCATTTTAATATTATATTGAAAATGTTTTGTATCATGTGCTCATCTAAATCATTTTTTCACTATGGGGGATGTGTCCTTGTTAATATTGAAATATTGAACTTTTGTATTATTAGATTATTAATATTGAAATAATGAACTTTTGTATTATATTAATTATTAATATTGAAATAATAAACTTTTGTTTTTGTATTATATTGAAATAATGAACTTTTGTTTTTTGTATTATATTGAAAGAATGAACTTTTGTATTATTCTTTTTATTTTATTTTATATATATATCATAATAATTGAATTAACAATGAGGGTAATTATCATATATTTGGAAATCAAAAAATGATATCATAATTCAGTTGAAAACTTTTAACTTGCCCACCTTTGAGGAAATGTTTGAAAAAATGGTTCTTGAGTAGTGGTTATAAATTTCAATAATTTTGGATTTTTAAGTTGCACTATTTTGTTTAGTCTAATATTGAAGTATATAGAAACAAATTAATGATGAAAATGTATTGTTTTCCTAATCTATTTTTAAATTAAAATAATCAATGAATGTTGTTTCTATTGTCATTTAACATTTTTCTTTTTTTTCTTTGTAGTACACAAGGGAAGTTTTCCTTTGTTGCGAGAAAATGTTGTTTCTTTTGGTATGGATACTGCTATTTGGAAATTTATCCCCTTTGACATTATTGAGCTTCTCTTTCATTGGCTTCCATTGTCAGTGTTGATGAAATTTAAGTTGGTTTCTAGACAATGGTGTCTTGTTTTGGAAAACACTCTTTTTCTTGTGGCTTGTGATCAATGTCGTGAGAAAGAGTTGGCATTTATTTCTTTCTCCACTCATTTTCCCAATTATTTCTTCCTAGCATCATACCTTAACAATAATGGTCACTTGTCGATTATGGTTCTTCCTTTTCTTCATTCTGTATACAAAATTGAATGTACAGTGGGATCAATGATTCTCTTCAGCACGCCTGGAAGTTATTTTCATATCAAAAACTATTTCATTATCAACCATTTTACGAAGACGTTTATAAATGTTGGACTTCTTAGTGTTGGGAAGCAAGGATTCTTCTCTTTATTTCAAAACTGTAATTCAAGAAATTATGAATGGGTGTTTTCGAAAAATGTTTGTGAAAACATGGACTCATACTTTCTCATTTGCAGTAGTGTTGACAATGTTTGGAAGAGGACGGAGCTTCCATACAATGGTGTAACTCCACCAAAAGAGGCTATCTTATTCAAAGAAAATCTTTATTGGGTATATCTAGACGGAGATTATGAATATTACCCTACCTATGGTTACACTATCTTCTGGTTGGAATTGAACATAAATAATTGGGGTTATTCATTTGTTCCTGTTGTTGACATACAATGTATGTCATTAGGGTTATATAAGAATCAACTTGTTTGTGTTGTTAATAATGGTGGCACGTCTATTTGGTTACTTGAAAAGATATACAATTTTGAATTTGATCGACTGTCGAAAGAGCAAAGTTTGGAATATTTTGAAGACGATTGGGTACACAGATGGTCGTTGCTTCAATCTGTCTCTTTGGATATAAATACTAAATGTGCAGGTTACATACCTTTGTGCATAGTTGGAGAAAAAGTCCTTATGCTTAGTTGGTCTTGAGTGAAGTTAAAATTGTATGATTTACTAAGTGGATTGTACAAAACAACAATTGTTGATGGATTGTTCGTGCTTGAAGCATCATGCTTCTATCTACAAACAATTGAAGAATTTGATGATGTGATTGAAAATGGAAATCTTTTTTCATTGATTCCTAATGTAGATTCTATTGTTGGAATACTTCCACTACCTGTGGATGTATTCAATTAGTGTTTGAGGCATGAATATGTTCTTTTTTGTATATTACTGAACACCATATGTATGTTTAATGTTTTAAAGTATTTTTTTGAACATCATTGTAATTCACATTTTGAAGTTATATTAAGGAGATAGCCTCATGCTTCTATCTACAAATGGTGGAGGATTTTGATGATGTCATTGCAAATGGAAATGCATTTTTGGTTATTCGTAATGCAGATTGTATTCTTCACATAGGTGCAGTATGTTCGGATGTATTGATTTAGCGTTTTAGGCTTGAACATGTTTGTTTTTTGATAATGCAGAAGACCTTCTGTATGTTTTTAAATATTTTTTTAGCATCATTGTAATTCACATTTTGAAGTTATATTGATGAAATATGTATGGTAAATTTTGAATGGAGTTTGTATTTCTTTGTTTTTAATTTCTTCAGCTTGTTGTTGCATCGATTATGTGTAAGGGTAACATTTTTGCGTGTGTTCCAAGTTTGTTGTGAGAAACATAATTTCTCAAATATTTATTCTCTGCACTTTTGTTAGTTTTTAGCTTTTTCAGGATTGAGGAGTATGTATTAGTGTAAACGAAATTGCGAAATGACTTTTCAATTGACTTTAACTTTATCATAGAGATGTTGAGTGAAATAAGAAGTAAGAGTAGTGCGAAAAAACCTCCTTCTACTGCTACACAACAATGATTAAGTGAATACCAATGACAGTGGTATTCGCAGAATAAGGAAGTAATTAAAGCACGGAGAAAAGTTGCATATTAACGAAAGAAAAGAGCTTTAGCAAATGATGAGAAAGGAGGACATGTAAATCATAAGTATGAAAATAGCAGTGGTTTTCTGTAGTGAAAATTTTGTTTTGATGGTCGTTTCGTTGCATGTTTATCATCTTAAAGAACTTATATTTTTTGAAGTTTTACTAAATTTTCTCTTTTTTCATAATATTGTGTTTTGAAAGAGAGTCTTCATATGAAAAACAATGGTATTTTTTGTGAAAAAATGAAATAAATGTAGTTTTCGGATTTGATGAGAACTATGAGAATGAAGAATTTCCCGAAATGGTTGAAAATTTGGGAGACTATTTTGGTGAAGAGGGTTAGGCATTTCTTGGTAGTGACTATATTGTTAATATAGCTACCCCTGTTGAATCTGTATGTAATGTGTTTTTTGGAACAATGTAGGGAGTTTAATTTATTTTATTTTATTTTGCATTTTCTTTTCTTCTGCATCTCAAATTTTTACTGTTCTTTGTTTTCACGTATTGTTTTTTCAAAACAATGTCAAAATCATTACTAACTGGCAAATAGATTCGGAAGCAATCAAACCTTTATTACTTCTTGAATGCGAGGGTTGATGACCAACTTGTCAAACTTCAAGAAATGATGAAATGTACAATAATACTAATCATAAGTTTAGAAACTTTCGTCTGTACATAGGCGAACATTTTGTTTGCATTTTTGTTTGGTTTGTTGTTGATTCTCTCGAAATTTTGGTCTTCTTCCATATGTCTTCTAAGATGTTGTATTTTTTGGAATATTGTTCTTACATAGGGACCCTTGATAGAGATGAAAACATTGGGGGTCGTGGAAATGGTGCAATAGATGTTATAATGGAAGATAGGGAATCTGATTCTAGGGAAGAAGTTGTTGTGTATGATGTTTTTGGTGATAGTAATATGCTTTCTAGAATGGTTAATAGTTTGGGTCGGTTTGTGGGAAATGTTGTAACGAATATTTGTCAATGTAGATCTACAAAGAATATTGTTGAAGCCGAAGAATATGTGAATAATTTTCCTCTTGGCAAGGTGCTTAATGCCTATTTATTTTCAAAGGTTTAGTAGTTGTCAATGTTAAATTTATATTGTTTTACGAATGTCTTTGTTGATGTTTTTTTGCATAATTTTGTTGAGGTGAATAGTGGTTGACATGCAAATTTGCAAGCAATGCAAGCAATATCAGCTCAACAAATTGCACATGGACAATGCAAAAATGAAGAAAATGTAATGAAAAATTGTTTCAGTAACAAATTTGATTTGTTTTGTGGATATTTCATTCTTCCAAACATTCTTTTCTTTCTTCCAAGTAGAGTTTGGTCAGTATAATGAATATAAAAGAATTATTTCCCATTATTTTATGGAAAGAAATGATAAAACAAATACTTCAGTTCCACGAGTTGTTTCACATGATCGCCAAGCTAGAATGGTGTTTTGTATAGAAAATGGAAGTGTTCGGTATTATTTTAGCGAACAAATGGTTGTTGTGTGATGCGTCTCATCATCGAGTAATTATATGGGCCTTAATTGGCCTTAATTCACCTCCTAGCTTAGTCAAACCGACAATTCTCACAACTTATTACACACTTTTGATTATATTTTGCTTATAAGTTGAGTTAGAGTTGAATATTTTTCCTTGTGGTCTAATGTGCATGTAATGCAGGAATAAAGGTAAAAGCAAGGAACTATGGTAAAATACCTTGGTAAAAGCTCGGATGAGACAAGAGAGGGGAATTACAGGAGGTAAATCCTCCTCATTTACTGCCCATCTATTTGAATATCCCTCCATCAGCTAAAAGTACACACAGCCAAATCAAGAGTACTAAAAGACAGCCAAACAAGTGGAAGTACACGCAACCTCCCTATTAGAAGGCAGCTGAGCTAGTGAAAGTGAAAGGACAAGTTACCATTAAGTTGGGAGTTGTACCTCCCTAATTTTTAGGGAAGTCATTAAGACTTCAGATGTATAAATAGAGAGGCTTAGGACTTCAGTTTTTTTAGTTAGTTAACCAATAGTCAGTCACTCAATTAGCGAGTATTCAAACCTTTTGAATTGTAACAGTTTGATGTAATACAATGTTCTCTGATAATGAAGATGAGTTTTGATTAAGCCAACATTGAATTAAATCAGAGGGTTGAAGCTCTTGGGTTAGGGCCTAAGCCTAGCAGCCAAAGCTCCTCTTTATTGTACTGTTAGGTAGCATGGCTTCCTGATTTTTGTCCATTTGTTTAATCAGATGCATTCTCATTACAGCAGCAATATAGATTCATGGTTTGATTGTTCATCTGGTTAAATAGATGCATTTTCACTATAGTGGTTCAGCACAGATTCATGGCTTTCCTGCTCATTGACTTAAGTAGCTTCCTGTTTTTTGTTCATTTGCTTGAACAGTTGCAGTTTCATTACAGTGGTGCAGAACAGAGTAATTGTGTTTCAGTTTGTTCCATTTATGTTTTCATTTAATCAGTAGGTTGGCAAAGAAAAGATCCATCAAGATGCTCACAGGTGTCTCGGCCTCACCTCCTCGCTCTGGGACCATGGTGTCAGGAAGAAACCCTGCAGCAACCCAAAAAACATAGGGTTTTGGTTTTCATAGGGTTTGTCGTTTAATACAATCACGTGGTTCATCATATCGTTGCTTGGTTCGTTTCATGATCATTCACTCATTTCTTGGTCATTTGTCCCTTCACACTCTGCTTAAGACCTCACTCATACTATCATTCTCCTTCGGCCTGAAACGCTTGCGCAGGAGTTGATAATTCATGTTTAAATGATTTTACTGGTAAACGCCTTTCACAAGACAAATCGTCCAATCACTGCTCTGATCCACTTTTTGCGTTTGACTTTTTTTTCCCTTTAAATCCCCACTATCGATCTGCCTTGATAGATCTGACGGCAGTCACGCACCTGCTCACCAACCTTCTTAGTCACATCCTCACCATGGATTTACCTTGCTAGATCCGATGGCCATTGCGCGATATCGCATGGATTTCTATCCGACTGTTATCAGGTTGAGGGCACGTGATATGGGCGGTTTCCTTGTGCTACGTGTCGGCTGGGGAGGCTAATCGCACAAAGTTCTACAAAACCATTTATGACTTTGAGGGCGGGCAAGATACAACTTAGTGCCTCCAAACCTGCTCGTCATTTCCGCATGTTTCTTTTCGCGCTCCAATCTCCACTGTTGATCTTCCCTGCTAGATCTGACAGTTGTCGCATCAACCGATACCATTTTTGCACATTTTTATTCTGCTTGCAATCTCCACCGTCCATTTGCTGATTGCCCCTATGATCTAATCCCAGTCGTCCAGCCTGTTAGTTAACCTTATTCACCCATCTACCTACGTACCCTCCTCTGGTCTGATCTCAGTCGTTCATTCACCTTCCACCCGCCCAATCCAATGTTCCTCATGCACTTTTTCTCCCTCACGTCCTCTTTTCGCCATTTTGACCTCCAACTGCTCTTCCGCCTAAACACAGACTTAGCCTAGTTTCCATTGTTCACCCCTTAGTCTAGTTTTATTCTCTTTTACTTCTGCAACTTAGATAGTTAGCATTAGATTAGTGTTGTTTAACAATTCTGCCTAGTTTAGCTATTTTCATGATTAATTAGGTTATGGTGATTCAGGTTTGCATGTTGTTTTCTTCATCTCTGCAGTAGAATAGCTCTCCCCTAGACTAGGTCTACTCTCTTTCCATCGAAATCAAGCTTCTTCTGTGTAGAGAATCTGATGGTAGGTTAATTGAATAATTCAATATAAATCAAAGCAGAATACTATAACCTACTTCTACTATCAATTTGTGGAAGCCTAAAGATCAAGCTGAACAATATAACTAGAAGAAGAAGAATCAATTGCAAAATACACATGAAAATACTTTGGGGAAAGCCTCAGCTAAAAACCCCACTATTTGTATTATCATACAAGGTGGAAATACATAGGAATTATACAAAGCCTTAGCTCTCACAGCTAGCCAGCTCTCAATACAATCTTCACAGATGCTCATAGGAAATCTAGGTTTCTCTCTAGCCTTCCTCTCTGCCCTTCAAGCTCTTATTTACTTGCGTTGTTCCTCTGGGATGATTCTCACCTCACTAAGTGGAACACTCTGATCTCACACACTGTCAGAACTGCGCAATCTTCAAGGAATGATGCTTGACTGCATGCATCAGTTTTCTTTATAAGAAAAGACATGCAACTGATAGTACATTGTCCTTGACTTTAATCTCAATTGGCTCTTTCTCAAAATAGACATGCATGAGTTTCTGATGAGGGAATCTTTAGTTAACTAGAGTACACTAGTTGAGTGCATGCATGCATCAACTGATTGTTAACTCTCTATTAGTTCCTCAAATAGTTTGGAACTAATTTAACTGGACTTAACTTAGTGAACTGAGTTAACTAATTACAACTCAAATATAACTCATTCTTATCTCCTTAATTTAAGGGATAACTCTTGCATGACTTCAGAAATACTTCTAACTTGAGTTTCTCTAATTAATTAAGTCAAAATAACTTAATTAATTATTTCCAAGTAGCTGTTAAGACTAAATTCGATTTTAACTCACAATTTAATTCAAGGACAAATTAAATTGGAATATTCTTGTTGCCATATTTCAACACTCCCTCTCAACAAGAAATGGATTCTCTGCCACCCTGATCTTGTCTCTATGGAACTCAAATTTACGCTTTGACAATGCCTTTGTCAAAATGTCAGCATCTTGCTCCTTTGTCGAAATATACTGCAACAACATGGTCCTCCTTGCTACACAGTCTTTGAGATGATGATACCGAATGTCGATGTGATTGGACCTATCATGAAATACTGGATTCTCAGAGAGTTTGATACAACTCTAATTATCACAATAGATCACAGTTGGATCCATACTCTGATCAAACAAACCAACAAGGATTTTCCGCATCTAGATGGCCTGACATGCTACCTGACTTGCAGCCATGTATTTTGCCTCTACCGAGTTGAATGCAACCGACCTCTATTTCCTGTTGTACCAAGAAACTGCCGCTGACCCAAGGTTGAAAATCCCTCCTGATGTGCTCTTCCGATCTGATGGACTCTCTGCCCAATCTACATCAATGAAGCCTTGTAGCTTCACTCCCTCTGTCCATCTATAGCATAATCCATACTGATATGTGCCTCTGGCGTATGGTGCCTTCCAAAACAACTTGGTAGGCTGAACCATTGCTTGACTCAGCTAGTTCACTGCATAGCACAAATCTAGTCCTGTTTTCACCAAATACATGAGTGAACCCACAAGTACACAGTAGCTTCCACTACTTCTCTTGAAGTAGCATCCTCCTTCCCCCAGTTACCTGTTAGAGGAGTTTGCATGAGCTTGCAATTCTCCATGTGGAATCTCCTGAGTATCTCGTTGGCATATTTTCCCTGAGACACAAACAACTCCCCATCCTTCCGCCACACTTCCATGCCAGGGAAATAATGCATGAGACCCATGTCTTTCACTCAAATTCTCTTGCAAGGTCCTTCTTCCAAGACATGATCAACTAATAATCATCAATCAATATGAGATCATCAACATAAAGTACTATGATCAACAACTTACCTTTCACCACGATGTGGTACCAGTTCGCATCCGCTTCACTCTTTGTGAAGCCCAACCCAGTGAAGTAATTGTCTATCCTAGTGTACTAAGCACGAGGTGCTTGCTTCATCCCATATAATGCTCTCTTGAGTTGGCACATATGCGACTCACGATCGAAGGTCTCAAAACCTTTCAACTGCTTTATGTACACCTCTTCCTCAATCTCGCCATTGAGGAATGCGGTCTTCACATCCATCTGATGGATCTTCCAACCCATATGCTCTGATAGTGCCAACATAGATTTGATAGATGAGCACATTGCGACAAGAACAAATGTCTCATCATAGTCAATCCCCTAAACCTGTGAAAAGCCACGGGGAACAAGTCTTGCCTCATGCTTCTCCACACTACCATTAACAGCTTGCTTTACCTTGTAAAGCCAACGAGAACTCACAACTGACTTGTTCTCCGGTCTCAAAACCACGTCCCAAACACTGTTACGAACTATGGAGTCATACTCCTCCACCATAGCATCAACCCAAATCAGCTGCTCCACTGCTTCCTCCAAGGAAGATGGCTCTGTCTCAACACATTCCCCAGCAAGGGCCATGTATCCAAAGTACCTCTCAGGTGACCTCCTCAGTCTGCACTGAGAAGATGGTGCTCCCACATTCCTTCTCACTTCCTACAACAATCTGTCAGCTTCTCTTGTCTGCTTCTGTCAATCTCTGGAAGACTCTGCTTGAGTGGATGTCTCCACTCCTGGAACCTCTGCATGCGGCTGCTCCACATCACTCTGAGGCTCCTCCTCCTTAGGAACCAACAGTTCCTCTACAGCTTGTACTTGGAGCTCCCTCTCAAGGGAAACTCGCATGGCATTCTACTCATCAAAATTAAGATCTCTGCAAACCACTGTCCTCTGACTAGTAGGCAAGTACACCGATAGTTTTGAGGTGTATGAGTGTACCCCACAAATATCCCCAACTCTGCTATCGGCTCAAGCTTCTTCTGTGCATCATTTGTCACATGGAAATATATCGATGAGCCAAAGATCCTGAAGTGACCCACATTTGGTCTCTTACTGGAGAAAGCTTCCTTTGGTGTCTTCATTCCAAGTATGCGATGCGAGCTTCTATTCTGCAAATAGACTGTTGTGTTGCATGCCTCAGCACACAAGTGAAGTGGTAGGCCTTAGTCATGCAGCATTCCCTGTGCTACCCCTACAATAGTTATGTTCTTTCTCTCGGCCAGCCCATTCTGCTGTGGGTTATGAGGTGCCGTCAACTCTTGTTTAATTCCTTTCGCTGCATAGAAGCCCTTAAACTCTTGAGAGACATATTCTCCACCACTGTCGCTTCTCAAGGCCTTGATCTTCTTCCTTGACTCTTTTTCGACCAAAGCTTTGAACACACAAAACTTTGTGAAAGTTTGGTCCTTCTTTTGCATGAAATAAATTTACTCAACAAAACGGACACTAACGGCTGTGAGAATGCTGAAATCATTGTTTGCTCCATGCTTATGATTTCTCCCCATCAACCTACAAACCACTACGAATGCACCCACTATAATTCCCAACTGTGTGATAGTTACAAAAGATTTGGGATCCTTTGCCCATCTTTATATCTTATTGTTTCAAATTGATTTTTGTACGAGCGGGTATATTTTTCCACAGGATTTGTGAAGGATTTGTGTCTGCTCCATTATTGAAAACTGACTCCGATTGTCGGTGACAACTTCTTCAAAATCTCTCTAGTGTCGGTGACAACTACTTCAAAATCTCCAGTGGATGTCGTAGAACTTGATGCCCACTCTTACGTGACGCTTCACGGAAGCTTAGCTCTGAGGCAGTTTCGTCGTAATAGGTAAAACATTCATCACTCGTTTTTAGAGTCGCATAGATATTTTAAGCAAGCTCAGAAGTCAATAAGTTGCATTCTAGCGACCTTTAACCGAACGGCTACTAGGTATTGCAAGCATTGCAGCATCCAACGAAGTTACGGAGAAACCCGTTTAGCCGTGTGGACTGTTTAATTTCGTTAGAAAAATGTCAAATTTGTTTAACAATATCTTCTTACACTAATAATTTCAATCCTCTTATGGATATGAAATTCAATTTTAAGATTATAATTAAAATAAATTAAACGCCTCATAATATTTAATAATTTAATTTTTAGATTATAATTAAATTAAAATCAGCACTAATTTATGTATGATTTTTATTTTAATTTAATTTATTTAGTATTTAGTTAATAAATTAGATTTTTTTTGGAATTGATTTTCACGAATAATCACATTATTATTATTCATTGTTTCATGTTTCGAATTTTGTAGTGTGGTTCATTGTCAATTGTCAATTTTGATGATTTAATAATGAATCACATTAGTTGGTTCGAAAATTTACAAAAAAATGTAATGATATGAATACTCCGAAAGATCCAAAACAATATGAATCACAAAAAATTGAACTCAGAGAATATTCATAATATTTAATATTTAATAATTTATAGTAGTTCTATGTCATTTAAATATATGTAAGACAATCACATTAGTAAATATGGTTGTTATTGTCATTTTCATATGTTGATTGATTTATAATGTAGCAAATTTGCTTGTGTCAACCACATTTTATTGTGGTTGTGGTAGTAGACTACCTTACAAAGATTCATAAACCATGATTAATTATTGTTCATGTCCGCTTACATGGTTAAAAATGGTTGTAAAGGATTTACCATGGTTGATAATGGTCGAACATGGTAACCAAGGGTCCAAAACATCCATAAAAAATCATTGGTTTGATTAATCTAGAAGAACTATTCCTAACCAAGGATTGTTGATGGTTGATGATAGTTGACCATGGTTGAAGAGGATTGATGAGATTGACCATAGTTGACAAGTTTGACTATGCTCAACCATTAATGTAACAATGTATTTATGTTATATTAATGTTCACCATGGATGACATGTCCACCATGGTTGATAAGGTTGACTATGGCTAATTGAGATTGACCATGGTTGACAAGGTCATGGATGAACAAGACATAAAATCATTGGTTTGATTAATCTAGAAGAAATATTCCTAACTAAGGATTGTTTATGGTTGATGATAGTTGACCATGGTCGAAGAGGATTGATGAGATTGACCATAGTTTACAATATTGACTATGGTCAACTATTAATGTAACAATGTATTTATGTTACATTAATGTTCACCATGGATGACATGTCCACCATAGTTGATAAGGTTGACTATGGCTAATTGAGATTGACCATGGTTGACAAGGTCATGGATGAACAAGATATATAGTTGAACAAGTCAATCATGATTGACATGTATTATTAATGTGAAAATGTATAACTAAATTATTATTTTATTATTATCCAATTTTGAGGTCACGACCAAGCCAAACACCAAGGGACCCACCTCCACATACATCCTCTACCCCCTCTGGACCCACCTCCACATACATCCTCTAACCCCTCTGGTTTTGAACCTATAACTTCTTAGGAGGAAACACATGCTCTTAGCCATTAAGCCCACTCAAGTTATTATAAAGTTATTAACATTTAAGAAATATGATAAAATTATTGATATTATTAATAAAATTAATAACCCTTAAACTTCATTAATAAAACTTATTATAAAACCTTATTAATAAAGATTACTAAAATTTATCATTAAACCTTAAATCAATAAAACTCACTTTAGTTTATTATTAAACCTTCTCAATAAAGTTAATAAAACTATTTAACCTTAACTTAAACTTTAATCCTTATTAATAAACCTTATTATTGCTAGATTTTATTAATAAAAATAATAAAAATTATTAATATTAATATTAATTTTAATAACCTTCTTAAAACCTTTATATTTTATTCTCATTAATATAAATTATATCATTATTATTAAATTATTATTATTATAAATACTTTTTCTCTATTAAATATTTAAAATTCAATCTTAATTTTAAATAATATATATTTTTAATTTATTTAAAATAATTTTTATGTTGATATACTTTTTATTAATTAATATAAATATAAATATAGTAAGATTATTGAGATTATATTAAAATTTAAAAATCAAATTATATTAAAAATTATTAATATAAAATATTAAAAATAAAATATATATATTATGGTTGACTTTAAGGTTTATGTTGACTTTGGTTGACCATATTAACTATAGCCAATCATAGTCAGTGACAGGTGACATGATGTGTAGATAAATATATGGTAATAGACCTTGTAAACTAGGTCAACCTAGTTGACTATGGTTTACCATAGTTGACTATGTTTGACCAAGTAAATTTGGGTCAACATATTAAACATAGGTCAACCTAGTAAATCCAGTAAACGTACATCAACTTAGTATGCCTGGTAAATGTAGTTCAGATTGCAACAATATTTATTATTTGTGAAGTTGTGATATCATTTGTTGTTAATCGTATTGTGACCCCATTTGTTCTTTGTTAAGTTTGTTTTGTTGTTTGTTGTCTGTCACATTTCAATGTCATCACATTGCGACATGGTTTATTGATTGGCACATTATGGCATTGTTTGTTGTTCATCATGTAGGAATGTCATTTCTTGTTAGTTAAATTACAATATTGTTTCTTGGTCACCACATCATGATGTCATTGTTTTGTCCAACTGTTATGTTGTTTTTTGTTCATCCCATTACAACTTTGCTTGACATTTGTCACATTATGATATTGTTTATTCGTTGTCACATTGCGATGTTAATTTTTTAAGATGGTTGTTTTGGTTATTGAGTGGACTATAGGTAGACTTTGCTAACCATGGTTGTCAATGTTTAACTACTAGCAATCACATCATATGTTGCAAAGGAAACGTCATAAGGCGGTAGCACATGACAAAAGGACAACCAAATCATCTCCTAGAAATATTATGATGGTTGTTAGAGCTTGTTTTTTTGTTTTCTTGGGCAGTCTGAGCTTCTGAATTTGAGTTAGATGATAAGAAAAGCTATAGAGGAAAAAAAAATGTTTACCCTAGTTATTCTCACATTAAAAAAAAACAACTTGAACTAAGCTAGTAAGACTTTTGACAACTTTACGCTAATAGAAAACCTGACCTAAAATAGAATAAACATATTTGTTGTAGTAATCATCTAAATTAGAATAAACTTGTTGGCTATAGTAATCATCTCAGCCATTTTCTTAGATCCCCAATAGATGAAGGTGTAGCCTCTTCTCCATTGTTGCTTTAAGAGGCAAAAATATATATTTTTATAGGACCAAGCATGCTTTTCAAGCTTGTGCTCTTGCTGACATATTGAACTACTGATTGGACATTGATATGGGGACTTTCAATCCTTGGAGGATGTTCCTCTTGCTGCTCATGATTACTGAGAAAAAGACACATTCACATTGCAACAATTGGATGCAAGACTCTTTTGCAAGGGCCATTTTTTAAAGGCAAACACTACAATACACAAGTCCATTTTTCTATCTATCGCGACCTCTCAACAATTATATTATAAGTATAGGAAACATTGTGCATATTTATCCCACAATCACTTGTTTGACTACTCAGATTCAATTTCTAGATTACGCAATTGGCTAGTCTTACTCTTCACTAGTAGGAGAGTGTACAAAGCAACAATTTCTTCGAGCATGACAACATGATCAATATAAATGGTGACATTGTAGGTTTACAGTACAAGCTTGGGTTTCCCATTGACTACTTCAGGTTGATGGATAACTTGGCCTCCTACTACCCATAACGAGGCCTCCTCCCATAACACAGTTTATTATCTTGTCCATATTTATAATTAGAATAACCAGACTGATAATGATCGAGTGAGATGCTCCATGTAGGATTTTCCTCATACTAATATCCATATATATTGGCCTTGAACCCATATGCAGGTTGAGGCTAAGGCTGAGGCTTGGGCCTCCATAATCAAATCCTTCACCACAACCACAATAGTGGATTCATCTCCATCATACGAAGGGGACGATTTGGATATACGTGTGGGTCTCTATTCATTTACGTCATGGGCCCCTCTTACTCCTCATAAGGGCATGACACCGATCTATATGAAAAGTCATGGCTCATCTCTTGCTTAACTGGGAGTATAACAAGTGTCTTAAGAGGGACATTTGGGTTTGCCTGCCTAACATAAATGTATTAATCAATCAATGACTTTTACTGCTACTTTGTGATATTGATGTTATTACTCTTAATCATATCCACCACCAAAGAGAGTGGGATTGTAGTCATCAAAATAATTAAAATGCATCATGAGCATATCCAGAAATTACTTTGTGCTTGGTTTGTTTCTAACAATTTCTTGAGCTTCCTGTAAAGATTTTGACAATCCCCTCATTCTCGCGACCTCTTGCATCTCATGTTTGGAAATAGTACATTTTATCAGCAAGATGCATGTTTGACACCTAATGACATGGTGATGTGCACAAAATCCATGCCACAAATAATCCACGTGATTCAAGAGTCAATAGAGGTCACTTGTTCCCATTGAGAAATGTTAGAGGTAGTAGAAAATAGAAAACATGGAGAGATAAGCCTCCCTTCATAACTCATAAATAAGGAATATATCAAACCCACAGTCCAAGTTATTCCTCAACAACACCCTATTACAAAAATTTGTGGAACTGTTATTTCCTTCTCATTTATTAATAGTGTGATGTATGTTTCCAATTCTGCGGTAACTACCCTTTTTCCCTCAGTTGTTGCCTCGAAACAGTAATATGACAAATAATATTTTCCAACTTCTAAGCATGGGAAGACAAGCGCGTATAAGAGAACACATATGAGCAGATAGAAAATACATATTGTAAATAATAAATTTCAATTATTAGTTTGAACCCTATAGCTTCCCATTGATATCAAACTTATATATTAAGAATATATTTGGATACATTAAAACCCTAATGGCTTCCAGTGCCCGATCCAAGATTTTGACCCTCATCAAACAATTCAAAAAATTGCATGTGGGGATGAATTGATTGGGACTCCAAATTTCATTATGTAGGGACCCGAGAAAGAAAAAAGATGATCAACAATTTTTGAAAGAAATCACTTGGGTCTTTGAAATTCAATTAGAAAAAGGACCACAGAAAAAACAATTAAACCAACGAATCACTAGATTTAAACCTTAACCAACCAAAACTCGCACTGTGAAATGCGAAAACTAACATAAAATCGAAAGGTTACATGAGAAGTAACATTTCGAATCGGTCATCTCTTCTCCATTGTTGCTTTCAGAGGCTGAAATATATAGTTTTATAGGACCAACCATTCACTTCAAGCTTGGGCTCCTTAGACAAGCTTGGGATCTTGTTGGCATATGGAATTACCAGTTGGACATTGATATGGGGACTTTGAAGCCTTGGAGTATGTTCCTCTTACTCATGATTATTGGGAAAAAGACACATTGACATTGCAACAATTGGATGCAAGACTCTTTTGAAAGGATTATATTTTAAAGATAAACAATACAATACAAAAATCTTTTTTTTCCATCTGGCGGGACCTCTCAATAATTAGATTACAATTATAAGCAACAATGTGCAAACTTATCTTGCAATCACTTCTTTGACCATTAGAATTAAATTTATAGATTACAAAATTGGCTAGCTTTAATGTTGACCAGTAGGAGAGCGTACACACTAGCAATTGCTCCCAGAATGACAACACAACCAATATAAATGGTGGTCTTCCCAAATGAGTTGTCAATTTTATTTTTAACAGTTAAATGGCGTAGGATCTTCTATAGTCTTCGACAGTATTTTCTTTCATTTAGACGAAGAGATCCTTCATATCCCAACTTATTTCTTTAGTAGTTAAGGTGATCATCGGCTTTTTATTTAGATTCTATTCAGGATTTTGTAACTCACTGGAAAGAGAGAACTGATCAAGCAATAATCTCGTTGTAGATGATCGTGGATCCATTCTTTGGTTTGTAAATTGTTAGAAAATATTTTTTGGAATTTTAAAATTAGGCCTTTTAAGGTGGATTTGGCCTCAAAGATGAGCATTCCTTCTTGGTCGAACTCATTAATTTTCTCTTATAACGATGTTGCGAACAAGTTGGATGTCCAAATGATATGGAGTAATTCCAATCGATTAGGATCAACACATTTTAGAATTTACCACCATGTGTATAAATTTAACTTGTTTGATAGCTCTGAAGCCCCAACATGCCTTTCAAATCCTCCTATAATGCAAACATTTAGCAACTCAAGTCCTCTGACTTATGGTCAATCCTTGAATAGATTTCCAAGTTGGATCATGCCTGAAAAAAGGAATCATAAAATGATTGAAAGAGAGTGACATATAGAAATGAAAGTGCTTTTCTCTCATCTTAGATCATTAACATATACCGTGAAAAGTTTGCACTCGCACAAAATAAAGTAATAGCCCATCCACTACTTAGTTAAGTCTCTTGTTTTCTTTTAGTAATTAACAAACAATACATAATTTCAAAAGATAAGAACCTTTCATTTTCCTTTAGTTGTTATTTTCATTATCTTATTGCAATTCACATATGGTGAGGTTTTTCCTATTCCTTATTTTTCTCATTGCTAAAATGAACGTAGTTTCACACAGTAATTACTTCGAGCCAGTAAATACTTCACAGCAAGTAATTTTGCACAATTTACTATTTCATACAATAAGCTAAAAACTTCTAGCTAAGTCAAACATTACATAATAACATGGCTTCTTCTTTTATCACAACAATATTTAAGTTTCCTGTAACAGCTGTACAATAGTTAAATCACACCCTTCCTATAGGACTACAAACAATTCATTTTACGGGTATAAAACAAGCATTCAAGAACCTGTCACTTTAATTATTAAGCAAAGTGATAAGCCTCATCATTGGGTAATTATATGGGCCTTAATTCACCTCCTAGCCTAGTCAAGCCAACTATTCTCACAACTTATTGCATACTTTTGATTATATTTTGTTTATGAGATGAGTTAGAGTTGGATATTTTGCTTTGTGGTCTAATGCACATTTAATACAGGATTAAAGGATAAAAGCAAGAAATTTTGGTAAAGAACTTGGTCAAAACTCAAATGGGACAAGGGAGAGGAATTATAAGAGGTAAATCCTCCTCATTTACTACCCCTCAATTCGAATATTCCTCCATCAACTCGGAGTGCAAACAACCAAATCATGAGGACTAGAAGGCAACCAAGCAAGTGAAAGACAAAGCACCAGTTTATCTCGAGTTTGGGAGCCGAGCCTCCCTAATTTTAAGGAATTCATTGGAGAATTCAGATGTATAAGTAGAGAGGCCTAGGACCTCAGTAGGATTCATATTTTTGATTGTAAAACTCTACTCCATTTTCGAGCTACAAGAATTGTGACATCTTTTGATGTAATCCATTGTTTTGATAATAAGAATGAGTTTTGTTTTGAGCCAGCATTGAGTTAGCTCAGAGGGCTGAAGCTCTTGGGTTAGGGCCCAACCCTAGTAGCCAAGGCTCCTCTTTATTGTACATGTATGTTAGCATAGATTCATAGTTTGATTGTTCATTTGCTTAAGTAGTTGCATTTCCATTACAGCAGTGTAGACTAGATTGGTTGTATGTTAGTTTGCTTCCATTTGCGCCTTCTTTCAGTTAGCAGGTTAGCAAGGAGAAAAAGGATCACCACAAGTTTTTCAGAAGGTGCCTCAGCCTCACTTCCTCCCTCTAGGACCATGACTTGAGGAAGAGACCCTTCAATAGCCCCAAAAACACAGATTTCTAGTTCTTGCATGAGCTTTGGAGTTTGTTGTATTGATTCAACATTTGGTTCATTTCATTGTCATCTTTTTCCATTACTCTATTTTTTCAATAAGATCTCACTCATGTTCTCATTTCCTTCAGCACTTTCTTCATGCATAATATGGGAATTTGATTCATGTTTTTATAGTTTATGAAGATGTATCTTGTTGCCTAGTTCTTGAAAGAAACACATGTTTTAAGCACTATTGGTACTTCAGGAGGAGGTCTAGACTTCATCACCAGCATCCATCTTTCACCTTACTCAACCTTAACCATCTCTTGTTCCACCATCACCCTCACTAGTTTTTTTGTCCTTTTTCATTGAAATTCCCCTAGACACATTGAGTGAATCTATGTTAAGTCCCTATACTACTAGTGTAAGCACTTATTGTTATTAGTAAAACCCCCTTATTATATTTTTGTGCCCATTTGGTCCCCATATTTTTATTATTGTGCCCCATAGAAGCCCACTATTGTTATTATTGTGCCCTTACATTATTATTGTTATGTCGGCTCTGATTATATTATGACCCCTTAGAATCCTATATATAGAAAGGAAGTCTTGTCATTTGTATCATCCAAGAATTTTTCATTTGTGTAATGTAAAGGAGGTTTCCCCCTCGAAGAGGCTTATTTCTAAGGCATTTATCTATCTTTTCTATCTTTTCGTGAGCTAGTTTCATAACATTTGGTATTGAAGATTTGGATTCTAGGGTTTCGCTGCTCCAAAATGGTCATCATGGAAGTTTCACTATAACTTGTTTTCTGTGATGTTTCAGAATCTAAAAAAAAAAAACCATTTGAGATTACATCGTTCTAAACCTCTGGTCTGATTTTCATATTTTGTATCGCTATATTTTCGGATATATGATTTGAGGAAGTTAGGGTTTTTTCAAGCTCCAGAATTTCATCTAAAACAGGTCTTCGTGGAATTTTAGCTATAACCTTTTCTCTATGAAGGTTAAGAACCTAAAACAAAAACCCATTTGAGAAGAAAGTGATCTGAACCTTGGGTTTGAATTTCAGATCTTGTCTCTCTATATTTTCGGATATATGATCTGAGGAATTTAGGGTTTTTGCAGATGCCCGAATTACATCCTAAACAGGTGACCTTGGGAAAATCGTCATAACTATTTCTCCAAGCATCAAATTGAAATTTCGTAAGAAGTTACAGAAAGAGGACAGACTCTACTTTTTTGGGTATAATTTTCAGAACGTAAGGTTGGAACAATGACACGTGGAACGTCGTACAAGTTCACTCTACTGAACTAGTCTATAATTAGGTCATTGTGGGGATTGGGAATAAATATTTCTTCAGGAATCCAATTGTGATCAGACTTTTAGAGTTAGAAAGAGGACTCATAAGGCTATTACAGATCGAAATTTCAGAACTAAAAGATCCGAAAGTACAGAGTTATAGTCATTTCAAGATCGAGCTCCTAAAATCAAGAAAAAGTGAGATGAGGAAGTTTGATGGCAAGGATCCGATAAATTGGATACTACAGATGGAGAAATATTCTGATCTACATGGTGTACCACTATTACAAAAGGTACATATTGCATCTAATTATTTAGATCTGAATCAATTTTTATGGTATAAAGGGCTTTGTTCTCGTAAACCGATTGTCACATGGTCAATTTTCACGGAGGAAATGATAACACATTATGAGGATAAAGAGAAACACCTTCTTTAGCCAAGTGATAAATCTTAAACAAAAGGGTTCAATGGCAGAGCACATTGAGGACTTCCAAAAATTGAATATAAGGGTAAACGATATTCTAGAGAAGAAAATGGTTGATGTCTTCATAGGGACATTAAAGGATAACATTCAACACGAGGTTTGTCTTTGGGAACCTGATTCATTGGAGAAGGCATTCAGGTTGGAAAGAAAAATTGAAAGTGAAATTATGGAAACAAGGAACCCCACCACTTACGACTATAATTATGGAAGTGTTTTTTCTCCTAGCCTTCCACAACCTACAAGGTTTACACCACAACAATTGGAAGAAAAAAGAGAAAAAGGGCTTTGTTACAATTATGATAGCAAATACACTAAAGGTCATAAGTGTGCTGAGAAGAAATTATTTTAGATAGATAATGAAGAGGAGGATAAAAAGGATCAAGAAACCTCAAAAGAAGAGGATATACACAAGGAACCCATCCCAGAGAAAGAATAAAGGAATCCAACCATATCTTGTAAAGCATTGGAAAGAATTATCACTCCTCAAACTCTCAAGTTAGAAGGACATATCAAGAAGAAAAAGGTTCAAGAAGTGAAAGTTCACATCGAGAAAGAAGAAATGAATCCAACCATATATTGTAATGCATTGGCAGGAATTAGCACTCCTCAAACTATCAATATAGAAGGACATATCAAGAATAAAAATTTTCAAGAAGTGAAAGATCACATCAAGGATCAAGAAATGAATCCGACTATATCTTGTAATGCATTGGCAGAAATTACCACTCCTCAAACTATCAAGATATAAGGACATATGAAGAAGAAAAAGGTAATAGTGTTGATTGATTCGAGCAGTACCCATAATTTTATTCATTGTAAGATAGCCAAGGGATTGAATTGCTTCCTATATCTAGCACCAAAGTGTCAAGTGATGGTTGCAAGTGGAGGAACCATAAATTGCTTTATAAGTGCCATAATATCAAGCTATCCATGGGAGAATATCCATTGAATAGCCCAATGCTTTCCATTCCAATGGGTGGTGCTGATGTTTTACTAGGAGTCCAAAGGCTACAATCTTTGGGTATGATAGCTTTAAATTTTCAAGAATGTTTCTTGAAAATTTTTTGGGAAGGAAAGGAAGATGAATTGAGGGGTATCGAAGGGAAACTTGGAAAGATAATCAACTCTGATAGCATGACAAAGCTTCTAAATAAAGAATAACAGGGTGTAATTGCACAATTATGTTCACTAGATGATCCCACATCAAAATCATGTATTTCTCCAGATCTCTAAAATGTTTTGGACAATCATTCCAAGGTATTTGAGACTCCCAAAGGCCTCCCACCTATTCATGATCATGATCATGCTATTCATTTGATTCCAGAAAGTGTTCCTCCAAACATCAGGCCTTACAGATATCCATATGCCCAAAGGAGTGGGAACTCATTCAAAAGTTGCAGAAGATCCTAGTTCAAACAGTATTGCGAGAACTTGACAAGGAAGGAAAAATCATATTGGAACCTGAAGCAGTCATAGAAACGAGAAATCGACAGCTACGAAATAGATCAATTTCAGAGTATCTCATCAAGTGGAAGACCTTACCCATTGAAGATTCCACATGGGAGGACAAGAATTTATACAGAAGCATCAAGAACTACTCAAGTGTTGAGGATAACACTTTTTTGAAGGAGAGGGGCATGTTAGGTCCCTATTCTACTAGTGTAATCCCTTATTGTTATTAGTAAAACCCCCTTATTATATTGTTGTGCCCATGTAGTCCCCATATTGTTATTATTATGCCCCATAGAAGCCCACTATTGTTATTATTGTGCCCTTACATTATTATGGTTATGTCGGCTCTGATTATATTATGACCCCTTAGACTCCTACATATAGAAAGGAGGTCTTGCCATTTGTATCATCCAATAATTGTTCATTTGTGTAATGTAAAGGAGGTTGCCCCCTTGAAGAGGCTTATTTCTAAGGCATTTATCTATCTTTTCTATCTTTTGTGAGCCGGTATCATAACAATCTAGCCATCTCTTCTCTTGGATATTGACTCTGAGGTGTTCCTAGACCTTCTAACACCCTATCCCACTCATCACACCTCTTTTCCCAGCTTCCCAACACCTCCAACACCTCCAACAACTCACAATTAGCTCTCAGTTGTATCTTGTAGGTTTCCTGTAATTCCTACAGGATCATCCTGTAGGTTTCTAGTACATCCTGTAGCTTTTCCTGAAACGACCTGTTTCAAGGCCAAGTTGATGGGGAACCTCTAGGAAGTCACAAAAATCCTCCTAGGACCCTTCCACCTCATCCAGTCACTCCATAAGCCTTTTAGCCATCCTCAACCACCTTCCATCCACCTATCACATCCACAAGAACAATTCAATTGCATGCTTGATTTTACCAAAAAACCCAAAAAAGTGAAAATAGATTTAGTTTAGTTTTCTCACTCACACATTAGCATGGTTTGATGCTCTTTACTTCTGTAACTTAGATAGCAGCATTAGGTTAGTGTTGATTTAGCAATTTTTCTTAGCATAGCTAGTTAAATGGTTAAATTGGATATGGTGTGATTTAGCATTACATGTTGTTTTCCTCATTATGACAATAGAGTAGCTCTCTTAGAATAGATTTTCTCTTCTTCCATCAAAGAATCAAGCTTCTTCTGACTCTATAGAAGTCTGGCTTGGAACCGCTGGGGTCTCTCCCTAAATGAACAGTGACAACAGGCAGGACCTTCACTTTTACTTGTGCATATAGCACTATCACCTCCAAGTTTGTATGAACTCAGGTTGATAAGTAAATTTGGTAGCCCAAGAGTTGTAGCATCCTTGCTGCAATATTCGTGCTCATCACTTTTTGGCGTCGTTGCCGTGGAGGTGTCTGAGTAGAATGTGATTACTGCTTTCTTTTCTTCTACTTCTTCTCTTCAATTTTCTGCCATTACTTTATTTATGCAAAAGTAATCTAGTAGCTTCCTTTCTTTCATCTTTCATTATCTGCTTTCCTTTCCATTTTTCAAGTATAATTTCAATTCAGCAAGTAGCTTCTTCATTTTGTCAGTGATTTTTCATTCAATCAACAATTTCATTTCTGCAAAGTACTTTCTAGCTTAAAAAATCTTACAAAAACCAACCCAAAAACATTTCCTTTCATGCCTCATAGGAATAAGGATAATTTAGGGAAATTCTTGCCAAATACCCCCACTGCATCCAACAACCAACCTTCTCTCTTCTTCAGTGGCTATGAACTGGAGGAATCTTTAGGTGAGCAACCTGACATATTTGAAGAACCTACAGGGGAAGAAGAAGAAGAAGAACCCATTCCTACTGAATCAATGGCTAAAAACCGAAATGACAGAGGGAATAGAGAGAGAGTTGATGGTTCGTTCCCCATAAGGGAAACCAATGGGAACACTAAGATGAAGAATATAAGCCACTCTGCCCTACCTCATTTCCATGGCCTGACCACCGAGGACCCTGACACTTTCCTATTTGAGTTTATTGTTATATGCGGAACCTATGACTATACAGATGATGAGATAAAATTAAAATTGTTTCCATCTACCCTCAAGGATGCAACATTTCATTGGTTCATGGATTTACCTGGAGATAGCATCACAACTTGGGCTCAGATGCAAGAGGCTTTTAACAACAAATATCAGGACTACTGTAGGTCAAAGGATACTAAAGAAGAAATTTTCAGGATGACCATGGGCCAGGATGAATCCTTAGAAGACTACGAAGAAATATTCTAGCTCAGTTACAAAAGGGTCAGGTGCACACTTGACCCCGAGTCACTAAAGCTGGTCCTGCTCAGAGGAGTAAGGGAAGATCTCTTGGATACCTTAGATTTGTTAGCAGGAGGATATGTCTACCAATTATCCTATGAGGATATCAAGGTTGTCTTTAGCAACCATTCTAGGGCAACTAGGAAAAAGGGTAGGGGTAGTCAACCTATGGCCAGTACATCATCTTCCAATTCATCCATCAAGGGTGAAATTGGAAATAAGTTGGAAGATTTCAAAAGTGAGATGCTTCAAACCCTTGCCTTGCAATTAGACACCATGAACATGAAAAGGAAGCAAGAGGAAGCAGAGAGAGCCTTGGCCATATTTTTCTGTAGATGCACCAAGAGGCATCCTAGGAATGAATGTCCATTGAACTGTATTGAGATTTGCTTGGTCTGTGAAGATAACCACTCCATAGATAAGTGCACTTCTTTACCTGGATTCAAATCAGTATATCAAGGAGCTGAAGGGGTCACTGAGCAACTTTGCTACATCAACCAAAGGAGACCTCCTAGGCCTAGACCATACCTGCAGGGCATGCAAGGGTCATCCCATGCATATTACAATCCCAACCAAACCACATCTATACCTTCATGGGGACCCCCTGCTCATCCTTCCTGGTCTACTCCCCCTCCTTGATCCTATGCATCTCAGTATCTTTCCCAGCCAGCTAGCCAGTGATTTCAACCTTACACTCTGCCACAACCTCAGTGGAATACACCACTCCAGCGTTGGAGGCCCCAATACAAAAATTCTCCAGCCCTATTGCCTCCACCACCTACCCAACCACAACTCCTACACTCTGCTCCACCCAAGCAACCCCAGATGCCTGCCCAGCCAAATCTGAACCCGAACAATAGGCAGGCTCAAAAAGTATACAGTGGAGAGACATCATAGCGAACTTATGTTGTAGAAATCCAAGAGATCAACCTAAGATCTAGGAGAATTCTCCTAGATAAACAACCTCCCCCTCCACATAGGGAGGTTGAGGAAGAAAGAAAGGAAAGAAACCTTAAATTAAATCCACCCTTTCCTAAGAGATTAGCCCAACGACTCCAGCCTACCCTAGAAGAAACTGAACTTCTGGGAGAATTGAAAAATCTATGTGTAAAGATCCCCCTTCCCAGGCAATAAAATATGTTCCCATTTACAATAAGTTGATTAAGGAGAAATGCTTCAAGCATCCAGGAAGAAGAAAAATGGATGCCCCCACCATTAATGTCATTGGGCAGTTTTCCAAATTAATGCTGGGGCAGGTAATATGTCTGAAATATTTGGACCCTGGAAGCCCTGTAATATATGTGCATATCAATGGCACCATCGTCCCACACTCTCTGATCGATCTTGGGGCTACCATTAATGTGATGACCAAGGACACCATGCTCAAGCTCAACCTTCAAGGGTCATTGAGGAAGATGAAAACAGTTTTGCAACTTGCAGACCATTCCACAGTCACCCCTGAGGGAATTGTGGAGGATGTGATGGTCTCCATTGACTCCTGGGAATACCCTGCAGATTTTCTAGTTCTCCAACCTAAGGCTAAACTTATTGGTTATCCTCTCATCCTTGGGAGGCCATGGATGGCCACAACTGATTCTTACATTAGCTACAAAGATGGGAATATGACCATCAAGAACGGGCATATGTCCAAACAGTTAGTCCTATACCCTCATGCTCAACCTTCTCTAGAGCATGATTTACCTTTATGGTTGGAGGAGAAGGAAGAAGATGAGGTTTATTCCACCCAACTTTATGCTTTGGAAGCAACCATAGGAGGAGGACAGCAAAATGAGGATGACTTAATCGAACACCTGCTCCAAAGTCCAACTCTCGGTTCGTTACCATTAGAAGAAGAAGTAAGGGAAACCTAGAACAATCATCTAATTGACTTATGCTTGGCCTATTCCAACCCACTCCGTGTCAAAACCATAGAATTTGGCCCAGAGAAAACCTTGAAAATTAATCCATCTCTTTCTGCTCTTAAAGAGGAAAAGCTATGCAACATGCTGAGAGAAAACCTCGAAGCCTTTGGAGTTACAAGGAAATGAAGGGAGTACACCCCTCAGTGTGTACTCACCACATATACATCAAATAAGGTTGCAAGCCATTCTGGAAACCACAAAGGAGGATGAATCTAGAGCTTAAAGATATAGTCAAAGAAGAATTGCAAAAACTGCTAGATGCAGGAATAATTTATCCTATCTCTGATAGTGAGTGGGTCTCTCCTTTAGTGTTAGTTCCCAAGAAAAATGGTAAGTGGAGGATTTGTGTCGATTATAGGGAGTTAAACAAATACACAAAGAAGGATCATTTTCCCCTACCCTTCATCGACCAAGTGCTAGACGGCCTGGCAGGGAAAATGTTTTTTCCTTTCCTAGATGGATTCAGTGGGTACAACCAAATCAAAATCTACCAAGAAGACCAAGATAAGACTACATTCACTTGTCCTTGGGACTTTTTCCTATAGGTTCCTTCCTTTTGGCCTATACAACGCTCTTGCCACATTCCAAAGAGAAGTATTGAGTATTTTTGTCGAATTAGTACATGATACGGTGGAAATTTATATGGATGATTTTACACCTTATGGCTATGATTTTCAAGAAGCCCTGACTAACCTAGACAAAGTATTGCACAAATGCATTGAAATGAACCTGTCTCTCAGTCCAGAAAAATGTGAATTTTAATGACTGAAGGGACCGTGCTAGGTCATTCAATATCTCAGCAAGGACTGTAGGTGGACCCAAACAAAATAACAATCATCCAAAGGGTCCCACCTCCGCAAAAGTAGAGATATGTCAGGATTTTCTTGGGGTTAGCTGGATACTACCGAAGGTTCATAAAGGACTTCAGCAAGTTGGCCTCTCCTAAATTATTTGGGTTGTTCGCCAAATATTCTGAGTTTATATAGTCAAAAAGTTGTCAAGAGGCCTTAGACATTCTAAAGGGTAAGTTAACCACTGTACCAATTCTCCGAGGCCCAAACTGGGCCCTCGCTTTTCATATTCATGCTGATGCCTCACAAAAAGCCATATCAGTAGCCTTAGGTTAGGTAGAGAAGAAACTGCCCTATGCCATCTATTTTATCAGTAAGAACTTGTCAAAGGCTGAGCTAAATTATATAGTGACCGAAAAGGAACTCCTAGCTATTGTGCATTCATTAAAGAAAATTAGGCATTACATTATAGGATATCAAACATTTGTGCATACTAACCATGCTGCAATAATATATTTAATGAACAAACCAGATATTACAATAGTTTTATCTAACCACTGTTGATAAGCCTGATAAAGAAAATTTTGTTGTAGACTTTTTATCTAGGGTGAATCTGCCTGCAAGCGAAGAAGGAATGGTGGATGACGAGTTACCAGACGAGCACTTGTTTGCTATTTCAATTCTCTCTCCATGGTTCGCTAATATAGCAAACTATTTGGTATTAGCATAGTTCCCACCAAACTTGCCTTCCAAACAAAAGAGCAAGATAGTTAGGAAAAGTGCCCCCTTCACCTGGATTGGGGGCAATCTTTTCAAAATTGGCCCAGATCAAATCTTGTCAAGAAGGTGTGTAAGGGAAGAGGAAGTTTTTGACATCCTTTTGACGTGTCATGATGGGCCTTGTGGAGGTCACTTCGCAGCAAAGAGGACAACATTCAAAGTGTTACAAGCAGGCTATTATTGTCCCACTCTTCATCAGGATGTGAAAAACTACACTAGTCAGTGTGATCAGTGCCAGAGGATGGGAAAGCCTACTCTAAGAGATGAAATGCCCCTATAGCTTCAAGCAACTTTCAAGCCATTTGACAAGTGGGCCATGGACTTCATTGGACCTATCAACTCTCCTTCAAAGCAAAAACAATACATTACTTTGTGCACTAATTATTTGACGAAGTGGGGTGAAACCGAGGCAATTAAGGTAGTAACAGAAGTGAAGGTGGCTTAGTTCCTAAGGGAGCATGTATTCTACAAATTTGGGTAGCCTAGAGAGCTATTCATAGACCAAGGCAACCAGTTTACCTCCAACATGATTGAAGAACTACTCAGCCATCACAAAATCAAGCATATGACCTCCACTCGCTATCATCCACAAGCTAATGGGCAAGTGGGGGTGACCAACAGGGCACTGGAGGGCATCTTAACCAAGGTAGTGAGCAGTAGCAGGAAGGATTGGGTAGAGAGACTAGTTGAGGCCACATGGGCCTATAATACCACATGGAAGACCACAACTGGATTTACACCCTATGAGCTGGTCTATGGGAAAAAGGCTTTGTTGTCCATTGAGTTTGAATATAACACATTGAGGATGACAGCCCAACTATATTTGGATCTCAGTCATGCACAAAATGAAAGATTATTCCAATTGAATGGCTTGGATGAATTCAGAACACAGGCCCTCCTACATACAAAGATAGTTCATCTTCAGAGGAAGATCTAGCATGATAAACATATTAAGGAGAAGCAATTTCAAGAGGGCATTTGGGCATTGTTATATGATTCTAGGTATAAAGACTTCAAGGTCAAGCTAAGGACAAGATGGCTCGAACCTTATGTGTTGGAGAGATGTTAGGATAATGGTTCAGTGCAAATTAGAAATATAGATGAAGAAGCGAGTCCATTGCTTGTCAATGGACACCGATTGAAAATGTACAAGAGGCCTTGATCAAAGAAATAGTTCATTAAAAATTTCAATAAAACAGTGATGACGGTAAAGCAAGTTCCAGCTCCTCCCTCATCAGGTCATTGAAAAGGTAAAAAAGAATAACGACTCAGGTGAAAACCTCCATGAGGTGCATGAGTCCCATATTTGGGTTGAAAACCTCGTGAGGTGGCTCAATGATGAAAAAACAAAAAAAGAAAAGAAAAAAGAAGAATAAGAAGATCCCTAGGTGAAAACATTCCTTGATGAAACTAGGGAAAACGTCTAGGGTGAAAACCTCTCTGAGGCAGCCTAGGTGTTTTTCAAAAAAAGAAGAAGATATAATTGTTATTTGCAGGTGGGTGAGAAAGACAGTCAAGGAGAAAAAAGAGGATACAAAGGGAACCCTGCCTCACACATATCCATCTCCTCCACTCCTTACCATGCATCCCTCTATCATTTCTATTGTTTTTACACTCCATTGCTTCAATTTATGCGAAGACTGTGTTTTCTAATGGATCCCCTATATTCCTACAGGATCCCCTGAACAGTGGCCTGGAAAACCTATAGGAAGCAATCCGAGGGCACATGGTAGGTTTGCTAGGTCCCTAAAATTCATCCTAGACATGATCTAACACCTCACCTCATCCATTATCATCATCCCTACACTCACCATTCAAAACAAAAAGAGATCAGTTTCTGCCAGTTATGAAAAAAGAAAAAAAAAAGGAAAAACAGAGGAGAGTAAGAGCATTACCTGAATGTCCCTTGCTCCACACACACTCCTACTCCTTCTGTCCATTCATTGCACCATCCTCACAGCCACAACCAACGACATGATTAAGGAATTCTGAGGGAGAAGCAGCTACAGGACATCCTGTAGGAAATCCTGTAGCAGCCTATCCCACAGAATGTCAATCATCAGCTACAAGTCTTCACTAGGATGATCCAAGAGCTCCACAAAAATAGCAGCATCGTATCTTCAGTCACAGATACCTTCAAAAACGAGGAAACCATCAGCAGACAACAAGAGGAGGAAGAAGAATTACCATGCAACAAATAAACAATGCAACACCTCTGATCTTCGATAATTGTAGCATGGCATCAAAACCATAGGTAAGTATCCCACTCACTCATTCATATGCATCATTTAATCAAAAGTTGTAAGGGTTATGTGATAGTTGGTTTATAAGTGAAAAGGTGGCCAGTTAACTTGGCCACCTTCGTTCAATCATCACATGCAAAATCGGGTGTCCTCTCACACGTGGCTATAGTCAACTCAAAGATAGAGGAGGAGTAGGACAAGAAGTAGTTAACTACGGATCTACGAGGTGGGAGCTTATTATGAGGAGTGGGAAATGATGAGGTGGTAGTGGGGATCAATGGTCCAAAAAAGGCAACGTACCTCTACTTCTAGCACACCACCTCACCTCGAAACACCATAAAGGGAAATAAAACATCGTTTGCATGCATTCATTCATTTCACCTCCTCGAAACTCCCTCACTCAAGTCTCTCTCATAACTCTGGCCACCCACCATAAGCAAGGATCCATCGTTTTGCAAGAGAATTTCTATAAGAGCATGCACAAGAATTCCTACAGGAAGAGTCTACATGATACAATCTACAGGATCACTGTATAGGATACACATAGGCAGTCTACAGGATAGGCAAAGAAGAGTTCAAGAGGGGATATCATGAGAATTATCCATTGTTACTATTCTAAAGAGGTAGGCTATAAAAATCCATCCCATTTACAATCAAATGAACTAGAAATTCTCTAAAATCTAGTGAATTTAGCAACTCTGGGAAGTGAATTACATACACAGTAAACTCTGTTTTCCTCCTGAATTTAAAAATTTTGTGTCAACCCTCTCATTTTCTCCTCAAGCCTCACAAGAAAAATGACAGGAGGGTTTAATAGGACAGAACCCAAAAACACTGTGAGGATACAACAACACCCCCATGTGCTTCAAATCTTTACAAGACACAACTGGATGGGGTTTTTCAAAAAATTCACAGGGTATGATGATGAGGTGGCTCAAGAATTTGCTCATTCCCTCACTCCACATAGCAGAATCCATGCCATTGTTTTAGTTAGAGGCCTCACTATAGATCTCACCCCAGAGCTCATCAGTAGGGTCACCACACTTCCCCTAGGAATTCCATGGAGAAAAGAAGACAAAGGAGACAGTCAGGTGGAAAAAAGGAAATTCTTTTTAGAAGGTGAAGAACCCACAGAGGACAAAAATGGAGTAAGAAGGGACAGTCTTCCATACCCATGGAGTGAGGTAGGCTACCAACTCATCAAATATATCTCATGTGAGGGTAGATATAGTGTTGTTTATGGCTACCATTTTAGGATCCTTGAAGAATTAAGATTTGGGGTAGAAACACCAGTTCACCAAAGACTCAACATACCCTATTTCTTGATGCAATCACTCATAGACTCCAGTAACAAAGTAAAGGAAGGGAATTCCCAACAATTGGCTCACCATGGGTTGATTAGGATCCTCATTGAGGATGCCCTCCAAAACCTCAGAATCCCTATAACATGGCCAGTCTTCAGAGACTTGCCAACAAAGGATGACATCAAAACCATCACTTATGATGTTAGTCCCTCTGTTAGTGGGGAGGAGGAAAAATAGGAAGAAGAAGATACAGAGCTAGATAGGGATGATATGGATGAAGAAGAAAATGATATAGAGGAACATGATGAAGAAAAATAAGAAGAGGGAGAAGAGAAGGAGGATGATGATGGAAAAGAGGAAACTAAGGAAGAAACTGGTGGAGATGAGGAAGAACAGCAAGAGGAAGGAGATAAGAAAAACAAAGAGGAAGAAGGCCTTGAAACAGAAAGGGAAGAACGCAAACAGGAGTCACCTAGGGTGTCCCCAGAGGCTACTGAGAGGGAGGTAGCAACTACCCTCACTGATCTCAACACCTCAGTCAAGAAAAAAGGGAAAAGAAGGAGGAAAGCCCCACTATATTTCAAAACAAGAAAGAGAACAAGAATCAAACAAGGGAAGCCACAAGTATCAACAAAAATTCCAATTGAGATTGAATATTCCCCTACACCAAGAGACAAAATGCCTTCCCCTAAGTCACCAATCACCTATGTAAGGAGGCCTAATACCATATCAACTTCCTTAAAGGGTAAGGCCATCTTATAGGATCCATTGAAAAACATATAGGAAGCAAAAACAATCCTACATGATACTCTGCAAAAACTACAAGAAGAACAGAAATTGGAAGGCAAGGTAGGGGAGCAGCAAGAAACAAAATAAGAAGACCCTGAAACAAAGGAACTAAGCCCCAAACCTAACCTAGACTCCTACGATTGGTTTATTGAAGGAGGCAGGGTGATACCTCAAAAATTTGCCATCCCATTGTTTTTCCAACTTGAGAAGGATAGGGCCAGAACCCACCGATGGATGCAAATCACCAAGTCAAAAGGGGCGAAAGACATTGGGCACATGGAAGAGAGGCTCAAAGAAATGGGCAAAGAGCTAAGTGGCTTAAGGGACAAAGAAGCAATAATGAGAGACCAGCTTGAGAGGGAAAATGCATGGCTAAGGGGACAACTGTAGGAAAGGGATAACCAACTAGCATGTATGGCCATCCTCTCCTTGGAGGCCATCTAGTGTAGGATGCCAGCTAAATCCTATGCTCTTTACCTCAAATAACAGTGGCTACAGTTTCAGATTAAAACACTAGCACAAAGGGGTACCATGCCATTTCAGGACTACAGGCAGTTTATTGATCTTTGTGATCAAAGTACATAGAGGATAGGGCCAACATGGCTGTGTTTTATTTGCATAACATGGAACTCAGACACATGAATGTTTGGGATCCTAATGCCAAGCTAGGAGATCTACAATTAATGGCTTTGGCATCATGGATGAACAATGAGGAGTCAAGGGCTACAGAGATGAAAACAATATTGGCTAGAGAGCAAAATGAACCTCTTTTCATTAGAGCTGAACAATAAAATCCCATGGCCATAATCACCACCCATAATTTGATTGCAAATGACCCTCAACTGGCACCTAGATATCTTACTACCCAAGAGAAAGCAATTTTCTCATTTTGAGGATATGTTTAGGCTGCTAGGAGATGATAATATACATGCCTGCCTAAGGAGATGGAACACACTGCCACATAGCTTGAAGATCAGGGAATATCACTCCCGTCAAAGGTTGAGAGAGGCACTCAACAGGACACCTATGTATAAGCAATCAATGCAAAGGTTGAAGGTCAACTGGATAGGCCTAAAACTAACTCCACCACTGCTCCTAGGGATGCTAGAAGGGAGAAAAGAGGAAGAGGAAAAGAGGTAGTGGAAGGAAGTAGAAAAGAAAGCAAGCTTCTATGAACAAGAAGAAGAGACCATAGTGGAGGCATGGGATGCCAAAGAGGCTACCGGAGTCATGAAGGACATGAACATTGACTAAGTTGCTCAGAGGATGAACAACACATTTAGTAAGGGGGTGATGATGATCCTCATCATTGGGTAACTATATGGGCCTTAATTCAGCTCCTAGCCTAGTCAAACCAACTAGTCTCACAACTTATTGCATACTTTTGATTATATTTTGTTTATGAGATGAGTTAGAGTTGGATATTTTGCTTTGTTGTCTAATGTGCATTTAATGCAGGATTAAAGGATAAAATCAAGGAATTTTGGCAAAGACCTTGGTCAAAACTCGAATGGGACAAGGGAGAGGAATTATAGGAGGTAAATCCTCCTCATTTACTACCCCTCCATTCGAATATTCCTCCATCAACTCGGAGTGCAAACAACCAAATCGCGAGGACTAGAAGGCAGCCGAGCAAGTGAAAGACAAAGCACCGGTTTATCTCAAGTTTGGGAGACGAGCCTCCTTAATTTTATGGAAGTCGTTGGATACTTCAAATGTATAAGTAGAGAGGCTTAGGACCGCAATAGGATGATTTTTTATTGTAAAACTCTACTCTATGTTCGAGATACAAGACTTGGGACAATTTTTGATGTAATCCATTGTTTTGATAATAAGAATGAGTTTTGTTTTCAGTCAGCACTGTGTTAGCTCAGAGGGCTAAAGCTCTTGGGTTAGGGCCCAACCCTAGTAGCTAAGGCTCCTCTTTATTGTACATGTATGTTAGCATAGATTCATAGTTTTATTGTTCATTTGCTTAAGTAGCTGCATTTCCATTACAACAATGTAGATTAGATTGGTTGTATGTTAGTTTGCTTCCATTTGTTCCTTCTTTTAGTTAGCAGGTTAGCAAGGAGAAAAAGGATCACCACAAGGTTGTCAGCAGGTGCCTCGGCCTCACTTCCTCTCTCTTGGACCATGACTTGAGGAAGAGACCCTTCAGCAGCTCCAAAAACATAGATTTATAGTTCTTTCATGAGATTTGGAGTTTGTTGTCTTGATTTAGCATTTGGTTCATTTCATTGTCATATTTTTCCATTACTTTATTTTTGCAGTAAGATCTCACTCATGTTCTCATTTCCTTCAACACTTTCTTCATGCATAATATGGGCAATTGATTCATGCTTTTCTAGTTTATGAAGATGTATCTTGTTGCCTAGTTCTTGAAAGACACACATGTTTTAATCACTGCAGGTACTTTAGGAGGAGGTCTAGACTTCATCACTAGCATCCATCTTCCACCTCATCAACCTTAACCATCTCTTATTCGATCATCACCCTCACTAGTTTTTTTTTGTCCTTTTTCATTGAAATTCCCCTAGGCACATTGAGTGAATCTAGCCATCTCTTCTCTTGGATATTGACTCCTGAGTGTTCCTAGACCTTCTAACACCCTATCCCACTCATCACACCTCTTTTCCCAGCTTCCCAACACCTCCAACACCTCACAATTAGCTCTCAGCTATATCTTGTAGGTTTCCTGTAATTCCTACAGGATCATCCTATAGGTTTCTAGTACATCCTGTAGGTTTTCCTGAAATGACCTGTTTTGAGGCCGAATTGATGGGGAACCTCTAGGAAGTCACAAAAAACCTCCTAGGACCCTTCCACCCCATCCAATCACTCCATAATCCTTTTAGCCATCCTTAACTACCTTCCATCCACCTATCACATCCACAAGAACAATTAAATTGCATGCTTGATTTTACCAAAAAACCCCAAAAAATGAAAATAGATTTAGTTTAGGTTTCTTCCTCACACATTAGCATGGTTTATGTTCTTTACTTCTGTAACTTAGATAGCAGCATTAGTTTAGTTTTGATTTAGAAATTCTTCTTAGCATAGCTGGTTAAATGGTTAATTAGGATATGGTGTGATTTAGCATTACATGTTGTTTTCCTCATTATTGCAGTAGAGTAGCTCTCTTAGAATAGATTTGTTCTTCTTCCATTAAACAATCAAGCTTCTTCTGACTCTATAGAAGTCTGGCTTGGAACCCTTGGGATTTCTCACTGGATGAACAGTGACAATAGGCAGGAACTTCACTTTTACTTGTGCATATAGCACTGTCACCTCCAAGTTTGTAAGAACCCTGGTTTGATAAGTAAAGCTGGTAGCCCAGGAGTTGCAGCATCCTTGCTGCAATAGTGGTGCTCATTACAAAGCATTATTCCAATACGGGTATCTTAACTTGAAAAGGGATATTAGTAGAGTGAAAACGATTTCCATAAAACTATGGAACTATTAATTGTAGACTATATTAACCCATAACATATAGAGACATACATTGTTTGCATAAATAACGAGTGTTCTTTCCCCAAAACTATATTGGCTTATTGCTTAGAATAGACCATGACCTGTAACTGGGACCAAATTCCTTTTATCTAAAACTTAAAGTTGAATTACATATAATTTAGCAAAAAAACCAACACAGAGAAGAGGGTTCCATAATGACCCAAACACTTCGACTCCATCAATATCATTTCTTAGCCGAAGAATAAAGGAACGCTTGTAACAGTTCTAAGGGTAGTTTAGCTAGAAACCAACATGGTAGACCCAGGAGTTTGGTCACTATCAAAACCCAAAACTGTCCTCCATTACCTCCCATGAGGAGAGAAATTGAGCTACCTGCCACAAAGTGTAACATGGATTAAATGATGCTTGAAAAAGGAAATGATAGTAAATATGTAACTCTAATATAGTAAAGGACAAAACCGTTAGCCGACCCTGTTGTGAGAAAGGTAGCCTCCAAGGAAGACACTGTCACCAACAAACGAATCCCTAACCCATCAAAGTTGTGGCCGCCCTCATGGGTGAGCTAGAGACGTCACATAGTGGGAAAAGGAATTGGAGGTAGCCCTTCGCAGAAGATACCTTAGGGACAACACAGTGAGCGGTGTCGACAATCAAGGAAACCTGAAGGGGGGCCATTAAAATAACACCTGTGGATGACTGCGGTAGTGAATAGACTAAGATACGATTGCAGGAGGTGAAGGTGCAAGGGAGTTGCAGAGCTTCCCTCTCAACCCAATGCAGCAATGAATGACCATGCTCACCCTTTCACCCTTTGTTAGTTACCCTAACTGTCTTGAGAACCTAAGCTGTCAGATTCCTTGGAGGTAGATCAACTGTAGGATGGTTATTGTGTGTCAAACCTAATGGGTTACACTTAGAGAGCATAAGGGCGGTCTTGAGAACCATCCATCCTATTAAATGTTATCATGGTGCATCGAGTCCTATCACAGGGAGGGGTCCAAGGTTTATTAATGAAATCAAATCACATTGTAATATTTCCATTTAACATTTATGCAATGCCATAAATGAAATAAATGTATGAATAGGCGACAGAAGATCTTACCAAGGGTTAGCGTGAATTAATAGTTAGGTGTAGTTGTGCACTAGAGCACCAGAGCCATCGGATTCCTTAGAGGCATATCAACTGTAGGATGGTTGTTGTGTGTTATACCTAATGGGTTACACCTGGAGAGCATAAGGGTAGTCTCGAGAACCATCTATCCTATTAAATGTTATAGTGGTGCATTGAATCCTACTGCGAGGAGGGGTCTAAGGTTTGTGAATGAAATCAAATCACATTGTAATATTGCCATTAAACATTTATGTAATGCCATAAATAAAATAAATGTATGAATAGGAAGCAGAAGATCTTACCAAGGGTTAGTGTGAATTAACAAGTAGGTGTAGTAAAAAAAAAAAATGCTGAATGGTTTAGCTATTACAAGTGGTATCATAAGTTTCATATAAACATAAAAACTTTGTAACTATATTGAAGTTATCATAACCTTAAGATAAACATAAAAAAATTGTAACTATACCTTTTAAGAAAGGCTGTTTTTTTAATAATAACTACTTCTAAGTTTATGACATTTAAAGTTTAATTAGTGATCATCAATAATTCCGAGTTGGGAAAAAAAATACTATAAATTCATAATATTTTTTAAAAATTAAGATTATATATACACTTTATTACATGTTAAACACGAGTTTCTTAAGAAAAAAAATGGCATAAAATAATAAAAATAACAAAGAGGCAAAAAAGCTTGAGCAAGTAGTACTATTAAATGAAAAAGAATTATTTATATTAAAGTTGAATAGTATAAATTTTATGATTAATGTAAATGTTTATAATTAAATTTATTATTTTAATATAATTTTTAAAATAATTATGTAAAAGTAATAGTGTTTTAATAATTGAGATTGTATAAGAAATAAAATGGCAATGTATAAGAAATAAATTGCAAAGTTTCACTTTCACAAATATAAATTTATGGTTAATCTCCATTCTAATATTATATTAAAAAGGCTTTGCACCATGTGCTCATCTAAATCATTTTTTGACTATGGGGATGTGTCCTTGTTAATATTGAAATATTGAACTCTTGTATGAACTTTTCTATTATTAGATTATTAATATTGAAATAATGAACTTTTGTATGATGTTTATTATTAACATTGAAATAATGAACTTTTGTTTTTTTCTATTATATTGAAATAATGAACTTTTGTATTAATACGTAGTTATCATTAAAAAAATAGCCTTTCTTAAAAGGCATAGTTACAAAGTTTTTATGTTTGTATGAAACTTATGATAAATTCATAAATTGCAAACTTTCGATTTCACAAATATAAATTTATCGTTAATATCCATTTTAAAATTATATTGAAAAGGTTTTGTATCATGTGCTTATCTAAATAATTTTTTCACTATGGGGATGTGTCCTTGTTAATATTGAAATATTGAACTTTTGTATTATTAGATTATTAATATTGAAACAATGAAATGTATAGTTACAAAGTTTTTATGTTTATATCAAACTTATGATAACTTCATAAATTGCAAACTTTCGCTTTCACAAATATAAATTTATCGTTAATCTCCATTTTAACTACTATATTGAAAAGGTTTTGTATCATGTGCTCATCTAAATCATTTTTTGACTATGGGGGATGTGTCCTTGTTAATATTGAAATATTGAACTTTTGTATGAACTTTTGTATTATTAGATTATTAATATTGAAATAATGAACTTTTGTATTATATTGATTATTAATATTGAAATAATGAACTTTTGTTTTTTGTATTATATTGAAATAATGAACTTTTGTATTATTCTTTTTATTTTATTATATATATATATATATATATATATATATATATATATATATATATATATATTGAATTAACAATGAGGGTAATTATCATATATTTGGAAATCAAAAAATGATAAAACTTTTAACTTGCCCACCTTTGAGGAAATGTTTGAAAAAATGGTTCTTGAGCAGTGGTTATAAATTTCAATAATTTTGGATTTTTAAGTTGCACTATTTTGTTTAGTCTAATATTGAAGTATATAGAAACAAATTAATGATGAAAATGTATTGTTTTCCTAATCGATTTTTAAATTAAAATAATCAATGAATGTTGTTTCTATTGTCATTTAACGTTTTTTTTTTTTTCTTTGCAGTACACAAGGGAAGTTTTCCTTTTTTGTAAGAAAAGGTTGTTTCTTTTGGTATGGATACTGCTATTTGGAAATTTATCCCCTTTGACATTATTGAGCTTCTCTTTCATTGGCTTCCATTGTCAGTGTTGATGAAATTTAAGTTGGTTTCTAGACAATGGTGTCTTGTTTTGGAAAACACTTTTTCTTGTGGCTTGTGATCAATGTCGTGAGAAAGAGTTGGCATTTATTTCTTTCTCCACTCATTTTCCCAATTATTTCTTCCTAGCATTATACCTTAACAATAGTGGTCACTTGTCGATTATGGTGCTTCCTTTTCTTCATTTTGTATACAAAATTGAATGTATAGTGGGATCAAAGATTCTCTTCAGCACGCCTGGAAGTTATCTTCATACAAAAAACTATTTCATTGTCAACCATTTTACGAAGACGTTTATAAATGTTGGAATTCTTAGTGTTGGGGAGCGAGGATTCTTCTTTTTATTTCAAAACTACAATCCAAGAAATTATGAATGGGTATTTTCGAAAAATGTTTGTGAAAACATGGACTCACATTTTCTCATTTGCAGTAGTGTTGACAATGTTTGGAAGAGGACGGAGCTTCCATACAATGGTGTAACTCCACCAAAAGAGGCTATCTTATTCAAAGAAAATCCTTATTGGGTATATCTAGATGGAGATTATGAATATTACCCTACCTATGGTTACACTATCTACTTGTTGGAATTGAACATAAATATTTGGGGTTATTCATTTGTTCCTATTTTTGACATACAATGTATGTCATTAGGGTTATATAAGAATCAACTTGTTTGTGTTGTTAATAATGGTGGCACGTCTATTTGGTTACTTGAAAAGATGTACAATTTTGAATTTGGTCGACTGTCGAAAGAGCAAAGTTAGGATTACTTTGAAGACGATTGGGTACACAGATGGTCATTGCTTCAATCTGTCTCTTTGGATATAAATACTAAATGTGCAGGTTACGTACCTTTGTGCATAGTTGGAGAAAAAGTCCTTATGCTTAGTTGGTCTGGAGTGCAGTTAAAGTTGTATGATTTACTAAGTGGATTATGCAAAACAACAATTGTTGATGGATTGTCCATGCTTGAAGCATCATGCTTCTATCTACAAACAGTTGAAGAATTTGATGATGTGATTGAAAATGGAAATCTTTTTTCATTGATTCCTAATGTATATTCTATTGTTGACATACCTCCACTACCTGTGGATGTATTCAATTAGTGTTTGAGGCATGAATATGTTCTTTTTTGTATATCACTTAACACCCTATGTATGTTTAATGTTTTAAAATATTTTTTTGAACATCATTGTAATTCACATTTTGAAGTTATATTAAGGAGATAGCCTCATGCTTCTATCTACAAATGGTGGAGGATTTTGATGATGTCATTGAAAATGGAAATGTATTTTTGGTTATTCATAATGCAGATTGTATTCTTCACATAGGTGCAGTATGTTTGGATGTATTGATTTAGCGTTTTAGGCTTGAAAATGTTTGTTTTTTGATAATGCAGAAGACCTTCTGTATGTTTTTAAATATTTTTTTAGCATCATTGTAATTCACATTTTGAAGTTATATTGATGACGTATGGTAAATTTTGAATGGAGTTTGTATTTCTTTGTTTTTAATTTCTTCAACTTGTTGTTGTATCAACTATGTGTAAGGGGAACATTTTTGCGTGTGTTCCAAGTTTGTTGTGAGAAACATAATTTCTCAAATATTTATTCTCTGCACTTTTGTTAGTTTTTAGTTTTTTCAGGATTGAAGAGTATGTATTAGTGTAAATGAAATTGCGAAATGACTTTTCAATTGACTTTAACTTTATCATAGAGATGTTGAGTGAAATAAGAAGCAAGAGTAGTGCGAAAAAACCTCCTTCTGCTGGTACACAACAATGATTAAGTGAATACCAACGACAGTGGTATTCGCAGAATAAGGAAGTAATTAAAGCACAGAGAAAAGTTGCATATTAACGAAAGAAAAGAGCTTTAGCAAATGATGAAAAAGGAGGACATGTAAATCATAAGTATGAAAAGAGCAGTGGTTTTCTGTAGTGAAAATTTTGTTTTGATGGTCGTTTAGTTGCATGTTTATCAACTTAAAGAACTTATATTTTTTGAAGTTTTACTAAATTCTCTCTTTTTTCATAATATTGTGTTTCGAAAGAGAGCCTTCATATGAAAAACAATGGTATTTTTAGTGAAAACAATGAAATAAATGCACTTTTTGGATTTGATGAGAACTATAAGAATGAAGAATTTCCTGAAATGGTTGAAAATTTGGGAGACTATTTTGGTGAAGAGGGTTAGGCATTTCTTGGTAGTGACTATATTGTTAATATAGCTACCCTTGTTGAATCTGTATGTAATGTGTTTTTTGGAACAATGTAGGGAGTTTATTTATTTATTTAATTATTTTTATTTATGTCTATTTTGCATTTTCTTTTTTTCTGCATCTCAAATTTTTACTGTTCTTTGTTTCCCGTAGTGTTTTTTCAAAACAACATCAAAATCATTACTAACTGGCAAATAGATTCGGAAGCAATCAAACCTTTATTACTTCCTGAATGCGAGGGTCGATGACCAACATGTCAAACTTCAAGAAATGATGAAATGTACAATAATACTAATCGTAAGTTTAGAAACTTTCATCTGTACATAGGAGAACATTTTGTTTGCATTTTTGTTTGGTTTGTTGTTGATTCTCTCGAAATTTTGGTCTTCTTCCATATATCTTCTTAGATGTTGTATGTTTTGGAATATTGTTCTTACATAGGGACCCTTGATAGAGATGAAAACATTGGGGGTCGTGGAAATGGTGCAATAGATGTTATAATGGAAGATAGGGAATCTAATTCTAGGGAAGAAATTGTTGTGTATGATGTTTTCGGTGATATTAATATGCTTTCTAGAATGGTTAATAGTTTGGGTCGGTCTGTGGGAAATGTTGTAACCAATATTTGTCGATGTAGCTCTACAAAGAATATTGTTGAAGCTGAAGAAGATGTGAATAATTTTCCTCTTGGCAGAGCACATGTGCGTAATGCCTATTTATTTTCAAAGGTTTAGTGGTTGTCAATGTTAAATTTATATTGTTTTACGAATGTCTTTGTTGATGTTTTTTTGCATAAATTTGTTGAGGTGAATAGTGGTTTACAAGCAAATTTGCAAGCAATGCAAGCAATATCAATTCAACAAATTGCACATGGACAATGTAAAAATGAAGAAAATGTAAAGAAAAATTGTTTCAGTAACAAATTTTGATTTGTTTTGTAGATATTTCATTCTTCCAAACATTATTTTCTTTCTTCCTAGCAAAATTTGGTCAATATAATGAATATAAAAGAATGATTTCCCATTATTTTATGGAAAGACATGATAAAACAAATACTTCAGTTCCACGAGTTGTTTCACATGATCACCAAGCTATAATGGTGTTTCGTATAGAAAATGGAAGTGTTCGGTATTATTTTAGCGAACAAATGGTTGTTGTGTGATGAGTCTCATCATCGAGTAATTATATGGGCCTTAATTGGCCTTAATTCACCTCCTAGCTTAGTCAAACCAACAATTCTCACAACTTATTACACACTTTTGATTATATTTTGCTTATAAGTTGAGTTAGAGTTGAATATTTTTCCTTGTGGTATAATGTGCATGTAATGCAGGAATAAAGGTAAAAGCAAGGAACTATGGTAAAATACCTTGGTAAAAACTCAGATGAGACAAGAGAGAGGAATTACAGGAGGTAAATCCTCCTCATTTACTACCCATCCATTTGAATATCCCTCCATCAGCTAAAAGTACACACAGCTAAATCAAAAGTACTAAAAGACAGCCAAACAAGTGGAAGTACACGCAGCCTCCCTATTAGAAGGCAGCTGAGCTAGTGAAAGTGAAAGGACAAGTTACCATTAAGTTGGGAGTTGTACCTCCCTAATTTTTATGGAAGTCATTGAGACTTCAGATGTATAAATAGAGAGGCTTAGGACCTCAGCTTTTTTAGTTAGTTAACCAATAGTCAGTCAGTCAATTAGCAAGTATTCAGACCTTTTGACTTGTAACAGTTTGATGTAATACAATGTTCTCTGATAATGAAGATGAGTTTTGATTGAGCCAGCACTGAGTTAACTCAGAGGGCTGAAGCTCTTAGGTTAGGGCTGAAGCTCTTGGGTTAGGGCCCAAGCCTAGCAGCCAAAGCTCCTCTTTATTGTACTGTTAAGTAGCATAGCTTCCTGATTTTTGTCCATTTGTTTAATCAGATGCATTCTCATTACAACAGCAATATAGATTCATGGTTTGATTGTTCATCTGGTTAAATAAATGCATTTTCACTATAGTGGTTCAGCACAAATTCATGGCTTTCCTGCTCATTGACTTAAGTAGCTTCCTGTTTTCTGTTCATTTGCTTGAATAGTTGCAGTTTCATTACAGTGGTGCAGAACAGAGTAGTTGTGTTTCAGTTTGTTCCATTTATGTTTTCATTTAATCAGTAGGTTGGCAAATAAAATATCCATCAAGATGCTCACAGGTGTCTCGGCCTCACCTCCTCCCTCTGGGACCATGGTGTGAGGAAGAAACCCTGCAGCAACCCCAAAAACACAGGGTTCTGGTTTTCATAGGGTTTGTCGTTTAATACAGTCACGTGGTTCATCATATCGTTGCTTGGTCCGTTTCATGATCATTCACTCATTTCTTGGTCATTTGTCCCTTCACCCTCTACCTAAGACCTCACTCATACTATCATTCTCCTTCGGCCCGAAACGCTTGCGCAGGAGCTGATAATTCATGTTTAAACAGTTTTACTGGTAAACGCCTTTCACAAGACAAATCGTCTAATCACCGCTCAAATCCACTTTTCACGTTTGACCTTTTTCTTCCCTTTAAGTCCCCACTATTGATATGCCTTGACAGATCCGACGGCTATCACGCACCTGCTCACCAACCTTCTTGGTCACATCCTCGCCATAGATTTTCCTTGGTAGATCCAATGGCCATCACGCAATATCACGTGGATTTCTATCCGACCGTTATCAGGTTGAGGGCACGTGATATGGGCAATTTCCCTGTGTTACGTGTCAGCTGGGGAGGCTAATCGCACAAAACGCTACAAAACAATTTACAACTTTGAGGGCAGGTGAAATACAACTTAGTGCCTCTAAACCCACTCGTCATTTCTGCATGTTTCTTTTCGCGCTCCAATCTCCACTGTCGATCTGCCCTGCTAGATCTAACAGTTGTCGCATCACCCGATACCATTTTCACACATTTTTGTTTTGCCTGCAATCTCCACCATCCATTTTCCGATTGCCCCTGCGATCTAATCCTAGTCGTCCAGCGTGTTTGTTAACCCTATTCACCCATCTACCTACGTACCCTCCTATGGTCTGATCTCAATCGTTCATTCGCCTTCCACCCGCCTAATCCAATGTTCCTCATGCACTTTTTCTCCCTCACGTCCTCTTTTCGCCATTTTGACCTCCAATTGCTCTTCCACCTAAACACAGACTTAGCCTAGTTTCCATTGTTCACCCCTTAGTCTAGTTTTATGCTCTTTTACTTCTGCAACTTAGATAGTTAGCATTAGATTAGTGTTGTTTAGCAATTATACCTAGTTTAGTTGTTTTCATGATTAATTAGGTTATGGTGATTCAGGTTTGCATGTTGTTTTCTTCATCTCTACAGTAGAATAGCTCTCCCCTAGACTAGGTCTGCTCTCTTTCCATCGAAATCAAGCTTCTTCTGTGTAGAGAATCTGATGGTAGGTTAATCGAATAATGCAATATAAATCAAAGCAGAATACAATAACCTACTTCTACTATCAATTTACAGAAGCCCTAAGATCAAGCTAAACAATATAACTAGAAGAAGAAGAATCAATCGCACAATACACATGAAAATACTTTGGGGAAAGCCTCAGCTAAAACCCCCACTATTTGTATTATCATACAAGGTGGAAATACATAGGAATTATACAAAGCCTTAGCTCTCATAGCTAGCCAGCTCTCAGTACAATCCTCACAAATGCTCATAGGAAATCTAGGATTCACTCCAGCCTTCCTCTCTGCCCTTCAAGCTCCTATTTACTTACGTTGTTCCTCTGGGATGATTCTCACCTCACCAAGTGGAACACTCTGATCTCACACACTGTCAGAACTGTGTAATCCTCAAGGAATGATGCTTGACTGCATGCATTAGTTTTCTTTATAAGAAAATACATGCAACTGATAGTACATTGTCCTTGACTTTAATCTAAATTGGCTCTTTCTCAGAATAGACATGCATGAGTTTCTGATGAGGGAATCTTTAGTTAACTAGAGTACACTAGTTGAGTGCATGCATGCGTCAACTGACTATTAACTCTCTATTAGTTCTTCAAATAGTTGGGAACTAATTTAAATGGACTTAACTCATTGAACTGAGTTAACTAATTACAACTCAAATATAACTCAATCTTATCTCCTTAATTTAAGGGATAACTCTTGCATGACTTCAAAAAGAATTTGTAACTTGAATTTCTCCAATTAATTAAGTCAAAATAACTTAATTAATTATTTCCAAGTAGCTGTTAAGACTAAATTCGATTTTAATTCACAATTTAATTCAAGGACAAATTAAATTGGAATATTCTTGTTTCCATATTTCAACAGTGCCTCTCAACAAGAAATGGATTCTTTGCCACCTCGATCTTGTCTCTATGGAACTCGAATTTACGCTTTAACAATGCCTTTGCCAAAATGTCAGCATCTTGCTCCTAAATCGAAATATACTGCAACAACATGGTCCTCCTCGCTACACAGTCTTTGAGATGATGATACCGGATGTCGATGTGATTGGACCTATCATGAAATACTGGATTCTCAGAGAGTTTGATACAATTCTAATTATCACTATAGATCACAGTTGGATCCATAACCTAATCAAACAAACCAACTAGGATTTTCCGCATCTAGATGGCCTCACATGCTACCTGACTTGCAGCCATGTATTATGCCTCTGCCGAGCTGAATGCAACCGACCTCTATTTCCTGCTGTACCAAGAAACTGTCGTTGACCCAAGGTTGAAAATCCCTCCTAATGTGTTCTTCCGATCTGATGGAATCCCTGCCCAATCTACATCAATGAAGCCCTGTAGCTTCACTCCCTCTGTCCATTTGTAGCATAATCCATACTGAGATGTGCCTCTAGCGTATCTCAATACATGCTTTGGTGCCTTCCAAAACAACTTGGGAGGTTGAACCATTGCTTGACTCAGCTAGTTCACCACATAGCACAAATTTGGTCGTGTTTTCACCAAATACATGAGTGAACCCACAAGCTGCCTATACACAGTAGCTTCCACTACTTCTCTTGAAGTATCATCCTCCTTCCTCCAGTTACCTACTAGAGGAGTATACATGGGCTTGCACTTCTCCATGTGGAATCTCCTGAGTATCTCGTTGGCATACTTTCCCTGAGACACAAACATCTCCCCATCCTTCTGCCACACTTCCATGCCAGGGAAGTAATGCATGAGACCCATGTCTTTCACTCAAATTCTCTTGCAAGGTACTCCTTCCAAGACACGATCAACTAATAATCACTAATAAATATGAGATCATCAACATAAAGTACTATGATCAACAGCTTACCTTTCACCACGATGTGGTACCAGTTCGCATCTGCTTCACTCTTTGTGAAGCCCAACCCAGTGAAGTAATTGTCTATCCTAATGTACTAAGCAGGAGGTGCTTGCTTCATCCCATACAATGCTCTCTTGAGTCGGCATACATGCAACTCATGATCGAAGGTCTCAAAACCTTTAGGCTGCTCTATGTACACCTCTTCCTCAATCTCGCCATTGAGGAATGCAGTCTTCACATCCATCTGATGGATCTTCCAACCCATATGTGTTGATAGTGCCAACATAGATCTGATAGATGAGCACATTGCGACAAGAGCAGAAGTCTCATCATAGTCAATCCCCTCAACCTGTGAAAAGCCACGGACAACAAGTCTTGCCTCATGCTTCTCCACACTACCATTAGCAGCTTTCTTTACCTTGTAAAGCCAACGAGAACTCACAACTAACTTGTTCTCTAGTCTCAGAACCACGTCCCAAACACTGTTATGAACTATGGAGTCATACTCCTCCACCATAGCATCAACACAACTCAGCTGCTGCACTGATTCCTCAAAGGAAGATGGCTCTGTCTCAACACATTCCCTAGCAAGGGCCACATATAAAAGGTACCTATCAGGTTACCTCCTCAGTCTGTGCTGAGAAGATGGTGCTCCCACATTCTCTCTCACATCCTCCAACAATCTGTCAGCTTCTCTTGTCTGCTTCTGTCCATCTCTGGAAGTATCTGCTTGAGTGTATGTCTCCACTCCTGGAACCTCTGCATGCGGCTGCTCTGCATCACTCTGAGTCTCCTCCTCCTTAGTAACAAATAGTTCCTCCACAGCTTGTACTTGGAGCTCCCTCTTGAGGGAAATTCGCATGGCCTTCTACTCATCAAAATTGAGATCTCTGCGAACCACTGTCCTCCGACTAGTAGGCAAGTACACCCGATAGTTTTGAGGTGTATCAGTGTACCCCACAAATATCCCCAACTCTACTATCGGCTCAAGCTTCTTCTGTGCATCCTTTGTCACATGGCAATATATCGATGAGCCAAAGATCTTGAAGTGACCCACATTTGGTCTCTTACTAGAGAAATCTTCCTTTGGTGTCTTCATCCAAAGTATGCGATGCGGGCTTCTATTCTGCAAATAGACCGCTGTGTTGCATGCCTCAACACACAAGTGAAGTGGTAGGCCTTGGTCATGCAGCATTGCCTGTGCCACCCCTACAATAGTTCTATTCTTCCTCTCAGCCACCCCATTCTACTGTGGGTTATGAGGTGTCGTCAACTCTTGTTTAATTCCTTCCGCTGCACAGAAGTCCTTAAACTCTTGAGAGACATATTCTCCACCGTTGTCGCTTCTCAAGGCCTTGATCTTTTTCCCTGACTCTTTCTCGACCAAAGATTTGAACTCACAAAACTTTGTGAAAGTTTGGTCCTTCTTCTGCATGAAATAAATCCAACATTTACGAGAATAGTCATCAATGAAAATCACATAATACCTTTTCTTCGTTGTGGATGACGTCGAGAATTCTCCACACACATCAGTATGAAATCGCTCTAAGATAGCCTTCGCTCGACTGTCTCGATCATGAAAGGAAGACTTGGTGTACTTTCCCAAGGTAAAACCTTTGCATGTGTCAACTTGCTCAAGTTTACCTCTGGGAATTCCTATAGATATCTGATGCATTATCTTCAAATCCCCATGATGCAAATGGCCCAATTGCCTGTGCCACAACTCGCCAATGTCTTGGCTTTGCACCAATTCTACTTTTGTACTCAATGCTGCACAATCATCTACCTCTAGTTTATAGAGATTCTTCACCCGAATCCCTATCCTCTTGGTCTGACCCATGGCTATGTGTCTTAGGAATGCCTTTCCTTTACTGAAGACAACATTGTAGCCTTTGTCCTCCAACATCGCGACCGATACCAAGTTCTTCTTTAGTCTAGGCACATACTTCACATCTGTCAAGGTGATAGGAGCTCCATGCTTCCTCTGAAAAGCAACCGTGCCCACTCCTGAAACACTATACCTTCTGTTGTCACCAATCTGTATGCGCATCTTGAGGTCTTTCTTCTTCAAGGCACTAAATAAACTTTTATCACTGGTCATGTGGAATGAGGCTCCACTGTCAAGATACTAGACACAACCCATCATCGATGACATGATGCATGTAATGAGGGTAAGTCCATTTCGAACTAAGAGGCTAATGCCTCAACTTTCGATCCTTCCGAGGATCCCTTCTTGGACTTATTCGATGGGAAATTAGTTGCATAATGTCTCATCTCGTGACAATTAAAGCATCTCACTTTAGACATGTCACCCTTCTTCCCTCCATGAGAAGAATTCTATTTCAAATGGGAAGCCTTCCCCTTCCCTTTCCTTGCCTTACTTGCTAATGACATATTTTCTTCATCATCATCCTTGGTTGAAGAACCATCTCATGTGCTTCTCCTGATCTCCTCCTGCATGAGATCCGACCACAGTTGTTCCCAATCTGGTAGTTTCTCCCTTCCATTCACAGAGTCCTAGTAGCTATTCCAACTCTTTGGAAGGCCAAGGAGAGTGAGGCTCACCATATCATCATTGACAGCAGTTATTCCCACACCACCAAGCTCATCTTTGCAGGTGGTGAGCTTGTTTAGATATGTGAAAATAGTATCGTCCTTCTCCATCTTGATTCTTCGAAGCTTATCCTTGAGTGCCAATTTCCTCTAGTCACTATTGTTCTGGTAGGGGTCCTTCAATGTCTTCCACATCAAAAATGGAGTATCCTTCTCATGGAAACTCAAGACAATATGGTCTCTAACTCCCTCAAGGATGATCCGTCTCGCCTTTGCCACACACTTCTTCCACTCAGCCAACTCTTGTGCATTAGTTTAAGCTAGATTTGGGATTTCTTGATCAATGAATTCCTTCAAGCCATTTTCTTCTAATACAACCTCCATTCTATCTTTCCATGCTATGTAATTCGAACTACTTTCCAAGGCATACTCGAGTCTCAAGCCATAGAATGCCATTGGCCAACCTTGAAGTATGATATGAATTCAATTTGCACCTGTAATCCCGAACTTCAAACTTCAAATTCTCTTCTCAGTATACTGTTCATAGCTCCGATACCATGTAGAAAATTTCTACAAATCCAGCTCCGATACCATGCAGAAAATTTCTACAAATCCAGTTGCGATACCATGTAGAGAATCTAATGGTAAGTTAACCTGATAATGCAATATAAATCAAAGTAGAATACTATAACCTAATTCTACTATCAATTTACGGAAGCTTAAAGATCGAGCTAAAAAATAAAACCAGAATAAGAAGAATCAATCGCACAATACACAAGAAAATACTTTGGGGAAAGCCTCAGCTAAAAACCCCACTATCTGTATTATCATACAAGGTGGAAATACATATAAATTATACAAAGCCTTAGCTCTCACAGCTAGCCATCTCTCAGTACACTCCTCACAGATGCTCACAGGAAATCTAGGCTTCTCTCCAGCCTTCCTCTCTACTCTCCAAGCTCCTATTTCCTTGCGTTGTTCCTCTGGGATGATTCTCACCTCACCAAGTTGAACACTCTAATCTCACACACTGTCAGAACTGCGCAATCCTCAAGGAATGATGCTTGACTGCATGCATGAGTTTTCTTTATAAGAAAACACATGCAACTAATAGTACATTTCCCTTGACTTTAATCTCAACTAGGTCTTTCTCAGAATAGACATGCATGAGTTTCTGATGAGGGAATCTTTAGTTAACTGGAGTACACTAGTTGAGTGCATGCATGCATCAACTGATTGTTAACTCTCTATTAGTTCCTCAAACAGTTTGGAACTAATTTAACTGGACTTAAATCAGTGAATTGAGTTAACTAATTACAACTCAAATATAACTCAATCTTATCTCCTTAATTTAAGGTATAACTCTTCCATGACTTTAGAAAGACTTATAACTTGATTTTCTCCAACTAATTAAATCAAAATAACTTAATTGATTATTTCCAAGTAGCTGTTAAGACTAAATTCGATTTTAATTCACAATTTAATTCAAGGACAAATTAAATTGGAATATTCTTATTGCCATATTTCAACATGCTGACCCTATAGAAGTCTGGATTGGAATCCCTAGGGTCTCTTGCCATATGAGTAGTGATAATAGGTAGTACCTTCACTTCTACTTGTGTATATAGCACAGTCACCTCCAAGTTTGTATGAACCTTGGGTTGATAAGTAAAGCTGGTATCCTTAGGAGTTGTAGCATTCTTGCTGCAATACCTAGGCTCATCACTTTTTGGTGCCATTGTCGGGGACGTGTCAGAGTAGTAGTGCTTACTTCTCTTTTCTTCTATTTTCTAGTTTCCAACTTTCTTCCATTAGTTTATTTCTGCAAAAGTAATCTAGTTTCTTTCTTTCATTTTGTCATTTATCTGCTTTCCTTTCCTTTTTGCAAGTTAATCTTGTTTCATCCAACAATTTCAATTCAGCAAGTAGTTTCCTTTTGTTAGTAGTTTTCATTCCATCAGCAATCTCATTCTTCAAGTAGTTTTCTTTTTTTTCAGTAGTCTTCCATTCAACAATTTCAGTTTAGCAAGTAGTTTTCTTTTGTTAGGGTTTTCACTCAATTAAGCGATTTCATTCTGCGAGTAGTTTCCATTATGTTAGTTTTTTTTCATTTAATCAACAATTTAGTTTTTTCAATTACTTCACAGCTTTCAAGAACAATCTCAAAAAAACCCAAAAACATTTCCTTTCATGCCTTGTAGGATTAGGGATACTTCAAGAAAATTCTTGCCAAACACCCCCACCTCATCCAACAGTCAACCTTCTTTCTTCTTCACTGACGGTGAATTGGGAGCCCCTTTAGGTGAGAAACCTGACATATTTGAGGAACCTATAGGGGAAGAATAAGAAGAGGAAGAACCCATTCCTACTGAACCAATGGTTGAACACTTAAATTATAAAGGAGATAGAGGGATAATTGGGAGTGCCTTCCCCATTAGGGAGACCAATGGGGACGCTAAAATGAAGAACATAAGCCCCTCTGCTCTACCTCATTTCCATGGCTTGACCACAGAGGACCCTGACACTTTCCTATTTGAGTTTGTTGTTGTCTGCCGAACCTATGACTACACAGATGATGAGAAGAAGTTGAAACTATTTCCATCTACCCTCAAGGAGGAAGCATTGCGTTGGTTCATGGGTTTACCTGGAGATAGCATCACAACTTGGGCTCAGATGCAACAAGACTTTAACAAAAAATATAGGGATTACGGTGGGTCAAAGGTCACAAAAGATGAAATTTTCAGGATGACCATAGGCCACGATGAATCCTTAGAAGACTACGAAAAGAGATTCCAGCTCAGTTACAAAAGGGCCAGGTGCACACTTCACCTTGAGTCACTGAAGCTGGTCTTTCTTAGAGGGGTGAGGGAGGATATCCTAGACACCTTACATATGTTATCAGGGGGAGATATCTACCAATTACCATATGAGGACATCAAGTCTATCTTTAGAAACCATTATAGGGAAGCCAGAAACAAGGGTAGAAGTAGTGAACCTTTGGCCAGTACATCGTCCTCCAACTCATCCATCAAGGGTGAAATTGGAAATATGCTGGAGGACTTCAAAAGTGAGATGATGCAAACCCTTGCCTTGCAATTGGATACCGTGAATATCAGAAGGAAGCAAGAGGAAGCAGAGAGGGCCTTGGCCATCTTCTATCCTAGGTGCACCAGAAGGCATCCTAGGAATGAATGCCCATAAACTGTATTGAGATTCGCTCAGTCTGTGAAGAAAACCACTCCACAGAAAAGTGCCCTTCCTTGCCTGGAGTCAAAGTTGTATATCGAGGAGCACTGAGAAGCTTTGCTACATTAACCAAAGGAGACCTCCTGGGCCTAGAACATACCAGTAGGGTATGCAAGGATCATCCCATGCATATTACAATCCCAATCAAAACACAACTACACCTTCTTGGGGACCCTCTACCAATCCTTCCTGGTCTACACCCCCTCCTTGGGCCTATGCATTTCAATATCATTCCCAGCCAGCCAGCCAGTTATTTCAAACCTACAATCAGCCACCACATCAGTGGAATCCCCCACCCTAAGGATGCAGGCCCCAATTTAATAATGTCCCAGCTCTATTGCCTCCATCACCTGCCCAACCACAACTCCTGCACTCTTCTCCACCTATGCCACCCCAGATGCCTTCCAGCCAAATCAAAACCCAAACAATAGGTAGGCCTAACAAACATATGGTGGAGAGACATCATACCCAGCTTATGTTGTTCAAATTCAGGAGATCAACTTGAGATTTGGTAGAATTCTCCCAGATAACCAACCTCGCTATCCACATAAGGAGGTTGAGAAAAAAAAGAGAGGAAAGCAACCTTAAAGAAAATCCACCCTTTCCTGAAATATTAGCCCAACCACACCAGCCTACCCCAGAAGAAACTGAACATCTGGGAGAACTGAAGAATCTATGTGTAAAGATCCCCCTTCTCCAGGCAATCAAAGATGTGCCTATTTACAATAAATTGATTAAGGAGAAGTACTTTAAGCATCCAGGAAGACAAGAAAGGGACGCCCTACCATTAATGTAATTGGGCAGTTATCTGACTTAATGTTGGGGTAGGAAATATGTCCAAAATACTTAGACCTTGGAAGCCCTGTAGTCGATGTCCACAGCAATGGCACCATTGTCCCACACACTTTGATTGATCTTGGGGATATCATTAATGTGATGACCAAGGACACCATGCTCATGCTTAACCTCCAAGGGTCTTTAAGGAAGACCACAACAGTGTTGCAAGTTGCAGAATATTCCATAGTCACTCCTGAGGGAATTGTGGAGGATGTGATGGTCTCCATTGATTCCTGGGAGTATCCGGTAGATTTCCTAGTTCTCCAGCCTAAGGTTAAGCTAACTGGTTACCCTCTCATCCTTGGGAGGCCATGGCTAGCCACAGATGATGCCTACATTAGTTGTAGAGCTAGGAATGTGACCATTAAGAATGGGCATATGTCCAAACAATTAGTCCTATAGTATCCTGCTCAACCCTCCCTAGAACAGGACTTACCTTTATGGTTGGAGGAGGAGGAAGAAGATGAGATTTATTCTGCAGAAATTTATACTTTGGAAGCCATCATAGGAGGAGGACATCAAGATGAGGATGATTTAATTGAACACCTGCTCCAAAGTCTAACTCCTAGTCCATTATCACTAGAAGAAGAAGTAAAGGAAACACTCAACAATGATCAAATTGACTTATGCTTGGCCGATTCCATCCCAATCCGAGTCAAAACCATAGAATTTGGCCCAGAAAAAACCTTAAAGATTAATTCATCTCTTTCTACTTTAGAAGAGGAACAACTATGCAACTTGTTGAAAGAGAATCTAGAAGCCTTTGCTTGGAACTACAAGGAAATGAAGGGAGTACACCCCTCGGTGTGTACTCACCACATATACATCAAGGAAGGTTGCAAGCCAGTTAGGCAACCACAAAGGAGAATGAATCCAGCCCTCAAAGACATAGTCAAAGAAGAACTGCAGAAACTGTTAGATGCAGGGTTCATTTACCCTATCTCTGACAGTGAGTGGGTCTCTCCTTTAGTGTTAGTGCCCAAGAAAAATGGGAAGTGGAGGATTTGTGTCGATTATAGGGAATTGAACAAGGCCACAAAGAAGGATCACTTTCCCTTACCCTTCATTGACCAAGTGCTAGATGGCCTGGCAGGGAAGAAGTTATTTTCTTTCCTAGATGGATTCAGTGGGTACAACCAAATCCAAATCTGCCCAGAAGACCAGGATAAGACCATTTTCACCTGTTCATGGGATAATTTTTCCTATAGAGTCCTTCCTTTTAGCCTATACAATGCTCTTGCCACTTTCCAGAGTGCAGTCCTCAGTATTTTTGTTGAATTAGTTCATGACATTATGGAGATCTACATGGATGATTTTACACCTTATGATTGTGATTTCCAAGAGGCCCTAACTAACCTAGGCAAAGTATTATGCAAATGCATTGAGATGAACCTGTCCCTCAGTCCATAACAATGTGAATTATTAATGAATAAAGGGATTGTTCTAGGTTACTCAATATCTCAGCAAGGACTGCAAGTGGACCCAAACAAAGTAGCAATCATTTAAAGGGTCCCTCCTCCACAAAAGCAAATAGATGTTAGGATTTTCTTAGGGCTAGATGGATATTACAGAAGATTCATAAAAGACTTCAGCAAGATGGCCTCTCCTTTTTTTGGGTTATTGGCTAAAGATTCTAAATTTAGATGGTCAAAGAGCTTTCAAAAGGCCCTAGACATTCTAAAGGGTAAGGTAACCATGACACCAATCCTTAGAGGCCCAAACTGGGTCATCCCTTTTCACATTCATGTTGATGCCTCACATAAAGCCATAGGAGCAGCCTTAGGATAGGTAGAAGAGAAATTGTCTTATGCCATCTACTTTACCAATAAAATCCCATCAAAGGCTGAACTAAACTATACTGTGACAGAAAAAGAACTCTTGGCTGTTGTGCATTCATTGAACAAGTTTAGGCATTACATTACAGGCTATCAGGCATTTTTGCATACTAATCATGCTGCAATTAAATATTTAATTAACAAACCAGATGTAAATGCTAGAATCATATGGTGGTTACTTTTCTTGCAGTGGTTTGATTTAACTATTGTTGATAAACCTAGCAAAGAAAATGTTGTTGTCGACTTTCTGTCTAGAATAAATCTGCCTACATGTGAAGAAGGAATGGTGGATGATCAGTTACTAGATGAGCATTTGTTTTCTATTTCTGTGCTCTCCCCATGGTTTGTTGATGTATCAAACTATCTGGTGTCAGCACAGTTCCCACCAAACCTGCCCTCTAGAGAGAAGAGCAAGATAATCAGGAAAAGTGCCCCCTTCCCCTAGATTGGGGGCAATCTATTCAAACTTGGCCCAGATCAAATCTTGAGAAGATGTGTAAGGGAAGAGAAAGTCTTTGACATCCTTCTGACCTGTCATGATGGGCCTTGTGGAGGCCACTTTGTAGCAAAAAGGACAACATTCAAAGTGTTGCAAGCAGGCTATTATTGGCCTACTCTTCATCAGGATGTGAAGAAGTATGTTAGTCAATGTGATAGGTGCCAGAGGATGGGAAAGCCTACTCCAAGGGATGAAATTCCCCTGCAGCCTCAAGTGATTTTCGAGCCATTTGACAAGTGGGGCATTGACTTCATTGGACCTATCAACCATCCTTCTAAGCAAAAAAAACACATCATTGTGTTCACCGATTACTTGATTAAGTGGGCAAAAACCAAAGCAATCAAGGCAGCATCAGAAGAAAAGGTGGCTGAGTTCCTAAGGGAGAACATATTCTACAAATTTGGGTACCCTAGAGAACTAGTCACAGACCAAGGTAGCCAGTTCACCTCCAGCATGATTGAAGAATTGCTCAAGCATCACAAGATCAAACAAAGGACCTCCACTCCTTGTCATCCACAAGCTAATGTGTAAGTGGAGGTGACCAACAAAGCACTAGAGAACATCCTGACCAAGGTAGTGAACAACAACAAAAAGGACTGGGTTGAGAGACTAGTTGAGGCCACATGGGCCTATAATACAACATGGAAGACCACCACTGGATTCACACCCTATGAGCTGGTCTATGGAAAAAAGTCTTCTTTTTCCATTGAATTTGAATATAACACATTGAGGATGGCATCCCAACTAGATTTAGATCTCAGTCATGCACAAAAAGAAAGATTGTTCCATTTGAATGGCCTAGATGAATTCAAAATGCAGGCAATCCTCCATACAGAGATAATTCAACTTCAGAGAAAGATCTGGCATGACAGACATATCAAGGAGAAGCTATTTGAAGAAGGAGACTAGGCATTATTATATGATTCAAGGTACAAAGACTTCAAGGGAAATCTAAGCACAAGATGGCTTGGACCATATGTGGTGGAAATATGCCATGACAATGGTTTAATGTGAATCATGACTATAAATGAAGAAGCCATTCCATTACTAGTTAATGGACACAAATTGAAATTATACAAGAGGCCTTCATCTAGACAAGAGTTCATTGACAGCATCAATAAGACAGTGATGATGGTGGAGCAATTTTTAGCTCCTCCCTCATCAGGTCATTGAAAAAGAAAAACAGAATAAGGATTCAGGTGAAAAACTCCATGAGGTGCCTAAGTCCAATATTTGGGTTGAAAACCTCCATGAGGTGGCCCAAGGATGAGAAAAATGGAAAGAAAAAGAAGATCCCTGGGTGAAAACCTTTCTTGAGGCACCCAAGGGAGATACCTAGGGTGAAAACCTCTCTGAGGCAGCCTAGGTGTTTTTCAAAAAATATAATAATAAAAGAAAAAAGAAGAAAACATAATTGTTGTTTGCAGGATGATGAGAAAGACAATCAAGGAGCAAAGAGAAGATCCAAAGGGGGGCCTTGCCTCACATATGCTCATCTCCCCCACTTGTGAGGCAAGAATCAGAGTTGGAGGGTGGAGTAGGCGGTATTGATGGAGTAGGGGTAGGCAAAGGGGTTTTACAGGTGCTCTGCAAGTTATTTTCCCAAACTATTCAAACAAAGATTCAAAAAACTAAAGACCTAGCTACTTTAACCTAATCCGACCTTAATATCAGCAAAGAAAATGAACAGAATTTTATTGCAACGAAATCATGTGAAATAGCTATGCAAACTAAGAAATCATGAACCTGAACATGTAACCTCAACTAGTATCAACTTCTGCAAATGAGAATCTACACTAATAATTGCATGATGAAGCAAAGATAGTGTTTTTGGTAGCTGCAAGGACACCTTGGTCTCAGCTCATGGTCCCACAGAGGGAGAGGTGAGATCAGGGATGCTTGATGGCCTTTTTCTGAAGATCTTCTCTGTTATTAACCTATCAAATAAATATGAACGTGAAAAACCTTTTTAATCATCAACAATGACCTATATAATCAAGAAAAATTGTAATCTACTTAACAGAAATGATTTGATGAAGACATTCAAAACATGTAACAATACAAGAAGGAAGCCTTGGCACTTGGGTTGGGCCCAACCCCAAGAGCTACAGGCTCATAAGAAAAGCTTAGGTCTAATGCCAAATGAAACTGCTTTCCATTATTCAAAAATAACCATGTCACAAGAAAGTTGTATAGCAGAAACTACAAAAAATGAGCTGAGAAACTAGCAGCACTATGGTGCAAAATACAACTGTTCAAAAAGTAACCTACGAAGGCTGGAAGCCTTCCTATTTATGCACTACGAGGGTCTCCAATAGTTCTCCTTAACTCGAGAGGCTCGGCTTCTCAAACTGCCAGTGGTGAGTCACTTTACACAAAACTGCTCGGCTGCCCTTGGGAATCCTTTTCGGTGGCCTATTGAACTCTGAGCTGAGGGTGGAGATTTTGAGGAAGGGGCCATTTAGTGTAGGAGACACCCTTCCTATGAATCCTCACTCTTGTTCCTTCATTCTTGGCTGTTATATGGCTCATAAATGCTTTGATTTGGTCCAAAATTTGTCCAAAAACTTGCAATAACCATGTGTTAGCCTTCTTGGTCAAGTGACTACCCTCATTCGTTCAACCAACATAAATCTACTCAAAAAACATGCATAAACTATGAAAAATGGTGGATTGATGAAGAACAGTGGGCAAAATGAGCCCAATAAGTTACCCATTTTTGGGGCTCATCATCCCCCCCCTTCTAAATGGGTTGCTCATCCTCTGAGCAACTAATCTAGCTCATCATACTTGATAGCTTTTGTTGAAAAGTGTGCAACAAGAAATTCTTGTTGAGAGTGCAACAAGATGATGGAGCTTAGTGAAAAGAGTCGCCTTCACTAAGTGGGCCCGCAGGCTATTTTTGGCACAAGTCTATTTTTAGACTATGTCTATTTTTAGACATATGGATCATGTCTATGGATTGCAGGTTGATGTTTATGGATGATTCGTCAAGTTGGGAAAAATAGATGGACTTCTATTTTTGATCAAAGTGTGAGTGATCACAGTGTGAGTGATCACAGTGTGAGTGATCAAAGTCTATTTTTAGACTGGCTGTCAAAAATAGAAAAGTCAAATATTATTGTCTCATAATAATATTTGGACTATAAACTTGATCTTATTCTCTTGGAGCACTTCAGTTTGAGCTACAGAGGTGGCACATGCAGCTGTTAGAAGGAAATATGCTTTTCTTATGAGTCAGTTGAGTTGTTGCATGCATGACTTCAGTTAGAACTCAATCAGTTGAGTTTGGTGGAGTTGATTGTGCAGTTGATGGAGTTGTGTTCAGTTTAGCTTTGTTAAACTAGTTATATTTAGTCTAACTGATCAATAGACTAGAGATGAGTTGGGTGAATTAGTTATTAATTAATTCACAAGTTATTAACTCATAATGAAACTATAGAATACATCAGTTAACTCAGTTGCATGTCAGTGCATGTTCAGTTCAACAGGGACAGGTGGTAGAGAATCAAATTACTATCATTTGTGACTATAGTTGTGCACCAGATCTTGCACAATCAAGGGATTGAGGATGCCAATGAGTTTTCTCACGTATTTTCCCAGTATTGTAGCCTTTGCTCACGTCCAAAAAAGTGTGAGTGATTATTTTGAGGTGAAATACGAGTTTGGGAAGCCATTCTCATCAGTTCTTGAGCAGGTATTGAGCTGGAGAGGCAGGCAAGCAATGGAATAGATTTGGAGATAAGATCTGAGATGTATTGTGTGTAACAGGTGGAGCTGGTACTGGATTGCTTGTGATAAGCATTGTACTTTGTAATGTTACATGATTCAATCAATATAATATACAGATAGTGTGGGGTTTTTAGCGAGATGCTTTCCCCGGGATACATACTGTGTTAATGAGTTTGATTGATGCTTCTGTGTGTGCCTGTGAATGTTTCTGCTTCTGTAAATTGATGATCAATGTAGAGGAGATTATGTATTATACATGTTCCGCTTATAATTGTATGATCAGGATAATCTCTGTGAATATGTGTTAAATTATTCAAAATGTCTACATGGTATCGGAGCTGCTTGATTTGTAGAAGAGATTTTTACAGGATATCAAGCGAGGATTGATCATCGGATCTATTATTCAGAAAGTGTTTACATTTTATTTCTTCAGGAAGAGTCTGTAATCGGGCCAGGTAGCCTCTGGATTCATCCTTCTTTTGGAAGGTGAGATATCCGGTGAATGCCCAGACAGTCAATCTCTGTACGAGAAATACTTTGTTCTCACGAATTCTAGATCGGAAGCGGTTGAGTTTTGAATTGGTGGAATTCGGATTTAATTCCAAAGCAAGAGATAAACTCAGAAACATTAAGTGTGAGAATGGAGACAGTATGCCCCAGTATCTCACGAAGTTCACCCAATGCCAGGATGGGATGGGAAGTGTGGGGGTGACTATCGGATGAGGATGGTGAGTCTAGCACTCCTTGACCTTCCTAAGAGTTGGCATAGCTACCAGGACTCGGTGAATGGAAGGGAGAAACTGCCAAATTGTGAACGACTATGGTCAGATTTGATCCAGGAGGAGATCAAACGGAGCACAAGAGACAGTTCTTCATCTATGCATGATGAGGAGAACTGTGCCTTAGCGAGTAGGGTGAGGAAGGGGAAGGAGAAGGTTTCTCTTTCCGAATCCAGTTCTTCCAATGATGGGAAGAAGGTTGACAAGGCGAAGGTGAGATGCTTTCGTTGTCATGAGTTGGGTCATTATGCTACTAATTGCCCAAAGAAGAAGTCCAAGAAGGGATCCGGGGAAGGATCTAAAGGTGAGGCAGCCTCACTTGCTTCACAGTTTGAGTTGGACTTCACACTCTTCGCATGCATGGTTTCATCCATGGTGGGAAGTGGTTGGTTTCTTGACAGTGGAGCATCTTTCCACATGACCGGTGACAAAAGTTTGTTCAGTACTTTGGAGGAGAAAGATCTCCAGATACTCATAGGGATGGGTAATGATGAGAAGTATAGTGTCTCAGGTGTAGGCACGGTTATTTTTCAGAGGGAGCATGGAGCTCGCCTTACCTTGACCGATGTCAAGTATGTACCAGGACTGAAGAGAAACTTGGTGTCGATCGCGATGTTGGAAGAGAGAGGCTATGATGTGGTCTTTAGTAAGGGAAAGGGTTTCCTTAGACACATCATCACTAGACAGGTGAAGCAGATTGGTTCACGGGTCAAGAACTTGTATGCTCTTGAGGTTCAAGATGCATGCAAAGCCTTGAGCAGCGAGGCAACTGATGGAGACTTGGTGGTTGAGAGGGAGCGTATATTACCTCTCAACATGCAGAGCCAAAAGAAGTCTCAGACGATTGTGGAGGAGCCACGATTGGTGCAACAGCTTCAAGAGGTTGTGGAGTAGCCACAACAAGGGAAGATGAGAGGAGATCGAGTAGAGACATCTACTCATCCAGAGACCTCCAGTAGCGGGAAACTTCGAGCCAGGTGGGCTGAGGGATCGCATGCAGCCATATCTCCAGGTAGGAGGTGGGGTGATGTGGATTGATTGTCCCAAGGAGGAGGGGCAGGATCCTTGAGGTACCCAACCTCTTGGATGAGACCTTGCTACGGGAGCCCCGATGTGTAGTAGCAGGAACTGACTGATTGGGTAGAGACAGATGCAGATGGAGCGGCAGAGAGAGCGACAGTGCAGGGAATCCCAGGACAGTGCATAGCTAGTAGGTTGTAGCAATGCGAGAGGCACAAGTGTTTTGCACAGTGCTAGGTGGCACAGAGAGGTGTGCAATGGTGTGAGATGCATGGAGATGTTGCAGTAGCGCAGATGTCAGAGAGGGAGCACTTGTCAGCAGCAGGTAGAGCTTCAGCATCAGAGGATGTTTCTATCCCAACAGGGAGGTCAGTTGGGAGGTGCAGTGCAGATGCAATGCTGGGAGATAGAACCAGCAACAGCACGGATGCAGTCAGAGATCAAAGTGACAGAGGCTAGAGCAGTCAGATACTGAAGAGCACAGAGATGTAGAGTTTCAGTCGACAAAGTCAATAGCAGTCAGAGACTTTGATGACACAGCAAGTGGACCGGCCAGATGTGTTGCATGGAGAACATTCCAGATTTACAGGATCGGGTTTGAGAGGAAGCCTTTCTTGTTGAGAGGGAGTGTTGAAAAGTGTGCAACAAGAAATGCTTGTTGAGAGTGCAACAAGATGATGGAGCTTAGTGAAAAGAGTCGCGTTCGCTAAGTGGGCCTGCAGACTATTTTTGGCGCAAGTCTATTTTTAGACATATGGATCATGTCTATGGATTGCAGGTTGCTGTTTATGGATGATTCGTCAAGTTGGGAAAAATAGATGGACTTCTATTTTTTATCAAAGTGTGAGTGATCAAAGTCTATTTTTAGACTGGCTGTCAAAAATAGAAAAGTCAAATATTATTGTCTCATAATAATATTTGGACTATAAACTTGATCTTATTCTCTTGGAGCACTTCAGTTTGAGCTACAGAGGTGGCACGTGCAGCTGTCAGAAGGAAATACGCTTTTCTTATGAGTCAGTTGAGTTGTTGCATGCATGACTTCAGTTAGAACTCAATCAGTTGAGTTTGGTGGAGTTGATTGTGCAATTGATGGAGTTGTGTTCAGTTTAGCTTTGTTAAACTAGTTGTATTTAGTCTAACTGATCAATAGACTAGAGATGAGTTGGGTGAATTAGTTATTAATTAATTCACAAGTTATTAACTCATAATGAAACTATAGAATACATCAGTTAACTTAGTTGCATGTCAGTGCATGTTTAGTTCAACAGGGACAGGTGGTAGAGAATCAGATTGCTATCAGTTGTGACTATAGTTGTGCACCAGATCTTGCACAATCAAGGGATTGAGGATGCCAATGAGTTTGCTCACGTATTTGCCCAGTATTGTAGCCTTTGCTCACGTCCAAAAAAGTGTGAGTGATTATTTTGAGGTGAAATACGAGTTTGGGAAGCCATTCTCATCAGTTCTTGAGCAGGTATTGAGCTGGAGAGGCAGGCAAGCAGTGGAATAGATTTGGAGATAAGATCTAAGCTGTATTGTGTGTAACAGGTGGATTTGGTACTGGATTGCTTGTGATAAGCATTGTACTTTGTAATGTTACATGATTCAATCAATATAATATACAGATAGTGTGGGGTTTTTAGCGAGATGCTTTCCCCGGGATACATACTGTGTTAATGAGTTTGATTGATGCTTCTATGTGTGCCTGTGAATGTTTCTGCTTCTGTAAATTGATGATCAATGTAGAGGAGATTATGTATTATACATGTTCCGCTTATAATTGTATGATCAGGATAATCTCTGTGATTATGTGTTAAATTATTCAAAATGTCTATAGCTTTGACTCCCTCTCTCATGTCCCAGGCCTCTGCAGTGATGTCTTCTTCCTGGTCACAAAATCCTGCTTTTCTTTCCACTTCTTCCCACTATATGTTTTCCTCCTCTTCCTTAACTCCTTCTAGCATTCCCAAAATCAAGGGAGGACTGAATTTCAGGCCGATCCAATTGGCCTGAAGATTTTGCATTGACTGTTTGTAGAGGGGTACCCTTGCCAAGGCCTCCCTCATCCTAATTGGAGAGTGGTATTCTCTTATTTTCAAGCTGTGGGGCAGTGTGTTCCACCGCTTTGTGCAGGCATGAAGGCAGTTATCCCCCAACAGTCTCTCCATGTCCTCAAAGTGGGCAATAGCTTGAGCCTGTTGCTCAATGTAATCTGGTAAATCCTGAGGGCTGTTGGCCAAGTGCTGGTGGGCGCTTATCAATGTTGAGGGATCCTCCAGCTCTGCTCTGATCATTAGTGGCTCACTGAGTTCCCTGCTCATAATATTTCGGACCTCTGCTGCTCTTTTTTCCTCATGATTCATCCAAGAGGCCATGGCCATAAGTTGGACATCTCCTACCACAGTGTTGGGATCCCACGAATTCATATTTGGAAGGGCTAAGTTGTGCAAATAAAACTCTAATAATTTAGCCTTGTCCTCTGATGAGCTACTGGCACATAAAGCCATAAATTGATGATAGTTTTGAAATGGAGTAGTGCCCCTTTGGGCCAAGGTGTTAATCTGGAACTGCAACCATTGATCTTTAAGGTACAAAGTGTATGACTTGGCAGGCTGCCTACACTGTATGGCCTCTATTTCCCAACTGGCCATGCAGGCCAGTTGGGCTTCCTTCTCATGTACCTGTTGCCTTAGAGACTGTAACTCCTCTGCTGCCTGCAACTCCTTTTCCTGTAACTGTTTTTTTAGTGCCTCGATCTCAGCCTGCAACCCATCCTTTCTTTGTTGTTCATCCAAGGTTTCTTTGTCTGTTGGAGGATTTTCCCATTGCTGTTGTTCTCCTAGGATGGAGGGCCTGTCTTCCTTATGGATTCCCTGTAGCTGTAGCTGTTGTTTCAGCAGCTCGTTCTCTTCTTGTAGTTTGGTTTGACAGCTTTCCACATGCTTCACCATAGCCAATTCTTTCCTTGACTCCTTGAGTTGTTCCTCTAGGGGGCCTATGTCTGCCACACCCTTGGACTTGGCGATCCTCATCCAAGTATGAGTCCTAATCCTTTCTTCCTCTAGTGCAAAAAATAGCGGCACTGCAAATTTCTGGGGAATTATTTTCCCACCTTCTAACAAGTTATAGTATCTACCCAAACTGGGCTGAGGACTTGGTTCCAATATTTCCTTTGTCCTTTCTCCTTCCTGTGGTTGTTTGGCTTCCTTTTCCTCCAACTTCTCGGTCTCCTTTAGCTTAGCCCAAGTTTCCTGTAGAGCTTTCTCAGCTTCTTGTAGAATAGTCTTTGTGTCCATTGTCTTTAGTCTTTCTCTCCATGTGGAAGCTTTTGGTCTTCCTCACTCATAGGTGACGGAAATCTTTGAAGGAGACCCTTCTTTTGGTTTAGGGGTTGTGTCCTCGATGATAATTGGCTCCTTTGACTGCGGTTGGGGTCTGCCTACTTTGATCCGTGTGCTCCTTCTTGCCTTAAAGTACATGGAGGTTTGCCTCTTCCGCTTCCCTTTTTGTTTTGGAGGTGTTTTTAAGGCGGCCAGCACCGCTGCTACCTCTCTTGCCAATATTTCCGACGATTTTCCTCTTTGCTGTTCTGTTTCCATGCTTCCTGTAGAAGCCTCTGTGTTAACCGTTTCTGCCTGAACTGTGGACATTTTGGGATTTGTTTTACTTTTTTCTTTGGTGTGACTTCTGTTGCTGTGCCAGCCTTTACTTTTGATGTTTCTTCCTTCTCTGCCCTCCTCTGCAGTCTCTTTTCCCTTGGTGTTAGTGCTGTTGTTCCTTGCTCTGTTTTAGGCTTAGAAATTTGGCCCTTTTCCTCTTTCTCTTTTTATCCTTCTTGTGTTTGTTTGTCCTGTGTTTCTTTACCACTGGTTTTCTCTCCTGCCTCAGTGTGTTCCCCTTCTTCACTGCTGGATGAGGTGAGCTCCTCGGCCAGAATTCTAATATCGTCATCTTTGGTCATGTTTCAGAAAATTTCCCAAGAGAGGGGGACAGTGTAGGTGTGAAGGGCATCTTCTACTAAAATTTTGATGAGCCCATGATGGGCTAACTGATCTGGTGTCCCTTCTTTCAATTTTGTGCCACATTCACTTAATGACTGTAGAAGAAAATAGGGGATGCTCAGCTTTTGTTCTGGAGGTAAATCCATTCCATGTCTTAGTTCATTTAGCAACCTGAAGTGATAGCCGTAGACAATGTTGAATCTCCCTTCACAGGTAATGTATTTCATGATTTGGAAGCTGACTTCGCTCCAAAGAGGAGGTAAGCTGGCTCTCCGGACCCCTTTTTGGTCTACTACAGGATGTTCTTCAGGCAGGAAGAATGCTTTCTTGGCTGCTTGGCCCAATGACCTTTCTTCTTTGCTCCATGGAAGTCCTTATGGGAGGCCAGTAACATGACTGATGATCTCAAGGGTAACTTCTAGGGTCAAACCCCTAAAATTCATTGTGGCCTATGTCTTTAATTCATGTTTTAGGGACATTAAGAATTCCTCCGTTATTTCATCGTCATGACCCTGAATTTTGTCACAAAAGGACATCCAATTGGCACGGGTGAAGAGGTCTACCACCTGTGGATGCTCACGCAGCTTGCTGGGGTCTGAAGGTTCTCTCCTGATAAACCCTCCTGGCATGGTGAGAGTGCCCTGTTTTATGCTCTGTCAGAAAAGGGAACGTTGTCTATGGGTTTTTCCCTGGACTCAAGGAAGAATTCCTCGACTGTTTGATATCAATGAGCAACAATTCCTTGGTTTCAAGACTGCTGTGACTCAGCTCTCAGCTATCTGGTTATGAAAGGGAGAGTGTTGCTTTTACAATCAGAGGACAGAGACCAAGTTTTCTTCTCAGGACACGTTCAGATATGAAAATTTTAAAATTTTCATCCACAGGCTGGCTCTCACAGCCGCATATGCCTTCCTTATAGGAGAATTTTAGCAACAGGAAATGTGGAGAAGAGTTTCGATGCAGAAAAACTGAGGAATATCGTTCAACACACAGGCAAACTGCTATTTCCAACTCACAGGCTAATTTTTCTCGGACTCCCCAATTTGAAACAATTCAATTCACCACCTTTTCGAAACATACCATGCATGGAAGAGTGTTTTCGAGCCTACCTCTCTTGGAACTCCAAATTCGACGAAGAAAAGTCCAGGCTTTTCTGCTCTGGAAAGCTGTGCAGAACTTCCTGTAGAGCTGCTTCCTGTAGAACTCTTGTCGGCTTCTGCAAGATGTCACTGTTCTTCCGAATGAGCTCGGTACACAGGAGATATTTTGAACAAGTCGAAAAACTCGGCGGAGGATGGTGGGTTAACAGATTTCAGAGGCAGAGGACGGGTACTTTGGCCGAGGATGTTGCAAGTGCAAATGAATAGTGGGTGGTGAGAGTCTTCAGCTGATTATTTTTTAACTGCGGTGCAATTCGTGGCGAGGGAGTGAGGTGGCCAGACCGAACCGTTGATCCAATGTCACGCCATCATTTTTCTGCATGTCTCTGGCCACCATCACCTCCCCTCTGGAATTAACCACTGCCACCACTACCAGTCCCGCTGATTTTCCCCGACTGGACACTCCACATGTGTCAGCTACACCTCTCGGTGGAAAATTTGAACGTAACTGGGCTTGTTTGGATCCCACGAGGCTTTGTAACTGGTTGAGGGTGGCCAGTTTGACTGGCCACCGATCCTGTTCAATCCAAACCATTTTCACAGCCATGTATTTTTCAAAATATAGTTTATGCAATTGACGGATGAGGTTAGACACTTACCTGCGCGGCTGTGGATGCGTTATGTAGACCTCGGGTTTTGGAACCACTGCTTCGCTTGCTGCTGCCTCGTGAATGGGTGTTAGAACCCATTCCTCCATTCGTTGATGATGTATGTACGAGTTTTGGAACCCGATCCTTTGGTTGTCATTGCTACATGCACAGGTTTGGCTTCGTTTCGGCTGTCAAGGATGTTTTCACATTCAAGAGGAACCTTCTGCATGTTCCCTTTGTTGATTTCGACTATCCCTCTCTTCATAGTATGTCTTTCTAGAGGGATCAACCGCTACAGGATTCCTGTAGGATATCCTGTAGTTGCTTCTCCTCCTGGAATGCAGGCTAAACGAGCAGGGCTATATTGCGGACGAGGGATTTGATGATGAAGAGTCCAGATGGAGATTGACAGGTAGGGTGAGCTGGACATCATTGCTTAATTTGTCACTGAAAAAAATTCTTGCTGGCAATCTAAGGAAAACAGGGTTTCTTGTATGACTGTGCAGGAACACATAACCAGGTGGGTGACGGAGGTGTAGAGAGATGGAACAGGGTGCCATATGGTGATGGGTGGAAACAGGGGTGGCTGCAGACCTAACAAACAGATTCCCACCGTCAGATTCCCCTCCAAAATCGATTTTGGCTTGCCCGAAGGTTCTACAGGATGTTTCCTGTAGAAGACATAAACTTCCTGTAGAAGAGGCAGAGCTTCTTGTAGAAGGTGGAATCTGAACTCGAATGCAATCAAATCCTAGGAAAGGCGAGTGGTCAGGAAGGAAGTGTTTGTGAGGGTGTCCTGTAGCCTGGTGTGGACCCCTGTCCTTGTTTTGCGCGACCTTCCTAACTTGCAATATATTCCCTGCAACCTGCAATTATTCCACAGAGATTAGGCCTATTTTTTTTTTTTTGATGCTCAAGGTGTGGGTGGAGTAGAGACAAGGCCCTGCTCCACTGCCAGCACTAATTTTTCCAAGGTTTCAATGAACTATTGCCTCGAAAGGGGTTTCTTGTAGATTTTCAATCAATGCCCATTGATGAGCATGGGGATGGCTTCTTCATCAATGGTCCTGATAAGGACTAAACCATTGGCATTGCATTTCTCCACTGTATATGGTCCTAACCACCTTGTGCTCAGTTTCCCTTTGAAATCCTTGTATCTTGAGTCATACAGCAACGCCCAATCTCCTGGCTGGAATTGTTTTTCATTAAGATGCCAGTCATGCCATATCTTCCTCTGCAGTTGAACTACTTCTGAGTGGAGGAGGGCTTGCATTCTCTGTTCATCTAATCCATTCAGCTGCAGTAATATTTCCCGTTGTGCATGGCTGAGATCTAGGTCTAGCTGAGATGCCACCCTCAATGTGTTGTACTCAAATTCTATGGACAACAGAGCCTTCTTCCCGTAGACCAGCTCATAAGGTGTGAAACATGTTGTAGTTTTCCAAGTGGTGTTGTAAGCCCAGGTGGCCTCAACCAAGCAATCTACCCAATCCTTCCTGCTGCTGTTCACCACTTTAGTCAAAATCTCTTCCAACGATCTATTAGTAACCTCCACCTACCCATTAGCTTGCGGATGATAAGGCGTGGAAGTTCTGTGCTTGATCTTGTGATGAGCGAGCAGGTCTTCAATCAGGTTAGAGGTGAACTAACTTCCTTGATCGGTGACCAGCTCTCTTGGGTAACCAAATTTGTAGGAGATATTTTCCCTTAAAAACTCAGCCACTTTTTCTTCTGTCACTGCCTTGATTGCCTTGGTTTCTGCCCACTTTGTCAGGTAGTCTATGCACACAATGATGTAAGACCTCTTCTTCAAAGGAGGGTTGATAGGACCCACAAAATCCATGCCCCACTTCTCAAATGGCTCAAAGGTCACTTGAGGTTGGAGGGCCATTTCATCCCTGGAGTCGGCTTCCCCATCCTTTGACATCGGTCACATTAGCTGATGTATCTTCTGACATCTTGATGAAGAGTGGGCCAATAGTAGCCTACCTGCAGAATTTTGAAGGCAGTCCTTTTCACTGCAAAGTGACCTCCATAGGGTCCATCATGACAGGTCAGGAGGATGTCGAAAAATTCCTCCTCCCTAACACAACACCTCAATATCTGATCTGGGCCAAGTTTAAACAGGTTGCCCCTAATCCAAGTGAATGGGGCACTTTTCCTCACAATTTTTCTCTTCTCTCTTGAGGATAGGTGTGGAGGGAACTGTGCAGAGACGAAGTAATTTTCTATATCAGCAAACCATGGTGAGAGTACTGAAATAGCAAACAGGTGTTCGTCCGGCATCTGGTCATCCACTGTCCCTTCTTCACCTGCAAGCAAATCCAATATAGACAGAAAGTCAGCAAAAACATTTTCCTTACCTCGCTTGTCCACAATGGTCAAATCAAATTGCTGCAACAAGAGTAACCATCTAATGATACGAGCATTCACATCAGGCTTATTCATTAAATATCTAATCACAGCATGATCAATGTGTACGAATGTTTGATAACCAGTGATGTAGTGTCTGAACTTGTTTAGGGAATGTACTACGGCCAGGAACTCTTTTTCGGTTACAGTATAGTTCATTTCTGCCTTCGACAGGTTTTTGCTGACAAAGTATATGGCATATGGTAGTTTCTCCTCAACTTGTCCTAAGGCTGCCCCTATGGCTTTGTTCGAGGCATCGGTGTGGATGTGGAAAGGTAGGGCCCAGTTTGGACCTCTCAAGATCGGGGCGGACACTAGCTTATCTTTCCACTCATCCAGAGCCCCTTGACAGTCGTTAGTCCATTTAAACTCAACATCTTTCCCTAAGAGGCCAAACAATGGTGAGGCTAACTTACTGAAATCTTTAATGAATCTTCTGCAATATCCTGTTAAGCCTAGAAAGCTCCGAACATCTCTTACCTTTTGAGGACGTGGAACCTTTTGGATGATAGCAATTTTGTTAGGATCCACCTGTAATCCTTGCTGAGAAATGGTATGACCTAACACGGTCCCTTTAGTCATCAGGAATTCACATTTTTCAGGACTGAGGGACAGGTTCATCTCAATACATTTGTTTAAAACTTTTCCCAGGTTAGACAATGCTTCGTAGAAGTCAGATCCATAAGGAGTAAAGTCATCCATATAAATTTCCACCAAATCGTGAACCAGCTCAGCAAATATGCTCAATTCTGCTCTCTAGAAAGTGGCAGGAGCATTGCATAGCCCAAAGGGAAGGACCCGGTAGGCAAAGGTTCCCCAAGGACAAGTGAAGGTGGTCGTATCTTGGTCTTCTGGGCTGATTTGGATTTGATTATACTCGCTGAACCCATCTAGGAAAGAAAAGAAATTCTTCCCTGCCAGCCCATCTAGCACTTGATCTATGAAAGGCAAAGGGAAATGGTCCTTCTTGGTGGCTTTGTTAAGTTCTCGATAATCTACACAGATTCTCCACTTCCCATTTTTCTTGGGCACAAGCACTAGAGGAGAAACCCATTCACTGTCCGAGATGGGGTAGATGAATCCTGCATCCAACAACTTTTGCAATTCTTCTTTAACGATGTCCTTAAGGGCTGGATTCATTCTCCTCTGAGGCTGCCTGACTGGTTTACAATCCTCTTTAATGTAAATGTGATGGGTATAGACCGAAGGGTGGACTCCTTTCATCTCCTTATAGCTCCAGGCAAAAGCATCTAAATGGTGGCTCAATAAGCTACAGAGCTCCTTTTCCTGGGAGGGAGATAGGGATGAGTTGATATTTAAGGTTCTTTCAGGGCCAAATTCCACATTCTTAACTCTGGGTGAGGTCGGATCGGCCACACAGAGGTCCACTAAAGCACTGGCTTGGGTACCTTCCACTAACTCCTCTAACAATAGTGCACTAGGAGGTGGATTTTGAATCAAATTCTCGATCAAGTCATCCTCGGTCAGAGGACCTCCCCTGGTGGCTTCTACTGTGCACAATGGTGCAGAGTAGACTTCACCCTCATCTTCCTCCTCCAACCAGAGTGGTAAGTCATGTTCTAACAGAGGTTGGGCAAGAGGGTATAGGACTAGCTATTTGGACATAGGCCCATTTTTTATGGTCATGCTTCCAGCTCGACAACTGATGTAAGCATCCGTAGTAGCTAACCAAGGCCTTCCCAAGATGAGGGGGTATCCAGTGAGTTTTTCCTTTGGTTGAACGACCAAAAAGTCCACAGGGTACTCCCAAGAATCAACAGAGACCAGGACATCCTCCACAATCCCTTCGAGAGTCATGGTGGAGCGGTCTGCCAACTGCAATACTGTCGAGATCTTTCTTAAGGAACTTTGGAGGTTAAGTTTAAGCATGGTGTCCCTGGTCATCACATTAATGGCAGCCCCTAGATCAATCAAGATGTGGGGGATTATGGTGCCATTGATGTGGACATCAAACACAGGACTCCCAGGGTCCAAATATTTTGGACAGATTACTTGTCCCAACATTAGATCGGACAGTTGTCCTATGACATTGATAGTCGGGGCGTCTCTCTTTCGCCTACCTAGGTGACTGAAACACTTATCCTTGATCAATTTGTTGTAGATTGGTACATATTTTATGGCCTGGAGAAGTGGGATTTTCACACACAACTGTTTAAGTTCTCCCAGAAGTTCAGTCTCCTCTATGTTTGGTTGCGTGGCTATTGTTAGTCTCTCAGGAAAGGGTAGAATGGTTTTGGGTTCACGTTCCTGTTTCTCTTCCTCTTCCTTTAGGGGAGGAGGTCGGCGATCTGGAAGGACCTTTCCAGATCATAGGTTGATCTCCTGAATCTCCATAACATAGGTAGGGCATGTCATATCTCCAGTGTATACCTGCTGGGCCTGTCTATTGTTGGGGTTTGGGTTCGGTTGAGCAGGAATCTGGGGTTGTCTTGGAGGAGCAAGAGGTAAAGGTTGTGGTTGAGTAGAAGGTGGAGGCAAAATAGTGGGAGGAGAGTTGTATTGGGACCTCCACCCCGGTTGAGGTGCATTCCACTGAGGTTGTGGCTGGACATGAGAGTGAAATGAATGAACAGTAGGTTGAGTATGGTATTGAGCTAGATAAGACCAAGGAGGAGGTGTGGACCAGGAGGGATGAGCAAGGGGCCCCCAAGAAGGCATGTGAGCAGATGGATTGTGGTTGTAATAAGTTTGGGAGGTTCCTTGCATCCCCTGCTGATAAGGTCTGGACCCATGCGGCCTCCTTTGATTAAGGAAGTAGAGTGGCTCAGTGGCCCCTTCAGTCCCTTGGTACATGGCTTTTAGTCCAAGTAAGGTTGGGCACTGGTTCATGGGGTGGTCTTCCTAACAAATGAAACATACCTCCACTTAGTGCAATGGACACTCGTTCTTAGGATGCTTCCTTGTACATCTGGGACAAAAAATGGCCAAAGCCCTCTCAGCCTCCTCTTTCTTCTGCTGGATTCAGAAGGTATCCAGTTGCATGGCAATAGTCTATCTCATCTCACTTTTGAGGTCTTCCATCTGATTAGCAAACTCATGCTTGGAGAAGGTGGTACTAGCTGAGAGTGGATTCCCCCTACCTCGTTTCCGGGCTGCCCTAGAGTGGTTTCTAAACACAGTCTTTATGTCCTCATAAGGTAGTTGGTAAATGTCTCCTCTAGCTAGCAGATGGAGGGTATCTAGAAGGTATTCGGGGACTCCTCGGAGCAGAACCAGCTTCAGAGATTCAGGGTCAAGCGTGCACTTGGCCCATTTATAGCTAAGTTGGAACCTTTCCTTGTAGTATTTTAAAGACTCATCACTTCCCATGGTCATCCGAAAGATTTCTCCCTTTGTTTCCTTTGACCTACAGTAGTCCTGGTATTTGTTGTTAAAGGCTTGCTGCATCTGAGCCCAAGTTGTGATACTGTTTCTAGGTAACCCCATGAACTAGCATAGTGCTGCATCCTTGAGGGTAGAGGGAAAGAGTTTCAACTTTTGCTCGTGTTCTGCATAGTCATAAGTTCGAAAAAGGACAACAAACAAAAACAGGAAGGTATCAGGGTCTTCAGTGGTCAATCCATGGAAATGAGGTAAGGCTAAGGGACTTATGTTTTTCATCTTCATGTCCCCGTTGGTCTCTCGGATGGGAAAGGTACCTTCTATTCTCTCATCATCTTCCCTACCGTTTCTATTTTCAGCCATGGTCTCAAAAGGAATGTTTTATTGCTCTTCTTCTATTATAGGATCTTCGTATATCTCAGGAGGTTCACCTATAGGTTCTTCTGAATCACTGCCACCAAAGAAGAGAGAGGGGTGACTCAGTGATGTGGTGGGGGTGTTGGGTAGGAATTTTCCGGTATTATCTCTGTTCCTATGAGGCATGAAATGAAATATTTTTGTTTGCTTTTGTTTTTTTTCTGCTTGTACCTGCAAAACTGAAATAGATTGAATTGCAACTAACTAAAATCTATCTTGCTGAAATGAAAATGTGGAATTGAAATGAAAACAGGAACGGACTAATCTATTTTGCTGAAATGAAATTGCAGGAATGAAATGCTAGGCTACGCTTGCAGAATTGAAACTGCGGAATTGAAATGCTAATCTATGAAAGCAGGATTGAAATTGCGGAATTGAAATGCTAATCTATGAAAGCAGGAAAGGTCTATTCTATTTTTGCAGAAATGAAATTGCAGAATGGAAATGAAATAAACTACTCAGCAGAAGGTTGTATTAGAAAATAGAAGAAAAGCGGCAATCACAAATACTTTGACGCTTCCCCAGCAACGGCGCCAAAAAGAATGGTGAGCTCCAGTATTGCAACAATAATGCCGCAACTCGTGGGACTCCCTTCTTTACTTTTATCAACCCGGTAGTTCGTAACAAACTTGGAAGCGACGGTGCTATATGCATAAGTACTAGCTCTTGCCACAGCTGTCATTGGATCAGCTGGCACAAGTCCGCTAGGAGCTTAAGCCAACTTCTATGAGCTCTCAGAAGAAAATTTTAATGGTGATGGACAAAATCTAACTCAACCAGAGGCTAATCTACTTGCAAAAAGAAGTTGAAAGCTAGAAAGGAACGCAAACCCTAGTTCTACCAACTAATCCTACTGGTGCAAGTAAAAGGATGAAAGCTACAGAAATGGATGCCATTGACTTCTAGCAAGGTAAAATGCATGTGATTAAGCTACTTCTGAAAAGAAATATGAAGAACACATCTTTTTGCATTTTTGAGTAATTTGTCAGGATTATTTTGCATATGCTTTAACTATTTTTGACTGTGCAGAGGTTGACTGGCGAAAGGAAATGGAGTGGGTGCTTGCAGGAGGTTGGGAAGGTTAGAAAAGGGCATAAGGGGTCCCTAGCACCCTTCTAGAGAGTTTCACAGTGATCGGATTCTAAGAAACCGCTTTCGTGATCTTCTACAGGAAGTCTACAGGGGTTCTACAGGATGTTCTGTGGCTTCTACAACATGTTTCTATAGGATGTTCCGAAAGGAGATTTTTGAAGGGTTTATGGTGGAGAAGAGGTGGAGAAGTGGGTATGGAGGTTGATGATGATGTGGAGTGGTCTAGGACCTGGCGAACGAAGCGGGTGAGTGATAAGGATGGTTGGATTTGTTCAAGGAGGGGTAGAGCAATGTTGCATAAAAATATGAGAATTAGGTCAAAGTGAGGGAATGTAGCAAATGTGAGGCAAGAATCAGAGTTGGAGGGCGGAGCAGGTGGTATTGATGGAGTAGGGGTAGGCAAAGGGGTTTTACAGGTGCTCTGTAAGTTAATTTCCCAAACTATTCAAACAAAGATTCGAAAAACTAAAGACCTAGCTACTTTAACCTAATCTGACCTGAATACTAGAAAAGCAAATGAGCAGAATTTTATTGCAACGAAATCATGTGAAATAGCTATGCAAACTAAGCAATCATGAACCTGAACATGTAACCTCAACTGGTATCAACTTCTGCAAATGAGAATCTACACTAATAATTGCATGATGAAGCAAAGACAGTGTTTTTGGTAGCTGCAAGGACACCTTGGTCTCAGCTCATGGTCCCACAGAGGGAGAGGTGAGATCAGGGGTGCTTGATGGCCTTTTTCTAAAGATCTTCTCTGTTATTAACCTATCAAATAAATCTGAACATGAAAAAACCTTTTTAATCATCAACAATGACCTATATAATCAAGCAAAACTGTAATCTACTTAACAGAAATTATTTGATGAAGACATTCAAAACATGTAACAGTACAAGAAGGAAGCCTTGGCACTTGGGTTGGGCCCAACCCCAAGAGCTACAGGCTCCTAAGAAAAGCTCAAATCTGATGCCAAATGAAACTACTTTCCATTATTCAAAAATAACCATGTCACAAGAAAGTTGTACAACAGAAACTACAAAAAATGAGCTAAGAAACTAGCAGCACTATGGTGCAAAATACAACTGTTTAAAAAGTAACTTACGAAGGCTGGAAGCCTTCCTATTTATGCACTACGAGGGTGTCCAACAGCCCTCCTTAACTTGAGGGGCTCGACTGCTCAAACTGCCAGTGGTCAGTCACTTTACACAAAACTGCGCGGCTACCCTTGGGAATCCTTTTCGGTGGCCTATTGAACTCCGAGCTGAGGGTGGAGATTTTGAGGAAGGGGCCATTTAGTGCAGGAGACACCCTTCCTATGAATTCTTACCCTTGTTCCTTCATGCTTGGCTATTATCTGGCTCATAAATGATTTTCTTTGGTCCAAAAACCTGCAATAACCACGTGTTAGCCTTCTTGGTCAAGTGGCTACCCTCATTCGTTCAACCAACATAAATATAATCAAAGAACATGCATAAACTATGAAAAATGGTGGATTGATGAAGAACAGTAGGCAAAATGAGCCTAATAAGTGACCCATTTTTGGGGCTCATCACATCCCTCCATAAATTCCATTGTTTTTTTTTTCACTTCACTACTTAAAATCAAGAGCAGATTGTGTTTTCCACTACATCACCTCATCCATTACCATCATCCTTGCCTTCACACACACTCCTACTCCCTCTGTACATGCAGCATCATCTGATATGCAATCGCAGACATCATCAGTAGACAACAGAAGAGGCATAAGAATGACCATCAGCAACACCTCTGATCCTTGACACTTGCAGTGCAACATTAAGGCCACAGGTAAGTATCCTACTCACTCACTCCTCTACATCATGTGATCAAAATTTGTAAAGGTTAAGAGGTAGTTGGTTTGTAAGTAAAGAGGTGGCCAGTTTCCTCTAAAAAGGCTATGCCCTCCAAAACCTCAGGATCCCTATAACATGGATAGTCTTCAATGACTTAACAATAGAGGACGACATAAAAACCTTCATCTATGGTGTTAGTCCTTCTGTCAGTAAGGAGGAGACAAAAAAAAAGTAACAGTAGATACAGAGCTAGATGGGGATGAGATGGATAAAGAAGACACTAATACAAAGGAACATGATGTTGAAGCAGAAGAGGAAGAAGGCATTGAAACAAAGAAGAATAAACAGCAAGAAACAAAAGTGCTAAGTGGCTTCAAGGATAGAGAAGCAGCTGAACAATTAAAATCCCATGGCCTTAATCAACACCCATAATTTAATTGCAAATAATCCTCAGCTGACACTTAGATATCTTACTGCCCAAGGGCAAGCAAGTACACATTTTGAAGATTTTTTAGGCTGATAAGAAATGATAATATACATGCCTGCTAAAAGAGATGAAACACTGCCACATAGCTTGAAGATCAAAGAATATCAGTGGGAAGAAGAAGAAAGGAAACAAGACGAAAAGACCACAGCAAAAGAATGAGATGTCAGAGAGGTTACCAGAGCCACTAAGTTGCTTAGAGGATTAGCAACACTTTCAATACTGGGGTGATGGTGAGTCTTATCATCGAGTAATTATATGGGCCTTAATTGGCCTTAATTCACCTCCTAGCTTATTCAAATCGACCATTCTCACAACTTATTGCATACTTTTGATTATATTTTGCTTATGAGTTGAGTTAGAGTTGAATATTTTGCCTTGTGGTCTAATGTGCATGTAATGCAGGAATAAAGGTAAAAGCAAGGAACTATGGTAAAAGACCTTGGTAAAAACTCAGATGAGACAAGGGAGAGGAATTACAGGAGGTAAATCCTCCTCATTTACTACCCATCCATCTGAATATTCCTCCATCAGCTAAAATTACACACAGCCAAATGAGGAGTACTAAAAGACAGCCAAGCAAGTGGAAGTACAAGCGACCTCCCTACTAGAAGGCAGTTGAGCTAGTGAAAGTGAAAGGACAAGTTACCATTATGTTGGGAGTTGTACCTCCCTAACTTTGAGGGAAGTCATTGAGACTTTAGATGTATAAATAGAGAGGCTTAGGACCTCAGTTTTTTTAGTTAGTTAACCAATAGTCAGTCAGTTAGCAAGTATTCAGACCTTTTGACTTGTAATAATTTGATGTAATACAATGTTCTTTGATAATGAAGATGAGTTTTGATTTGAGCTAGCACTGAGTTAACTTAGAGGTCTAAAGCTCTTGGGTTAGGGACTGACCCTATCAGCCAAATCTCCTCTTTATTGTATTGTTAAGTAGCATAGCTTCTTGCTTTTTGTCCATTTGTTTAATCAGATGCATTCTCATTACAGCAGTAGTATAGATTCATGGTTTGATTGTTCATATGGTTAAATAGATGCATTTTCACTACAGTGGTTCAGCACAGATTCATGGCTTTCCTACTCATTGACTTAAGTAGTTTCCTGTTTTCTGTTCATTTTCTTGAACAACTGCAGTTTCATTACAGTGGTGCAGAATAGAGTAGTTGTGTTTCATCTTGTTCCATTTATGCTTTCATTTAATCAGTAGGTTGGCAAAGAAAAGATCCATTAGGATGCTCACAAGTGTCTTGGCCTCACCTCCTCCCTCTGGGACCATGATGTGAGAAAGAAACCCTACAGCAACCCCAAAAGCACAAGGTTTTGGTTTTCATAGGGTTTGTCGTTTAATGCAATCATGTGGTTCATCATATCGTTGCTTGGTTCATTTCATGATCATTCACTCATTTCCTAGTCATCTGTCCCTTCATCATCTGCCTAAGACCTCACTCATACTTTCATTCTCCTTCGACTCGAAATGCTTGCGCAGGAGCTGATAATTCATGTTTAAATGGTTTTATTGATAAAATGCCTTTCACAAGCCAAATCGTCCAATCACTGCTCAAATCCACTTTTCGCATTTGACTTTTTTTCCCCTTTAAATCTCCACTGTCAATCTACCTTGACAGATTTGACGGTTGTCACACATTTGCTCACCAACTTGCTTGGTCACATCCCCGCCGTAGATCTGCCTTGCTAGATCCGATGGCCATCGCGCGATATTGCGTGGATTTCTGTCCAACCGCTATGAAGCTGAGCTCACGTGATATGGGCAGTTTTCCCATGCTACGTGTCAGTCAGGGAGGCTAATCACACAAAATTCTACAAAACCATTTCAAGTTTTGAGGGCACGCGAGATACATCTTACCGCCCTCCAAACCTGCTCGTCATTTTCGCACGTTTCTTTTCACACTCCAATCTCCACCGTTTATCTACCGTACCAGATTTGATAGTTGTCACGTCACCTGATACCATTTCCACACATTTTTCTTTTGCCTGCGATATATGTCGTCCATCTGCCAATTTCCCCCGCGATCTAATCCTAGTCGTCCAATGTGTTAGTTAACCCTGTTAACCCATCTACCTACGTACCCTCCTCTGATTTGATCTCAGTCATTCATTTGCCTTCCACCCACCTGATCTAATGGTCCTCATGCACTTTGATCCCTCACATCCTCTTTTCGCCATTTTGACCTCCCACTGCTCTTCTGCCTAAACACAAACTTATCCTAGTTTCCATTGTTCACCCCTTAGTCTAGTTTTATTCTCTTTTACTTCTGTAACTTAGATAGTTAGCATTAGATTAGTGTTGTTTAGAAATTCTACCTAGTTTAGTTGTTTTCATGATTAATTAGGTTATGGTGATTTAGGTTTGCATGTTGTTTTCTTCATCTTTGTAGTATAATAGCTCTCCCCTAGACTAGGTCTGCTCTCCTTCCATCGAAATTAAGCTTCTTCTGACCCTATAAAAGTCTGGCTTGGAACCCCTGGGGTCTCTTGCCAGATGAGTAGTGACAACAAGCAGTACCTTCACTTCTACTTGTGTATATAGCACAGTCACCTCCAAGTTTTTACGAACCCCTGGTTGATAAGTAAAGCTAGTAGCCCTGGGAGTTGTAACATTCTTGCTGCAATACCTAGGCTCATCATTGTGCATAAAAACTTTCGATCGAGGATTGATAGTTTAGCTGTTGTGCATAAAAATATTCGGTCAATGATTGATAGTTTGGATCTTTTGCATATGTGCCATGTATGTAATGAATGTTATCTTGGTATACAAGTTGTCATTTTGCACGAGGGGCAGATTTGTAACAGATGTAAGTTTGAGAAAGGTGTTCATCCCTTTTCTCACTTTAACAACATGGATCTAGGTGAGAAGCCTAAGGTTCTAAGGGTTTTGACACAAGTTGAAGAGATTCTAATAGCGTGGGTATATCCAATATTGCAAGTGACACATGCTCGTGGTGGTCAATAAAAATATAGTGGCCACATGATATGTTTTCCACAAGATATTTCTTCAATTGCAAAAAAGATTCCATGACGTGTTGAAGAACTAGATTTTTTTATTGAAGGTGAGGTGTTCAATATGAATACTATGAATTCTATGTGAAGAGACAACGTGTGATGGATGCATTGCGTTATAAAGTTGAAATGGACAGGTACTACAGGGATGTGGAAATTGAAATGGATTCGGTTGCTTCTCTCTTGGAAATACCTGTTGATCTTTCTAGCAGGTTACAATATGTTAATATTCATGTTGATGATATACCTAGGATGGATGTAGAGATTGAAATTGATGGGGCTAATCATTTGCACTGTTACCCATCATCACTTATTTCTCGCTTTCCTAATGAATCCTGGGAAGTTGATGGAATCAGAAGATTTATTGAGAATGCAAATAACACATTCGTTGAACCAATAAATTGGCCAAATATTGGTACATCTCCCATTAATGAATATAATATTGAAGGACTATTAGATATGGCATTCCCCACTTTATTCCCTATAGGTGATGTTGATTGGTTGCATCTTCGAATTTGCAATGTTCAAATGCATGAATATGGTTTGCATCTATTGATATTTTATGATAAAATATTTGGAATTCATCCTCAATTTCGATATTTCTTGTTGAATATGATTATGCAGCATCATAGTCAGGGAACAACTTCATTTTTTTGAAGAAAAATATTCATGAAAATTTGTCTGAAACTGTTCAAGAGTTGTGTCAACAACTTTCTAATATGCCAAATAATAAGTTAGCTGAGAAACTAATGCATTTTGGATCTTTCCTTAGGGGTTCAAGAGTTTATTGGACAAAGTGTCATTCTAAATTAACTGATATGATCAACCAGTTGGGTTTCCCTACTTTGTTTTTTACATTGAGTGTGGCTGCCATAAAGTGGCTTGATTTGCATATTGTTATTCCTTCAAGCAGAGATTGTCATTGACAAAGTGAGCATGCCAGAAAGATTCAAAATTTTATTTGGTACCCACATATAGTTGTTATGTACATGCACCAAAAATTCAATATCTTCTGTGATATAGTCTTACAGAGATATCTTGGTGCTAGAGAATTTTGGTATAGGTTTGTTGTTTTTCCTTTTTGACAATTTTATAATGATTTGAAGTAAAATGTATATGGTTATGATTTATTATTATATTTTAACTACATTTTTTCAATCTTTTTAGGTACGAGTGGTAGCATAGAGATTCTTCCCATATCCACGGTTTTTTGTGGTTGCCTAAAGCACAGGATATGGAAACATTGGATTAGTCTAATGCGATTGTTGTTGGTGTAGCAAAGCAGTACTTTGATAAATATGTTACAGCATGGAATCCGTTTGACATACATCATCGAAATGTTATGATTCCTCGAACTTTAAATGATGATCCATGTCTTTTGAACACTGAACAATTTTTTTCTTGCAATGTCGAAGAAGATTATGAGCATTTAGTTAACCGTGTGAAAAAGCATACAAAATGTAGTGTTGATTCTTGTTTATGTAAAAAAGGGTTTGTTCTTTCATGTTTCTATCATGCTCCATGGGACGTTCGTGTGGAGTCAACATCGTCAATAGATGGAAAAGGGAGAAAAAAATATGAACTAGCACAAAATGATGATCATTTAAATGTCATAATGTTGATGTTTGAACAATGTGGCAAGCAAATGTTAATTGTCAATCAGTTCTTTCTCGACATCAAGTTTTAAATTATATTTAAATATATGCTTCAAAGGCAAAGAGAAGATCTGAAAGTTATCACGAAATGTTGACTAGAGTTGTTGGTGGGAGTGGATCTGAGGCTCCTGTATTATCTGCGTATAGAAGGTTCCTTGCTGAGATGCTTGTTGAGCATGACATTGGAACTCAAGAGATCTTTCATTTGTTGCTAAAGTTTCCTCTTGTTGTCTGTAGTCGAAAATTCTTCTTCTTGAATGTTGGCAAGAAAGTGTACCAAAGGGTTTCGTTGCATTCTGATGAATTTTTGTTCAGAAATAATTTCATTTAGGTTTATCAAAGCTAACCTATTTTTTTGGAACATCTATGCTTGATAGAAACAAAAAGATCATGGAGTTTTGAGGAGAAGTGTAGGCAGTACAAATGGAGGCCACATGATAAGCAGACTATAATTCGTGTTTGGACACAGTTTTATGTTGTTCCTGATGAGGGGTCAAAAGAATTTGAAACATTTTATTGGAGTGAGATGCTTTAATACAAGCCATTTCATGACGTTGGTTCAGATATTGGGTTGTCTACTAAAAGTATTGTTGAGAGTTGAATAAATTGGAGATATCATGTGTGGCATGTTGATTTAGGCCCTTTACCAAATAAAGGCGATTAAGAGGATGTGAAGCCACTTATACATGAAGAAAATGTTGATCGATATGTTGAAGAGTGGCAAGTTTTTTCGCGGTTAGTTCCTCCAAACTGTGTAAACATTTTAGACCTTGATAATCTTGGTAGAAGGGACTTTGATGTTGATTATAATTGGAAGGAAATGATGGTGTCAAATGATTTTTTAGAAGAATGGGTCAATTTTGTAAAAGATGCATAGTCTGCAGGTGTTTTGAATGATGGATTTGTTAGGGACACATATTTGCCGCCTTTGTCTCTATCAGAAGAAAAAAAAACTAGCTACTGTTGAAATCATTTTTTGACACTTTGCTAATGGTGAAAATTATGGTGCTCTGAAAATGATTATTCCAAGTACTGCTGAAACAGGGAAGTCTTCTCTCATTGGGTGTATTTCTCATGCTCTTTCTAGTGCAACAACGAATGGAAAAAGTCCATTGTTATTGCTTGCTCCAACTGGTATTTCTACTTTTAACATACGTGGGAAAACAATACATTCTTCTTTAAAAATTCCTATAAAATATATGAATCCACTGTGTGGGCAGGATTTGGCAGTGTTCCAAGAGGAAATGAGGCACGTTCAATATATATTGATTGATGAGATGAGATTTATAGGTCCAAAGCTATTCATACAAATAGATTCTCATTTGTGAGAAGCCTTTCTTGAAAAGAAGGAATATCCTTTTGGTGGTAGGTTCATCATTCTTGTGGGTGACCTTGCCTAGCTGCCTCCTATTAAGGATAAACCCTTGTATGCAGGTAGAACATCTAGGAAATTTTTGTGGGAAAGCTTAAACATAGTAGTGGCTCTGGACAAAATTTATAGGCATCAAGGAGATGATATGAGACAAACATCTTCTCACAATCTTTTAACCAATATTAGAAATACAGAGCCTTGTCTTGTGGATTGGGATTTTCTTATGTCCCGTGTTGATAGTTTCTTGGATAGAAATCAAAGGATTTTGTTTGATTCTTATGTTCACTTATTTGTGATGAATAATCTCGTCAATTTGCACAATCGAAAATTTCTTAAAGCGTTAAATTCTCCTATAGCGAGATGTGTTGCAAAAAAGTAGTATAAGAACATAAATAAGTGATAGTGATGATGATATATTGGAGCGTGAAGTATTGCTATGTCATGGAGAGCGCGTAATGTTAACGTGTAATTTTTGGGTTGAAGTTGGTATCGTTAACGGTGCACTTGGATATATTGAAAATATTTTCTTTGCGTTTGGGTCAAAGCTGTCACAACTTCTACAATTTGTTATAGTTGTGTTTGAAAATTATTGTGGTGTTTAATTTGATAAGGATTTTCCAATTGTTGTACCCATTCCGCCTATTCATTGGGGGAATATGTGGCAAATTCCTTTGAAAATGGCATGGGTGTTGACAATAAACAAATCACAGGGGATGACTTTGCAATGAGCCATTGTAGATATTGGAGACAGAGAAAGGCACAATTTGACATTTACAGCTATATTGAGAGTGAAATCAATAGATGGTTTGCGGATTTCACCGCCTTTTTCTTTTCAAAGTTATGAAAAAAATGAAAGATAGTGCATATGTTACATTTAGAAATAAAGAGGAGTGATTAAAGTCAATATCATTTTTGGAGTATTTATCTTCAATATAGTTTACTGTCCATGAATTATGTTTTAGGTAAATTGACTATTTGAGAGCAATTGTTGTTTGCTTTCTTGAATTGTAGTCTTTTTCCTTTTTTCTCTCATTATTTTGAATCCTTTTATATTTGTGATTGAATATGAAATAACCAAAATCATAAATGAATATTTTTCTTTGTGTTAATTTGTTTTATTTTAATGTATTGATTTGAATTGTATGTTTTTATTAATGATTCATAGATATGGAGAACAATGATGGTAATTATTACATCATAGCAATTAATTCTATTACGAAAACCATTAGTTTTGTTATCTTTATTCACGCAAGGTTTGATAGAGGACTTGGCTTCCATCTTGATTTTGTTGATGAACATATTCGTGTTTTGAGTGGAATGAAATCAGATGTTCAAACTTTATATCATTTTCACCAAAGAGAATCAGGGAGGAAGATGAGAAGGGATTGGCTTGAAATCTTGAAGTATCGTGATCATTATCATGTTGATTTGAATTTGTGTTGCTTTTGCCACCGCTCTTGGTGTGTTTTGGAAGAGGCTGCTATCAAATAATTATGTTGTGGTCGAGTGTTGAGAGTTGAACTTTGTTGTTGAATGTGTTGTTATTATTATTTCTTTCAATGTTAGTAAACTTTGCATTGTTGTCATTGGTCCTGTAATGTTTAAAATTTCATCTCATTTCTTTGTCACATTGCGACCAAGATTGTCAAAATCGTCCTTTCTTAACTATCGGCAATTCTTGTTAGTGATTATTTCATTGTTATCAATTTTTATTATGATTATTTCATTGTTAATTTGATTGTTTATTTTATCATAAATAATGCTATATATTTAGCTTATTAATTTTTATTAATATGTTTTATTTAATTTCATGATTCCTTTTATTAAATTGTGTTCAATTATTTTTTATATTATTTTCTTATATGTGCTATTATTAATTTCTAAAATTATTTTAACTTGTTATTATTAATAATATTAATATAAATTATTATATCATATGCTTATCGATGTTTATCAACCGCATTTATATTAATATAAATGTGATTGTGCTAAAAATACTTATAACTAGACTAACTCAAAACATTTAATATGAAAATGAAAAAAATTGAAAAAATTTTAATATAGGAAAACAAATATAAAACATGAAAAAGTATTAAAAAAAAATTCACTTTTTAGTTAATTTTATCTTATTACATAATTTAATTATTTAAAATTATTTATATATTATTAAAATATAATTATACTAATACATCATTTTAGATATATTCAAAACAAAAATGATTATCGTATGTCAAGAAAGTTAGTGTAGTGTACCCTCCCATTCTTTAGTTGTCACGATAGCATAAGCTAACATTAAGCGCAACCCAAGAGGGTTCGATCAAGCACCTATCTATTAGCTTAATATTTTCTAAGGCACGCTAAAAACATAAGTACATACCACTTATTGCTACTCTAGTAAATATCTTTCGCTAAAGTTGCTTAATGTACCTGGTTCTTTCTGTATTGAATTCTAACACCTTGAAAAGTGTTGAAGGATTTAATCAAACATCCATTTAAAACCAAAACTAGACCATAAACAATATTTATAGGACATAATCCAAAAATTAAAAATCAAAACCAAAACCAAAAATAAACCACAAAAAATACTTTATAGGATATAATCCAAAAACAAGGATACGTTACTTTATAGGATATAATCCAAAAACAAGGATACGTTACTTTATAGGATATAATCCAAAAACAAGGATACGTTAATGTACAAAAGAGTTAGAGGTTAACAAAGAATTTTTAATCGCATAAATAACAAATTTGAGAATATTGAAAAGGCAACACAAGGAGGGTCATCATATGCTGCAATGTCTTCTTGCTTAGTGTTCATGAATTCAATCCTTAAAAAAGTATGACATCCATGCTAACTATGACAGAATACATATTTGGCAAAAGTTCTCAAAATTGATGAAATGATACATCGATAAACTTCATGCCATGTTGTTGCATCCTTTGGCATTGCATTACCTATGTTAAGAGGCACTTGGAATTGTTGTTGAGTTAAAAAGGATCTGCGATAAATATGAAACTCTGAACATTATCAAATGCACTTACTATTAATGATTTTAATGCAAACCAAAATGATTTTGTATAAATTTTGTAACCTTCAACAAATTAATGAAATTTAAGATCGCTTTGATGAAAAATGAGGACTTTACCTTTTACATCCTTGCAAACATACCTAGGTTCATCATCAAATACAATTGGATTTCTTAGTTTCCCAGAAAATAGGGGAATTCCATCATGTTCATGTTTATATTCGACTCTGTGTATTAAATTCTGACATCATGAAAAGTGTTGAAGGATTTAAAAAACATCCATTTAAAACCAAAACCAAAATTAGACCATAACCTTCAACAAATCATCGAAATTTGAGATCGCTTTGATGAAAAATGAGGACTTTACCGCAAACATACCTATATTCATCATCAAACACTTGAATTTAAATTGGATGTTTTAGTTTCCTGGAAAATAGGGGAATGCCATCATGTTTATATTCGACATTGTGTATTAAATTCTGACATCATGAAAAGTTTTGAAGGATTTAAAAAAACATCCATTTAAAACCAAAACCAAAATTACCAAAAACAGATCATAAACAACACTTTATAGGATATAATCCAAAAATTAAAACCAAAACCAAAAATAGACCATAAACAATACTTTATAAGATATAACCCCGAAAAAAGATATGCTAATGTTCAAAGGAGTGAGCTTAACAAAGAGTTTGTAATCACATAAATAACAAATTTGAGAATATTGACAAGGCACCACAAGTAGGGTGATAAGAAGGTCCAATGTCTTCTTGCTTAGTGTTCATGAATTTTATGCTAAAAAATTATGACATCCACACTGACTATGACAGAATACATATTTGGCAAAAGTTCCAAAAATTGATGAAATGATACATTGATAAACTTCTTGCCTTGTTGTTGCATTCTTTGGCATTTCATTATGTGGGTTAAGAGGCACTTGGAATTGTTGTTGAGTTAAAAAGGAGGTGCGAGAAACATGAAACTCTGAGCATTATCAGATGCACTTACTATCAATGATTTTAATGCACACCAAAATGATTTTGTATGAAGTTTATAACCTTCAACAAATTAATAAATTTGGGATCGCTTTAATGAAAAATGAGGACTTTACCTTTTACATACTTGTACCTATATTCACCATCAAACACTTGAATTCAAATCGGATTTTTCAGTTTCCTGGAAAATAGGGGAGTGCCATCAGGTTTATATTCAACTCCAAATACATCATCAAATACTGGAAGTTTAGTTTTTTCCAGTTTCCTAGATATGAGGGGAATTCCATTATGTTTTTTCTTGGGACAAGAAAGTATTTTAGTCAAGAATATAAACAAAAACACAAAAGAGTTTAGGTTTAGTTTTTTATATTTTTTATGTTGAGTTTAATTGAGGTTAATTTTAATGTTGGATGGGAAAAGAATCTATCCATTTGTAAAATGCTCTCACATGATTGTGTGAGATTTGGTCCAACCTCAAGATCCTATCCTTCACACCTCTTCATGTTAATAAAATATTTCAAAAATTGTACCAAAAAACTATAAGTATATTCAACATGATGCTTGTTTAACAATAAACATACCTAGTCACAATGCATATTCAAGGTAATATTATGAAATATTATCTTAAACATTTAGTCTTTTGAAAAAATCCAAATAGAGAAACATAAAAATAGTATATATAAAAGAAATTTACCTATTTGGAATTTTCAAAAATAGAGAAACATAAAAATAGTATATATAAAAGAAATTTACCTATTTGGAAAAAATAATAATCGCAAATTAACTAGAAATTTTATAAACTTAATCAGTCATTGGAACGTCTTATTAACCCATTTAAGGTATTATGGTATTTTGCCTTTTAAAGTGCTTTTACTTTCAGTGCTTTTACATGTATTTAGCACTAAATTATACAATCCTCTGTATCCTATGCCTAATAAGTTCGTAGTTAATATTTGACTTTGAAGTCAACAATATTTTCATGTGTCATCATTGATGTATTGTATTATTATGGGCGTTCATCAAGGTCCAAATCAAAAAAGATCGTGATCTTCTTGGAATTTTTCAAATAAAAATTAACCAGAAATTTTACCATGTTGGTGGAAATCACCGTTTGAAATTGGTGTGCTCCCAATCTAATCAATCACCTATCGATGTTGCAAGAATGGATGATTCTTATTTTTATAGATTTCTATGGTTTCTTTGGACCTATCATTCAGTAGAGTGACTGGGAGGCCAGCAAAGCTTTTGGAAATATATTTCTTAGTGTTGTTTTATTTTCATTTGACATTTATTTTTTTAGGAGCCACTTATTATAATAAGGATATTACATTTTATTCATGTAGTATATCTTAATTTACAAGTATGTCTATTGCAGTACTAAAATTTAGGAAAACTACTATAGATTTTTTGGAAATATCTTTCTTGGTGCATCATATCCACTATTATCAAAACCTAATCTAACCTTTTCCAAGTTGAACGTGGGTTAGATTAATCAATACCTCAAGATTTTCCTCCAATAAATCAAGGATAATTTCTGGAATATTCTGTCAGACTCCTCCATTAATACTTAGAACTCATATTTCCAGCAGGTGAGGATTTGTGCAGGCCGTAGCCATGGCTAATGTTTGATGATTATCAAATTGTTTTATATAAATAGATGATATATTGAATGAATGAAAATTGCTTATGCAGAATATATTTCAGTGGATAGGAGGATGTAGTTAATGTGGGATGTGTTGAGTGCACTCTTATATTATTTTTAGATATTCACACTTAATCGAAGAGAAAACCAAATGGAGCGGATGCTTCATAAGGAGAGAATAATAATTGAATCGACGAGAGTTGTGAGACATTCATGATGAGAATGATTGCATTCGGGTATTGAGAATGGAAGAAATAGTTAGGGTAGTTTCCCGTTCATAAAATAAACAAATCCTAAACCATTTTTCGTAGCAAGTATATATGAATAGTCATTAATTACATGTGATATGGTTATGGTTTCTTCCAATGTAAAACTGTGAGATGGTTATGACATCATCCATGCATGAAAGGGTTATGGCATCATCAGATGGAAGAGAATGGTTCAATCATCTAACAAAAAATCTTATGGTGCAAAGTGGTGCAGAGTGGCACTTAGGGGAGTTATTTCCAAAGGGAATGCCTTAATGAAGATGGTTGACCATGTTCATTATGGTTAATTAATCATACATGGTGACAATGGTTGACCATAGTGGAGCTAGTCTAACCATGGTTGAATATGGTGGCTTTTGTAACCCTAGAGACAACCTATCTCTGAGAAGAGGTCAATGCCTAGGAAATATGTACAAAAAGATAAAAACTTTGTTTGATGTCCCATACATGATTACTGAGAGATATTTTATATAAAAATAATGCAAGGGAAGACTCTTGGAGAAAAGAAACCTTTCTAAATGGTCACATTGTCTAAGAAAATGATCTTGTAGTTGTAGTGAAATGAAAAAATGAAAAAGTGGAAGATTTAGAATAGAAGGTTGCAATAGCAGAATCTTTTATTATAAACCTTAGGAGAAAATATGAAAGACTAAGAAAGTGAAAGTATGAAAATGTGGAGCACAGTTTAAGGTTAATTAAATTAGAAATCTATAGGTACTCTGAGCTTTTTCAAGCAGAGTAAATTCGTTTTAATGGAAATAACCAACAACTTATTTACACATTTCTAAGAGAAGAAAGAAAAATAACTTGCAGTGACAAAGGAACACATATCATATTCATAAGGCAGTTGGAATCATCCAGAAAATTTATTATATCTCCAAGAAAATGTTGATGCATTACACAGGTATTTCCATCTGAGGTAAAAATTCAGAACCCCAAAAATGGTTCATTCATGTCTTTTTAAAGAAACTTTACACTTAGGACAGTTATAAAAATTGTTAACTGTCATGAACTAACTTAAACTACTTTGAAAACTACTCTAAACTTTACTCAGTCCTTATGAGGACTCAAAAAATAAACTTAGAATTAAAGTGTGTTGGCTTCAAATTACAAAATAAAATATCTTTTCCAAAATAATTAATATGATTGGTCTTCATTCGATCACTTGGTATCCTTATGCAAGCTCGCTTGAAGAAGCTTCAGGTTCCACTACTTTTGTTGATGATATTAAATCCTGACATCTCTTCCACACTACCAAGTTCGAATTTGGACACTTGATCAGTCTGTCATAAACCATATTGAAATTTGTTATCCTACTGTGGGTTGGATTTTCTGAGAAAAGAATCTTAACCAACCATAATAATTGGAAATCTCTCTGCAAATGATTTACAATGGTTGACCCTTTCAAAATTGTTTCTTTTTCATGGGAAGCATTAATTCTACTTTTTTTCTTCCACTAATAAAGTTTCATATGTCTCCCATGGAAGAATATTTTCATGATGATCCCAACATGAGGGTAATCTTTCTCATAATCTTTTTTCAAAGTTTGAATTAAAGGCCAACACAGATTCTTTGATCTCTCCTAATTTGGTTTTTGCATTCTTCCTATAGATATTCTTTTGCACCATCTTATTTATTTCTAAAACAATGGATGTTATGTCTTCAATCTCCATTTCTCTTGGCTCTTGAGAAGATTTGGAATTCAGAAAATCAATCATTCTTTTTTCAAGTTGTGCACTTTTCTATGAATTCTCTTTATTGGAACAAATAACCATTTCTAAATCTCTTACCACTGTTTTTTTCTTCTGTCATGACCAACATATAATCCTAGATTTCCTCTACCTATTGGATGATATCATCACAAATAATTTCCCTTGCTTGAATAAGAGACACGTTACCCTTTAGTTTGTCTTTTATTTCCTTAATTTCATCATAAGTTATATAATTTTTATGGTACTATGACACATTTTCTTTAGCCATGTTCAATTATCTCTCTTTATGTTTCAATTGCTCTTTAGTATCATCCAAATTCTTTTGTATTTTACTTATTTCATCCTCTGGAATATTTAGCTCAGTCATCACCCTAGTGAGATTGTAAGTAGGGTCCTCAGAGTCTAGTTGCACTACAATTGTGCAAACGTGCATCTATCTTCTATTGTAGTCCTGCATTTAGCTCTTTCAAAGTTTCTACCTCCTTATTTCTTTCTATCAGCTCATGATTTATAAGTTCTTTATCATTTTCAATTTGAGCTACTTCTAGAGCCATGACATGCTTAGTAGCAAGCAACTTCAGCTTTCTTCTTAATACCCAAATCTTAGATTCTACTCCTTGTAAAATATTTTGGACAACTATTTTGTCTTCAGGATTTACTCTGAGCTTGATGATTAACTTCTTCAATTATTAATTTTGGGTGTGCAGAGCTCATGAGTTATCCTTCTCTAACTTCAAGTGGCCAATTACTTTCCCCAACAAGGCCTTTGCCTTATTTGATATTAATGAAGCCTTGTTCAAGTCACTTTAAATCAATTATCCAGTCTGCTTATGCAGATTTATTTTATCAGGTAATGAAATATCTTTTGCATTCACAGTTAAATTTACAATTTTGAATCTAGATACAAAAGAAAATTTCAGTGTAGAAAGAAGTGTAAAGGAAAACTTTAGCTAGTTCCTCTATAGGTCCATGTCTGACAACAATCTAGATTGGTAATCATGAATTGACTGACCTTCCAAATGAGTGACAACATTATCTCTGATAGTTTTGTTTCTTTCCTCAATATGATCATAAGAGTATTTCAAAATAGTAAAAGAATTTTCCTCACCTTTTTCAGGAATAGGAGAGGAAGGTGCACATATTACCTCTCCAAGCTGTAATTGCAAACCAACTTCAATAGAGGGAATTTCCACCAAAGGCTCAAATTATGTTTCCTCTTTGTGTATCCTTGGCTTCTTTTAACTTTCAGAAGTTTCAACATCCAAATAAATAATATATTCTACTCATCTTTTTAACCACTTCTCAGTAGGGTGAGGAGTCTCAACGTCCATTCCTTTCTGTGACTAAGATAAGCCACCATTTGCAAGTCTTTCAATTTCAAGCCTTGGTTCATGAATGTAAGGTGCATAATATTTTTCTACTCTTATCTTTGAAATAATATGGTAAGGGTCATAAGACCACTTCTCCCCTTGCTCAAAATGCATCTCCTATATCATTTTCTCTACCTCTTCTGCAGCTTACCTATTGTTGACAATAAAAAGTCCAAAATTCTTAGGCAACTTGAACAAGTATCCTTTCTTGGCTGGCACAAAATTTATTTGGTCCACATTTAGACTTTGCCTAATAAACTCTAATGAAAACAAGCTCATGGGCACAAAATATGGAAGTCTATAAGGGGGAACTTCTTCTCCATACAATCTGATCTCGATGTCATCTTCAAATGCAAACCAATCTCCCACTTTCAAATCTTTACTCAACTACAAGAATGATTGAGCTTTGGGAAAGATACTAGGTGGAACAAAATTATTAATAATTATATAGATTACTAACATGAAGGAAGTAATAAAATAAGGGAAACCCTCATAAATGGATTGGCTTCTTACAACATCATTCCAATTGACTATTGATTGTTTATTCTTATTGGGATTCATTATTTTTAAGCCCAGGTGCATGAATTTCTCCACATGAACATATAACAATAGATAAAATAATAGTGAGGGGAATCTAAAACACCTTGTGAGACTAAAATTTAACAATTGAGTATTGACAGAGACCTCCAAAAATGTTGGTACATTTAGAATTACATTAGGCTACATGACTAGATGAAACATTACTATGGTTGTTCGATCAACAACAGAGGTGTCATCTTTTCCCAAAAACCCTCATAATTTTTTGCAAAATTGGCCTGAATCCCTTAGCAAAAGTGGCTAGAGGGGACTGGGTTAACTCCAAAGACAAATTTTCACCTAGTGGCATAATGGAAGAAGATAATTTGACACAATCCTCTGCAGAAAAGTTTTGAAATGTGACCATGAGGGTTTATTTAGAAAATGAAGTGTACTGGTTAGATTGGGGAAAATCCAGGGCTTATTGAATTCATAATACAGAGACTTGAAAATGATTTCCCCCCCCCCCCCCCCCCCCAAAACAAATTCATGACATAAATCTTTCAGGATATAGGGATGAAGTTAGCCAAGTAATGAATTCAGGAAAAGGGTATATTTGAGGGACAATTGCAGAAAACAAATAAGATTTAATGACTTTAGAAAACACCTCTAACTCCAATTGACTAACCAAGACACTTTGACGAAGTTACATTACATTTACTGGGAATATGGTGTCAAAAATATATATTTCCATGTCCATCAACAGGATATGGGTTGTAGAACCCAACAAGGAAGTTTTCTTTGACATTGTGAAAAATTGAACAAAGTTGTGTCCTTAAATAAATACTTGTGGGATAATAGCTAACATTGGATATAAGTTGGAAATCTGGCAAGTACAGGTGGTCATCATTGAGCTCAAGGGAAATCGGCAATAAAAATGAGTCGATCGAAGAAAACGAGGTTTTTATAGGGAAAATAGAGAAAACGTATTAAATGAGCACGAACAAAAATGTACCAAAGGATGACATATGATGACGTGGAGTGCTGAGGTGGAAGGAAACGTGGAATTATGGATGAGGTGGTGAGGTGATGTGGGCATGTCATGGAAGAGTGGAAGTCATTCTCGCTTGAGATTCACGCTCGCTTGTCACAAATAGGGCGAATATCATTTAACACTCACGAGGGCACCTTTGGTGGTAAATGGTTTCATCCTAGAGTGATGTTAGGTGAGATCCCAACTGTCAATCTCCCGATGAAATTTTCCCTCCAGACCGCCTACGGGGGCACCTCTCAGCATATCTATCGATCAGGTTGTGATGTCAGGTTCTATATGTGTGTGAGTCTCAATGTCGTGGAAGACATCGCACTTGGGAGATATTCTCTTTTTAATATTTAATTCCTATGATGCAGAAACATGACCCACCGTCATATAATATTAAAAAATGGACCTGCGCCACCTCGAGTTCCAATATTAAAACTTTTTTTCTTTTTTTCTTAAAATAAAATCACACAAACAATCCCAATGACCTTTTCCCATTTCTTTGCATTTTTTTTTGGCATATATGATTTTTCTTTTTTGATATTTGAAGCATAATGAAAATGACCTACAACATATGGCTCCACCTAGGGATATTGTTTTGGAACAAAACACTAGGAACTCCAGATTAGTGCCTTCACCTCGGGCGTGGAGTCATAACATAGCTTAAAAAATTACAATAAGAATTTCACCGGATACTTATAGTGATCATACTGGTATTTACAATGAGAAAATTTAATATTTTTAATGTTGGAAGTAATATTTTAGAAACTTTCCATTTATAGGTAGTTGTAGTAGTTTTACATCAAGATTCTCTAGAACAAAGGTAGTGTTTCCTCTAGTTTCTTCCACCTTGAAGGGACCAAACCATAAAGGATCAAATTTACCATGCTTTCCCTTGTCCTCCCTTCTGACATCCCACCTTAGGACAAGGTCTCTAGGCTGAAAAAAGTATAACCTTGACCTTTCTGTCAAAGATAGTTTTCATATTCTCTTGATAACTAATCATATTTTTAGTTACTTCTTCTCTATTCTCATTCAATTCTCCTAGCTAGTTTATCCTCTGAGTCAATGTATTCAGTTCTTCTTTAGCATCCTGAATCAAAGCAGCTATTGGTTTGGCTAACAAACTTGGAAAAAGAGTTGCCACTCCATATGCCAGTTCAAAAGGTGACTTACCAGTAGACCTTTTGGTGGTTACTCTATTTTCCCATAGGGAAAATTTAAGATGAGAGTCTAAATTATTTTTATTTTATGCAATTGTTTTCTTTATAGTTCTAACCAGATATTTATTTGAAGATTATTCCAACCCATTTCCTTGACGATAATAGGTGGTAGAGTGAGTATGAATAACATTATCTCTATGGAAAAAATTGATTAATTTTGTAGATTTAAATACCTGAGCATTTTCCATGACCAATTTTTTGGGGCAACCAAATATTGTAAATATGTTTTCTTCCAGGAACTTGATCACCACTGAGTCAGTTGCATTTATGGTTGGAACAGCTTCCACCCATTTGGTAAAATAATTAGTGGTTGGAAAAATCTACTTATGTTGTCCACTGGAAGGTGGATTTATTTCCCCTGTGAAATCCAACCCTCACTGCCTGAATGGTTCTTCTAAAAAAACAGGAATTAATGGAATTGGTGCCAACTTCTTCTTCTCAACAAAAGGTTGACATTTTTCACAGCATCTAACTAGCTCGTAAACATCAGAAAACAAATTTGGCCAGTAAAAATTAGCTTTCAAGATTTTGTTTGTCGTAAATTTCCAGCTGTAATAACCTCCGCAATCACATCCATGATATTCATTGAAAATCTCAATCATTTCCCCTTCTGTTTGAAATAATAGAAAAACTCTGACAGGATCTTCCCAATATAGTTGACCATTGACTATCACATACTTACGTTCTTTCAGCCTCAAAGCCTTATATTTTTCTCTTTCTAAATTTGATGGAAAGCTAAGAAATAAAAATAATGAACAATTTTATTGTACCAATCAAAACAAAAATATTTGTGGGAAATTTTGTTGTCTTGTTCATTTTTCATACCTCCTTCACCAACAGTGTTTGATTCAAGAATTGAAGCTACAAAATTAATCCCCATTGCCTGATAATTTTCCTTTGTTAAAATCTTAGTCAATCCCTACCCCTTTATTAGTTTTCTTGGCTTGATATCCATTTCATATTTTTGAATCTTAGCTATCCATTCACCTCTTCTTCCTTTGTTGTCCCTCTATGTCATCACGTCCTTGACAAATAAATTTGGTACATATGCAGTCATCTGGGAGTGTAAATTACATTATGAATGCTTTCAATTCTTTGACTATGGAATAAGCTTGTTTCTACAAAATATTATATTTAAATTCAACATCCCTCAACACCTGGCTAAAAAAAGTAATTGGTTGCTCCTTATTGTCTTCATTATTTTGTAAAAGTACAACTGTAATGGTAGAAGGTGATGCAAAAGAGAAAACTTGAAAAGGTTTTTGATAATCCGGACTTACTAAAACAGGAGCTTCTCTACATCCTTATTTAACATATCAGTGATTTCTTTAACAATTTCTGCATAATTTGGAAGAAACCTCCTGAGAAAATTTATTCTTCCCAAGAAAATATGGATCTCCTTATTGCTAGGCAGAGGTATATTACTTATTTCTAACACTCATTTTTGGTCAATCCTGACTCCCTTCTTTGACACAATATGTCTCAATAATTTCCCTTCTCTTAGAGCAAAGTGAGAATTTTTTGGATTTCAAGATAGTCCATATTTCCTACATTTTTCAAAACTTTGTTGTAGGCGTTTTAAGTGTTCATCATCATATTTTGAAAAAATTGTGATATAATCCAAGTATATAACCATAAATTTGTCCTTTTCTCCCACAAAGGCTATATCCATAGCCCTCTAAAAGGTAGCACCAACATTCATCAAACCAAATGACATCTTTGCATACATAAAAGTTCCCCATGGCATTATGAAACTTGTTTTCTTCTGATCATGTGGATGTACTGCTATTTGATTGTATCCAGAAAATCCATCAATCATAAACAACCTTGAAGATCCTGTAACTTTCTGCAAAATATGATCCGTTTTTGGAAGAGGGTAGTTATTGTTTAATGATGCTTTGTTTAAGTTTCAGAAGCCTATACATAATATGATTTCTCTGTTCTTCTTCCTTACAGGCACTAAATTTGCCACCCAGTCTGAATATCTCAAAGGTAGAATTATCTTTGCCTACAATAACTTCTTCACTTCCTTTTCTATTGAGAGCAGCAATAAAGGATTGATCTGTCTTAATTTTTTCTTATATGGGTTGACCCCTAGTCTAAGAGGGATCTTATGTTATATAATTTCTTTATTATAAGTTTTAAGGTCTTCATAAGACCATGCAAAGACAACAGAATAATTTTTGAACAGATCTAGAAACTTGTGCTTATAGTGTTTTGAAATTCCTTTGGCCAATTTCACAAGCTTGGGTTGTTGTTTAGTTCCAAGATTACAATCTTCAACATCATTCTCCCAACTTTGCTTACTAACATTCACTGGGACATTGTTTACATCAAACAATCTCTCCAAAGGTATCCAACCTTTAGGAATTACATCTCCTTTCAATTGTATAATCTTATGGTTTGGAATAGAATATTTCCAAGGTAACTCATCTTCAACCTCTTCTTCTTCAACATTTTCAGCTTCCTCTTCATGATCAATTTTGAAGTTAGAAAAATCCCCTACAACTTCCAAAAATATTTTGATTTTTTATTCATCTTAAAAACATGTCAATACTTAACATTGTCAGGTATAGAAGAACTTCTTTGGATCTCCACTTCATATCTCAAATTTGGATTATGTGGGGGTTTAAAGGTGTTGGTTTCCACTGCAAGTGAATCGGCCAATTTGTTACCTTCTCTTGGCATAAATTGAATGTTGAATGTTGAAAAGAAGTTGTCCACTAGATCCCAAACTTCATTCTAGTAAGTTCTAACCCTTGGGTGATTTTTCTGACATTGCTCTCTTATTTTTTTTACCACCAATTCAATCCCCAACAACGGCGCCAAAATATGTTGTAACCCTAGAGACAACCTTTGGATGAGAAGAGGTCAGTGCCTAGGACATTTGTACAAAATTATAAAAACTCTACTTGTTGTCCCATACATGATTACTCGACGATATTTTATATAAAAATAATGCAAGGGAAGACTCTTCGAGAAAAGACACCTTTCTATATGGCCACATTGTCTAAGAAAATGATCTTGTAGTTGTAGTGAAATGACAAAATGAAAAAGTGGAATATTCAGAATAGAAGGTTCAAATAGAAAAATATTTTATTATAAACCTTAGTAAAAAATATGAAAGACCAAGAAAGTGAAAGTGTGAAAATGTGGAGCATAGTTTAAGGTTAATTAAATTAGAAATCTACAAGTACTGTGAGATTTTTCAAGCAGATTAAATATGTTTTAAAGGAAATAAACAACATATATTTTACACATTTCCAAGATAAGGAATGAAAATAATGACTTACAATAATAAAGGAACACATTTCATATTCAAAAGGCATTTGGAATCATCCAGAAAACTTTATTATATCTCCAAGAAAATTTTGATGCGTTACACAATTATTTCTCTCTGAGGTAAAAATTTGGAACCCCAAAAATGGTTCATTCATGTCTTTTTAAAGAAATATTGCATTGAGGACAATTATAAAAATTGTTAACTATCATGAACTAACTTAAACTATTTTCTAAACTAATCTAAACTTTACTCGATTCTTATGAGGACTCAAAATTTAAACTTAGAAATCAAAGTTCTTTGGCTTGAAATTAAAAAATAAAATATCTTTTCCAAAATAAATAATATGCTTGGTCTTCATTTGATCACTTGGGATCCTTATGCGGGCTCGCTTGAAGAAGCTTTAGGTTCCACTAATTTTGTTGGTGATATCAAATCCTGGCATTTCTTCTACACTGCCAAGTCCAAAGTTGGACACTTGATCAATCTTCCATAAACCATCTTGAAAGTTGTTACCTACTATAGGTTGGATTTTATGTGAAAATAGTTTTAACCAACCATAGTAATTGGAAATCCCTCTACAAAAGATTTAGAATGGTTGACCCTTTAAAAATTGTTATTTTTTCATGGGAAGCATTGTTTTTTCTTTTTTCTTCCACTAATAAAGTTACATATGTCTCCCATGGAAGAATATGTCCCTGTTGATCCCAACATGAGGGTAATCCTACTCAGACACTTTTATCAAAGTTTGAATTAAAGGCCAACACAGACTATTTGATCCCTCACAGTTTGGTTTCCTCATTATTATTGTAGATATTATTTTGCACCATATTATTTATTTATAAAACAATGGATGTTTTGTCTTCAATATCCATTTCCCTCAGCTCCCGAGAAGACTTGGCATTTAGAAAATCAATCATTCTTTTTTCCAATTGTGCAATGTGTTGTGGCTTCTCTTTATTGGAACAAATAATCATTTCTAAATCTCTTACAATTTTTTTCTCTTCTGCCATGATTAGCATATGATCCCATATTGCCTTTACCTGTTGGATTCTATCATTCCAAATGATTTCCCTTTCTTGAATAAGAGACGTGTTACCCTTCAGTTTGTCTTTTAGTTCCTTAATTTCATCACAGGATGTTAGATAATTTTTATGGTGTTGTGATGTATTTTCTTTAGCCATGTTCAATTGTCTCTCTTTATGTTTCTATTTCTATTTAGTATCATCTAAATTATTCGATATTTTCCTTATTCCATCCTCTTAAATCTTCAGCTCATTCATCACCGTAGTGATCTTTTTAGTAAGCTCCTCAGTGTGGTTGCACTACAATTGTGAAAACAAGTGCATCTATCTTCTATTGTAGTTCGAAACTTATCTCTTTTAGAGTTGATACCTCCTTATTTATTTCTAGCAGCTCATGAGTTATAAATTCTTTCTCCTTTTCAATTTGGGCTATTCTGGAGCCATGACATGCTCAGTAGAAGGAAACTTTAGCTTTCTTCTTAAAGCCTGAATCTTAGATTCTTCTGCTTGTAAAATCTTTTGGAAAATTGTTGTCTTCAGGATTTACTCTGAGCTTGATGATTAACTTCTTCAATTCTTCATTTTGGGTGTACAACACTCATGATTTAGCCTTATATAACTTCAACTGATCAATTATGTTCCCCAACAAGGCCTCTACCTTATTTGTTGTTAATGAAGTATTGTTCAAGTGACTGTAAATAAATTTTCTAGTCTACTTATGAAGATTTATCTTATCAGGTGATGAAATATATTTTGCATTCATAGTCAAATTTACAGTTTTGAATCCATCTACAGAAGAAAATTCCAATGCAAAAGGATGTGTAAAGGAAAACTTGAGTTTATTCCTCTCTAGATCCATGGTTGAAAATAATCTAGTTTGGTATTCAGGAATTGACTAAGCTTCCAGCTAAGTGACAACATTATCTCTTATCTTTTTGTTTATTTCCTCAATTTTCTCATAAGAGTCTTTCAAAATAGTAAAAGAAACATTCTCACCTTCTTCAGGAATAGGAGAGGAAGGTGCACATCTTACCTCTCCAAGATGTAATTAGAAACCAACTTCAACATAAGGCCTTTCCACCAAAGGCTCAAATTCGGTTTCCTCTCTGGGTATCCTTGGCTTCTTTGAAATTTGAGAAGTTTCAGCATCCAAATCAATAATATCTTCTACTCCTATTTTTAATACCTTCTTAGTAGGGTGAGGAGTCTTGACCTCCATTCCTTTCTGTGACTGAGATAAGCCACCATTTGCAAGTCTTTCAATTTCAAGCCTTGGTTCATGAATATAAGGTGCATAAGATTTTTTAACCCTTCTCTTTGAAATAATATGGTAAGGGTCATAATACCACTTCTCCCCTTTTTGAAATTGCATCTCTTGTAGAATTTTCTCTACCTCTTATTCATCCTACCTATTGTTGACAATAAAAGTCCTAGAAGTCTTGTGCAATTTGAACAAGTATCCTTTCTTGGCTGGCACAAAATATACTTGGTATGCATTTAGAGTTTTCCTATTAAACTCTAATGCAAACAGCCTCAAGGACACAAAAGATGGAAGTCTATCATGGGCAACTTCTACTCCCTACAATCTAATCTCGATGTGATCTCCAAATACAAACCAATCTCCCACTTTTAAATATTTACTCAACTACAAGAATGATTAAGCTTTGAGCAAGATATTAGGTGGAATAGAACTATTAATAATGGTATAGATTACTAACATGAAATAAGCAATAAAATAAGGGAAAATTTAATAACTGGAGTGACTTCTTAGAACATCAGTCCAATTGACTATTGACTATTTCTTCTTATTTACCTCCAAAAATGCTGGTACATTTAAAATTACATTAGGCTGCATGACTAGATGAAACATTTCTATGGTTATCTGATCAACAACAGAGGTGTCATATTTTCCCAAAACCCTCATAATTATTTGTAAAATTGACCCAACTCCCTGAGAAAAAGTGACTATATAGGACTAGGGTGACTCGAGAGACAAAGTTTCACTGGGTGGCATAATGTAAGAAGAAAAATTGACACAATCCTCTATAGACAAGTTTTGAAAGGTGACCATGAGTGTTTCTTCAAAAAAGTAAGTGTATTGTTCAAACTGGGGGAAATACAGAGATAGTTGAATTAATAATGCAAATACTTGAAAAATATTTACCACCAACAAATTCATTACATAACATCTTTGAGGATATATGGATGAAGTTAGCCAGGTAATGAATTTAGGAAAATGATACATTTGAGGGACAATTTTAGCAAACAAACTAGATTTAACGACTCTAGAAAACACCTCCATCTCCAATTGATAAGCCAAGACACTTTGACGAAGTTCCATTAGGTTTATTGGGCATATGGGGTCAAAAATATATCTTTCCATGTCCATCAGCGGGATATGGGTTGCAGAACCCACCACAGAAGTTTTCTTTGACATTGTAAAAAATTGAACAAAGTTGCGTGCTTGAATTAATAACTGTGGGATAATGGCTGACATTGGATATAAGTTGGCAAGCCAAAAGGTGTAGGTGGGCAACAATGAGCTTAGGAGAAATCTATAGTAAAAATGAGTCGAGTGAAGAAAATAGGGTTTTTATAGGGAAAAGAGAGAAAACAAAGTAAATGAGCACAAACAAAAATGTACGAAAGGATAACATATGATGACATGGGGTTGATGTGGAGTGTTGAGGTGGAAGGTGACGTGGAATGATGCATGAGGTGGTGGGTTGATGTGGGCATGTCATGGAAGAATGAAAGTCGTGCTCGTTTGAGATTCACGCTCGCTTGCCGCAGACAGGGCGAATATCGTTTACCACTCACAAGGGCATCTGTGGTGGTAAATGGTTTCATCCATGAGTGATGTTAGGTGAGATCCCGATCATCGATCTCCTGATGATCGCTTCACGCCAGACTACCTACAAGGGAACCTCTCAGCAAATCTATCGATCAAGTTATGATGTCGAGTTCTAGATGCGTGTGGGTCTCGATGCCATGGACGACACCGCACTTGGGAGATGTGTTCTTTTTTATATTTAATTCCTCTGTCGTGGAAACATGGCCCACCATCATATAATATTAAAAAATGGACCTGCACCACCTCAAGTTCCAATATTAAAACCTTTTTTCTCCTTTTCTAAAATAAAATCACACAAACAATCCTAATGACCTTTTCACATTTATTTGCATTTTTTTTTGGCATATATGATTTTTCTTTTTTTGAGATTTGAAACAGAATGAAAATGAGCTACAATAGTGACACTACTGAAAAATGTTATAAAAGTATTGTTATTATTATTATCATAACTATTACTAAAAAAAAAACCTTCACCATGGTTGACTAAGGTTTACTATGATTGACTATAGTTGAATATAATTGACTAAGGTTGACTATGAGTATGTTGGGCTTGATGCCTATGGTTAATTATAGGCATGTTTAACATAATGTCTCGTGTTAATCATGGGTAAATGTGATATATGGTTGACCAAGTCAATCATGAATGAAACTATATATATATATATATATATAGTTTAATAATATATAGATAAATGTATTAATGTATTATTATAAAGTCATTAATGTTTTAAAAACATTCTAAATTATTAATATTATTAATAAACCCTAAAGCTCATTAATAAAACTTGTTATTAATCCTTATCAATAAAGTTATAAAACCTTCTTAATATCCTTAGACTAAAATCTTTATTAATAAACAACCTTATTATTGTAAAATTATATTAATAAAATTATTAAACATTATTAATAACCTTAAACTTTGGAAAAGTCCAAAATGAGACTACTACCATCCATGAGGGTTTTGCTTTAGGGTTTTGTCACTGATCACCATGGTGGGGTGTGGAGGAGGGAGATCAGATCCCTCCTACAGTCAAGTGCTTGTGGACAGAAGCAAGGGAGTTGGATCACATCACTTCAAGAAACCAACGGAGGTGGTAACAGAGGCTAAGAATACAGAAAAATTGGAAACTATCAGACCTCAAGGACAGGAAGAGAATCATGAGTAAGCTAGTAAGGAGAAGAGGACAGAGGTTAGCAGTCTGAAAGCTTCTCCTATGAGTACATCAGGGGTCTATAAACCCAAGTTGACCACTATTCCTCGAGTCATTTTAAGTGAACCAGCGCTGTAGGTACACAGAGACCACATGTCGGAGTATGCTATTATCTGTAAATTTATGGGGATTTGGTTGACGGAGAAGGCTTTGCAAGCATGGATAAGGAACCGCTGGAAACCAAAGGGGAAAATAGACCTTGACCTTCGTTCCAAGGGCTTCTTCACGGTGGTGTTCACAAGTGTAGAGGATAAAGACAGAGTGTTCGAGGGAGTACCCTATTGTTAAGCTTCTGCAGGCCTTTATATGAGACCATGGGTAATGAACTTTGTCCCAGAACGACAAACTTTCACCTCAGTGCCGGTATGGATAAGACTCTATTCCCTTCCTTTAGATTATTGGCTACCGGAGTCTCTAGAGGCTATCGGCAACAAGCTAGGGCATTTTATTAAGATCTTAGATGTTACTCTAAGAGGTAAGTACACCTCCTTCGCCCGGATATGTGTGGAAATGGACTTATCTGGGGCACTTTCGGATGAAATCATTTTAGAAGTGTATGACGAGGAATGTGTGCAGGTGGTGGACTATGAAAACATCCCATTTAGGTGTCATAAGTGCCATGAGCATGGGCACCTATACAGGGACTTCCTAATGAACAAGCTGGAGAGCAATACGAAAGCCACTACAGGCAAGGATCATGAAGGTTTTACTAAGGTTGGGGGTAAGGGGAAAGGAGGCATGCAGTACCAAAAGAAAATTAATGAAGACGGACAACCGAGTCACAATAGTTTCAAGATCTTAGAAGAAGAAGTTGAAAACAACGGGAAAAACCAGGAATAAGAGAATATTCCCACTGAGAAGGAAAGTAATACTAATATGGAGGAAATACAAGAAAACATCAAACAAAAGGATGATATACTAAGCATTATGGATCTCAGTAGGGACCATGGGATGACCCCAAGTGAGGATGGAATGAAAGACCATGAACTGCAAGAGATTTTAGAGAGGAAGAATTTAGATCTAGAAAATTTTTTGGAGCAGGGAATCATCGAAGGGTTAGACTCTCTGCCAAAAGAGGAGTTTGACAAGGTTAAATAGCTCTTCCTCTGGATATCACAAATGAAGTGTTCTGGAGGAAAAATAAACCATGATATCCAGGATAATATGGGAGTGAAAACTATGAAGGATACACCAATGCATTCTTCTAAGAACCCAGGTAGGAAAAGAGGGAGAAAAACAAAGAATGAGTTGTTGACCAAATGTGGGAAACTTATGATTAACTCAGGTAAGATGAGGGATCTTACCAGTTACTCCTTTACAAACCTTTCTTAATGAAGCTTACAACATAGAACATTAGGGGTCTAGGAAGTGAAAGGAAACAAAGAACTCTTAGCAAAAGAATGAAAGAAGAAAAGTCAGATATGGTGTTTATTCAGGAAACAAAATGTTCAATGGACAAGATCAGAGAGATACGTAATAAATGGTTAATCAAGTATGAGTATCTAGAAGTTAAAGCGGATAAATCGACGGGTGAGATTCTTACTCTATGGGATCCTCAAAAACTTGGAATCCTGGATGTTGAAGCTTCTAGGAACTATCTATCATTAGTGATTCAACCTTTGGGTGATAAGGAGATCTACATGATCATTAACGTATATAGTCCTCAAAAACTAGAAGACAAACTTAAGCTTATCATGTCCGTTGAGAAGCTAAGAGAGAGATATCCTAATATGCCCTAGATTCTGGTGGGGGATTTCAATATGATCAGATCTCTTACAGAGAAAAAAAGTGGTACCAGAAAACTAGGCAGAGATTCCATTGCCTTCCAGAACTTCTTGAATAACATGGGGCTAGTGGACACCGAAACAGTAAATGGCTCTTTTACTTGGAATAATAAGAGGGGAGGGGCTTCTCAAGTCACCTCTAAACTAGATAGATTCATAATCTCAGAGGACCTCTTTCTCAAAGGCCTTGATATGTCAACTTCAATCCTTCCCTTCAGAGGCTCGAACCACTGGCCTGTCCAGCTTGAAGCTACTTTCATGGGTACATCGAGGAACAGACCTTTTAGGTTTGAAAATGTCTAGCTCTCTCACCCTAACTTCACTAGAAATATTGACAAATGGTGGGCAGAAGACATTCTAGTTCAAGGCACTAAAATGTTCATGTTGTAGTAGAGACTTAAACACATCAAATCTAGGCTTAAAGATTGGAACAAAAAAGAGTTTGGTAATAGTTTTAAAGCCAAAAGAGAAGTTGAGCAGAAACTTTAGGAGATTAATCAAATCATCATCTCATAAGGTTTTATCGAGGAATGGAAAATTCAAGCAGACTCTCTTCGGAATGAATGGGACGATCCATGCATGCAAGAGGATATTTTTTGGGGACAGAAATCGAGGGTGCAGTGGATTAGAGAAGGAGAAAGAAACACAAATTTTTTTCATAGATCAACCTTGGATCACAGATCTCATAACAAAATTTCAAAACTTAAAGATTCTCAAGGGAAATAGCTCGTCTCTCACAAATAAATGGAATATGTCCTAGTTCAACACTTCCTTAGCATAGTAGAGGAGCCTCTCGTCGACAGATCTCAATTCATTAACAAATTCACCAAGTTCACTCCTAAGATTGTAACCAGGGAAGACAACCACAATCTTAACAAGCCAGTGTCTGAAGAGGAGGTTAGTGAAGTTATCAATGAGATGCAAAATGGGAAAGCTCCTAGCCCTAATGGCTTCAATGTGGACTTCTTCAAAGCTTATTGGAAAACAGTCAAACAAGATATCCTTGATGTTGTGGATGACTCTAGAAGATTTGAAATTGTTTTGAATGCTCTTAATGCCTCTTTCATAGCTTTGATTCCAAAGAAGAAAAAAGCTATGATACTGGACAGATTCAGACCCATAGCCTTATGTAATGTGGTGTACAAAATTATTTCAAAATTGATCGCTAATAGACTCAAGCCTCTTCTTCATGATCTCGTCTCAGAGGAGAAAACTGGTCTTGTGGAAGGAAGATAGATTCTCAACAACATCATACAAGCTCATGAGGTGGTACACTCTCTTAAGAGCAATAAGCAAGTTGGTATGATCATGCATCTTGACCTAGCGAAAGCTTATGATAAGATAAGCTGGTCTTACATCAGGGTAGTGCTAAGAGCTTATGGCTCTGACCACAACTAGATAAGATGGGTTATGGCCCTTATATCCATGGCCAACTTCTCCATTCTACTTAACGGCTGTCCCTCTAGAACCTTTATGCCTTCTAGGGGTCTCAGAAAAGGGGATCTGCTCTCCCCCTTCCCCTTTGTTCTCATGATGGAAGGGCTAGGAAGAGTGATCAAAATGGAAAATTCTGAAGGAAAAATCCAGGGTCTAAAACATACTTCGGATGGTGCTCCTTCTACTCATCAACAATTTTTGATGACACAACGCTGCAGGGCATTCCTATGGTCAAGGAAGCCAGAGCTTTCAAGAAAATCCTGAACGACTTTGCATTGGATGCTAGTACAGAGGTAAGCCTTGACAAATCAAAGGTGTTCTTTTTTAACACTGGCATTGCTATTCAGAGGAACCTCACTAGAATTCTTGGGTTTCAAAGAGATCAGTTACCTTCCAAGTACCATGGAATGCCTCTTACTGACAAACCTCTAAGCAAGGGACTGTGGGAGCCGGTAACTAATAAACTTCAAGACAAAGTCAGGAAATGGACCTACAGGTCTTTGAGTTTGGCGGGGCGTTTGGTGCTTACTAAGGTTGTCCTACAGGCTATGCCCATTTTCATATTTTTAGCTCTTCCTACTCCTAAATGATTTATGCAACAAGTCAAGAGTATTCAACAAGATTTTCTTTGGGGCAAAGGGGAAGAGAAAAAGAAGTGGACTTTGGTAGCTTGGGACAAGCTCTGCAAACCTAAGGCCCATAGTGGTTTGGGGCTTCATTACCCTGAAATCCTTAGTAGAGTTTTGAGAGCCAAACTTTGGTGAAGGTGGTTCAAGGATTCGGCCACCACTTGGGCCAAGCTTTGGAAGTAGAAATATGTAAATAATTGGCAGGAGAGTGATAATATCCGAATTTCAAGGCTCATCAAGGGCTCCCACATTTGGAACCTTACTTGGGAGAATAGAGCCATTGTCTAGAAGCATGGTTTCTAGGAGATCCAAGCTGGGAACCTTGCACGGTTTTGAGAGGATAATTGGCAGTAGGAACCAAATTTGTTTAGGGAAGAACTAACCGCTCTCAAAAATGACATTGACAACAAAGGTTTACTTATGGTAAGTGACTTTTGGGATTAGGTAAGGAACAACGGTAAATGGAGAATGTGGATGGATCTTGGTTATAGTGAAGAGAGTCCTTTGAAGGCCCAGGTGGATTCTCTTGCTCTTGACTTGGAGCAGAGGAAGATTTTGGTGTCATCCTTGTCTAACCAACAGAGATGGGGTTGAAACACTGAATGCACCTTCAACCTCAAAGAAGCTAAACGCATGTCCCTAGGTTTTGATTATCCAAACCCTAATCAGGTTTGGAATGACCTCTGGCAGAACTCACAATGGATGAAAATCAAGTTGTTTATGTGGTTGGTGCACCAAAAGAAAATTATCACATTGGAGAATCTTTTGAAAAGGGGCTTTGTTGGCCCATCCAATTGCCATCTATGTAGCTTACAGGAGGAGATGATGTAACATTTACTAAACCTCTGCCCCTTCACCTCTACCTTGTGGGATTGGGCAGCCTCAATCTTCAGGCAAACTGATAGGGATAGACTCAACATCACAAACACTTTGAATAATTGGAGGAAAGACTTCTTAGGTAATGAAATCATTAACAAGGCTTGGACTTTGGTTCCAGGCTTTATTATCTGGGATGTCTAGAAAGAACACAATGGCAGGATTTTCGAGAACAAAACAGGCTCGACCCAGAATATCATTGTCCAAATTTTACGATAGCTCAAAGATATAGTAGGAGCCCTTGTGTGGAAAATTCCTGAGGACCCTCCTTTGCCCCAGGATGCCCGCATACTACTGCAGTTGGGTCTCCATTCTCTGGTTCCCCAAGGCATCGTCAAAGGTGTGAGAAAAACAACTGCTAGTAAAAATATCTAGCAGCCTCCTCCTCATGGTTTTTTGAAAATCAATATAGACGGGGCCTCTAAGGGCAACCCGGGGATGGCTGGATTTGGCGGTGTCATAAGAGATGAGCAGGGGTGCATAAAGGATATCTTTCATAGTCATTTGGGGACTAGCACTAATAACATGGTGGATCTCATGGCTTTAGAGAAGTGCCTGGAAATCCTGATGGAGTCAAATTTACACAATACCATCATTGAAGCTGACTCTAAATTGGTCATTAATGCGGCCAAGAAAATGTGGAATGGAACGACACCTGGAAAAGTGTTGAAACATTGGAGGCTCTCGTAGGTATTTCAGCATATTCATTCCCACTTACGAACCCTGAAAACCATCAGCTTTGTTCATGTGCGAAGAAAATCCAATATGTTAGTTGATCGTTTGGCGAATGAAGGAGTGATATGTAAGGAAAGTTATATTCGGTACGACTGGAATTCTATACACTTTGGTAAATTGCGTGATGATTGTCAACGACAGGAAACCAAAGTCATGGCATACTTCCAGACTATGAATAATATGTAGGAGGAAGACTAGCGAGAGTAGGAGAGAGTGGAAGTCCTTGATCCGGGTTCAAGTGCCGCAGTAAATCCTAACCATCGATTCCACAGTCAATGCTTACGTCATAGCTAACTACAGGGGTTGAGTATTTGGTAAACAATGTGCTAGTTGAAGGGTTGTAGGCCATAGGATCTGATGTCTTTTGCTATCGAAAGGTTATCGAGTTTTTAAATAGTCGGAGGTTAAGTCCAAGGGCGGGCCCGAATTTTTATAGACCATGGTTTATAATCTATATTGGCTCCTTGAAGCGGGTAAAGTGTCGTGCAAGTTTCCGATGCGATATCATAGAGGACCGTCAGATCAAATGGGTTTTTGATCTACGGTGTAGGATCACCATGCAACTCTGTTGATTAGAGAGAATATCAATCGTCTGATTGAAGGTAAGATCAACAGTGGAGATTGAGCGACAAGAATTGGGGAGACTGAGCGATAAGAATCGAGTGATAAGAATTGGGGAGACAGCAGCAGTCTAAACTCTTAGGAATAATAACCAGGGATCTAATTTTGTTTTTGTGTGTAAGGTTTTGGGTTTTGTTGACCCTCTTATTTGTTTATCATCAACGGGTATGTCTTTTATTGGTATTTACACTTGTAAAGACGTGTACCATATGTAATATTTTTTTCGGTTAATTGAAGGCTCCACTCTTACTTGACCAAAAAAAAAAACCTTAAACTTTAATATTATTATTATTAAATATATCATTATTATGTTATTATTAAATGTATTGTTATTATAAATACTTTTTCTCTAATAAATATTTGAAATTGAATCTTTTTTTTTTTTAAATATGGTATATTTTAAATTTATTGATAATAATTTTTATTTTGATATACTTTTTATTAATTAATTTGAATATAAGATAATTCTCAAAATTATATTAAAATTAAAAAATCAAATTATATTTAAAATTATAAAAATAAAACTCTGATAGGGGCGAATGAACGAGGCAATGGTGGTGTCGGGTAGGGGAGAGGGGGCACTAGCCACCCCACCGACTCCTAAGAATCATAAAGAGGGGTGGTGATGAGGCACACAACCCCCCCCAACCATGTATTACACTAACATTATTAATCCTATATTATGGCAGGTGCAGAGTGGAGTTGTGTGTTTTTTCCACGGGGGCTTTACTCAATGAACCTTTGACATATCATGTATGTTTGTGGCATACTAAAAAATACCCTTAATTTGATTGCATGTTGAAAAATATCTCTAAAAATCACATTATTTAACCCCCTACCAATACAAACGCAATACACCTTACCAATTTAGAAACCCCTACTTTCACTAGATATTGTACGTATTCATTTTTTTATCAACATTTTTTATACCCCTTTATATTTTTTTCATTAACTTTGAGCTCCATATTTTATACCTGCCAATATAAAAACACTTTACCCCCTAATATATGCTCAATATATTATTCCATTCTTTCATCAATATATATCCCCAATATGAACACACGTGGTATGGTATTGTCCCCCCATTGAAGCCCCCATAGTTTTTTCCCTATAGTCAGTCACCGATGTTGGAGGTTTCGTATCTGAAGGGGTGGCAAGGTTGGCCTCATCATGGCCCTGGTAGTCTGGTGCTCAATTTCTCAGATAATTATGCATTCTTTCAATGGTGTACTCTCAGGCAATTCCATGAAGGATAAGCACAAGGCAACGAAATTTGGGATCTGAGAATAAGAAAAACTATAGAAATTTGATAGAAATTGGGCATAGAAGGGAAATGGTCATAGGTGCCCTTCTTTGTAAAAGATATACAATTGTGCTTCCCTTCTTTCTTACAGTATTCATTTGAGGTAATTCAGACTCACTATTTGGCCCGACTCTAGCTTAATGTTGTTGAGTTATGTTGGTTTATCTTTCAATCTTAGGTCCCCTCTCACTTTTTATGGTGTCTTAGATTTTATGGTGCATTAGGTCTTTCTTTATGTGGTCAGTATCCCTTATATTGGTCTTAATCTAGGTCATCATGGGCCACTAGCTTTCTCGTTGACCCTAATTTCATTTGGTGACCTAGCTATAATCTAGTGGGATGGTTATTGTCGGCTCGGTGTCTTCCTTATTTACCACCTAGGGGTTTTCTACACCATCTCCCTCCTTGGGATCGTGGTAAGTTGTATGTTAGAGATCTTACAGGGGTATGGTATTTCTAGTGGAGGTGTTCTTCTTGGGTGGTGAGGATGGTCCTTATTCTTCCATTTCTTTGTGCCCAACATATTCTTTGGTTTACCTATTCTATGGTGAGTTTCACCATGCCACATTAGTGTGGCCAAGATCGTTAAGGGATTGGTTAGAGGGGTTAAACCAATCATTCTTGCTTAAACGTTCTTGCCCAAGAAGAGGAAACACCTCTCACCCTGTTCATTCCTTTAGATTATAGGAGCACAATACTGGTCGAGTGAACAATTGTTTCCAACAGAGACAACTTAAAACACTTTTGAAAGAGATTCTTAGAGACAGGAATGATGATTGGAATGTAATAATTTCTTTCATGACTAGTCTTCGAAGGGGACAAAGGTGCATGCAGGAACATCTGGATCATTTGGAAGGTCGATAATCCTCATTTTGTTGCTATATTGCATAAATAACATTAGCACTCAATGAGACTACTCTTAATACCAAGGAATTGAGTAGTACAAAAATGGGGATGTTATAACATATTTAGATGATGCTATGAAATATTTGGATAGGAATTAATGTTGGAAAACCCAAAGTCTATAAGGGAGATATATTCCTTGACCCTTCTTTGTCATTTACATCCTTCCAAACGTAATCTATGTAGAATGGGAAACTAAAATAAAAATGGATATTAATCCCCAAACATTCTAGAGTGAAATAAAAATTGTCTAGGGCCAACCAATACCATTATGAGAGATATATGTCAAATATTATTCGTGAAATGATAGTCACATTGATATACCTCTCAAGTAACCATTCTTATTTTTGGCGTGATATTATAGAGGTTTGTCACCTATTTCAAAAGACTCCTAAATTGTGACATGCATCATGTTGATATCACGTTGATATATCCCTTAGGTAACCTTTCAAGTGGTCCCCATGGTCCTATGACCTACACTTTAACAATGATGAAAATGGAAGACATACAATAAGAAATTTATCCCTCATTAAATCAATATACCAACTTTAGACCCACATCAGTTCCATCAATGGGAATTTGTTACTCTGTTTTAATAAAATTTAAGAACTTAAGGGTGAGCATGAAAATGGTGAATATTTCCCTATTGAAGGTTATCACAAGGCTAAATATGATAATGATGAATGTTTGGTGGTGATGGCTATTTCCATGCAACCCCCTTTTCTAACCATTTTCATTACTTGTTGTGATACTTACCTAAGACTAGTCTAAATAAATTTGAATGTTTGAATTCGATAAGTTGGGTTAATGAAATGAAACACTTATTTTTCCTCTAATCTATCAAGGATGACCTATTGAAACTTATAACACAAGTCTTGTGTGTATATTGTGAATGTATATAGTGGTGGTAATGGCATAAAAATCATTCCAAGATACATTACATGGAAGCAATTTTTGAAACCCCTTTCTGCTTGTTTTTTCATGGATACTAATTCTATGGGGAAACTTACCAAAATGTGTCAAACAGGTAAGGTGGATGAATATGTTTATGTCTTTATGATCTGTAAACTCCCATGGATATTCTAATAGATATTTCATCACAATATATCTAATAAAAATATACTAGAATCTATACAATTAGGGTTAATGTCCTTAATTCCAAATTTATTAATTATTATTTTCTTCTTGTGCATATAATAGATTAAATGAATGAAATAGTAAACAATAAAATAGAAACATTCGCTAACCACAATGAACATAAGAAATGTTTTGGGAAACACTTATGATAGAAAACCTTACTAGAAGGTCAGACTATTATGCTCTCTCTTAATGGAAGTACAAAAGTTGAAGGCACTTTTTGTGGAGTCACCTGAGACCTATCACTTGATAAGCTTCTATAGACACTAAACATCCTCTAAATGTCTCTCACTCTGAATCCCAAGTTGTTATTATCTACTACAGAATGAGATTCAGTCGAAATGAATGGAACCCCTTCTTCTCCTAGTGCCCCAATTTAACATGGTTTGATAGACAACTAGGGGGGAAGTTTGACACCTTCAACACTCAACTAGAGATACAATTTTGAACCTTATAGAGTCTTATTCTTAGTCCTCATGTGTCTAGACCTTTTTTCGTGAGTAAGGTGGGTTGAAATGGCATGCTCTTGAATCATGATGGTCAAACAGAATACGTAAACTTGTGAGAGCTTATATAGGCTCTAATAGAGGTGATCCTTACATATTTGGAAATGCATTGGTGTGTTAAACTTGGAATCTTGGTAGTGATTAAGGCCTAAAAATGGCTCTATATTTTTTTTGCCTCTAATTTCCCAAACAGGGATTATCAGTAAAAATCACCCTACAAGTTGATTCTTATAATTTTTCCACTCTAAAATAATCAAGGTAGATGACAAATAATATAAATATCTAATGTGGATTATTTTAAATGCTTGGAAATCCAAACTTAAAATTTAGAGAATTATTTTTTCAAGAAATTTTTTATTTGTCATCTCATGGAGGAAATAAAATCCCCAGTTGAGATGAGTCACACTACTACTTGGTTGGAGGCCTCTTAAATAGATCATTACACAAATTATGTTGAATCCCTTTTACAAATTCAAAAACATTGTTCCACATCCATGCAAAAACTTTGTGCCTCATTCACAACCCACTCCACCCCTCAAGGTCCACAAGTCAACACAAGATGAAATGGAAAAAGGTCAAATCAAGGGTCTTAGCAATAATTATGATCCCAAATATTTTCCAAGGTTTAAATGCAAGGACTAAAAAATATTTATAGCCATATCTAAGGACATTTATAATGATGAAGCCCATGAGGTGTACTGGAAGGAAATCAAACCTCCTACAAAGGGTGTCTCTACTTTATATCTATAGTTTGAAGAAATATGAATTTCCCTGCATGCCTTAACTAATATTACATCTTCTTGGACATTAAAGTTGTTTGGATATATCAACCATAGGAAGGTCATTGTCTTAATCAATAGTGGTAGAATCCATAATTCCATTCATCATTGCATTGTTGAAGAAACCAATTGTTATATCCATGTTATTTAAAACTTATAAATTATGATTGAAAATGAGATATCTAATAAATATGAAGACGTGAAACTTTAAATGGGTAATTATTTCTTAAGAAATCACATTTTTAAGTGGAAATTATGTCATTTTGGATGTCAAATGGTTGAGAATAATAGGCACCATCACCATAGATTTCATATAATTATACTTGTGTTTTAAGAAGGAAAAATATTGCTACACTCTTTAAGGCCTCAAAATAAGCTCTCTAGAAATAGTTAGTTTTCATCATATGAAAAATACTTTGAAGAAGGATGATTTAGCCATTATTGACAACTTCATGTTGTTTAATTACTTAAGAATGGTTCTCAATCAATTCATCCTCCATTGATCAAACCACCACTTTTAAGAAGGGGATCAAGTGTTTCTTAATCTCCATACTTAGAAAGAGGCATCACTCAAGGAGCATAGCCACAAGAAGTTAGAGACTAATTTTTATTGACCATATACCACACTCAAATGTGTTAGCCATGATGCTTAAAAGTTGGAGCTTTGAATCCAATCCAAGATTGACCCAAATTTCATATGTCATGCTTAATGAAGAAAGTGAATGAGTTCAATTTCCACATTCAAACCATTCTCCAAAAACTAGATGGTGAGGGTTTAATTTGGTTGCAATTGAAGGCCATTTTAAACAAAATAGAGTGCAATATTCACTAATGCACTATCTAGGAACTTTTTATCCAATGCAAAGATACATTGCTAGAAAATGGCACATTGGAACTAGTTTTGATTTTACAACAATGTCCTCATCTCGAACCTTTGAGACAACATTGTTTTGTAAGGGGGGTGGGGGGGCATGTTAAAATCCTATCTTAATTCCCATAGTTAAGGGAATAGGTTGTTACTTAATATATGGGGTCATCTCTGTTAAATAAGGTCCACTAGTTAATTAGAATGTGCAATCAATAAATGTAAGGTTGCCTCACTAAGAAAGGTCCTCTAATCAATTGTTGTAATATCATTAATAAAGACCCACAAAGTTATTAAGGTTTTGATGAGCTAGAAATTATTTATAACACTCACTTGAAAGTTGTCCCTTCAAAGCAACAATTTAATATTATTTCTTATTCAAAATAACAATAAAATAAACCTTGTTGTTTCAATATATATATATATATATATATATATATATATATATATATATATATATATATATATATATATATATATATATACATATATATTGTTATAGACATTTTTGTGCCTTACAACTCCAAGCATGAAATGTCCATAAACCAAGGGCTCCTAAGTCCCTAAAAGTGTTGTTCTAACCCCTAAAGGAACAAGGTCAACAAATTACAGCTTCTCCCAGAAGTTCTCCACCAGAAACTGCTCAGAATTGGTCAAAACAGGATCATTTCAGCTGCTCCACTGGCTAAGTACGTTGCATTGCACCTAAATACACTATGAGGGTGCATTTCATTTCAAAACTCCCTTCTGTAGGGTGCGATGGGCAAGAAATGACAAATGGCAGTGTCATTCTGCGAGGTGGAGAGGCAATGGAAGCTTCCAGAATCTTCTCCTGTGACACTTGCCTCACTGAATTCAACCAAAGATGAGTAAGAGACCCTCAGTCTCCAAGTGGAAGCAAGAACTAACAGAGAGAAGACACTAATCAAATCACAAGCTGACTCATCCTCCTTACACATATCTATATATGGATCCCTCATCCCAGAGATCCAGAGGCTGGAATTTTGCATATTGTAAGGAATTGTTGTTGGTTTCTAGAGACAAACATCAGACTGTTGGGTGATTTATGATTTGTTTGAGGTGAAGAGGGGCTTCTTTGCTGGGAGGTTGATGCTGGGTCGGAACCACTGGTTGTAACTCCTCCTGGATCATTTCTTGTTTATCAATAAAAACTATTTGAGTTCTCCTCCACGCTTTTGTATCATTGATGCTTGTTACATTTGTATGGTTAATTTAAATCTGGTCCTAAGTTATTTATGAATATAGATCCATGTCTTTGTATAGTGCTCTTCTTCTGTGATCTTATAGGTACTTTGTGAAGCTGGGCATGCAAGGGAGCAGGTAGCTGGAGACTATCAAAGAAGAGAGGGATTGAATCAAAGGATTAGCGCAAGACACAGATTGGTTCTTTCTATTCCTCTCTGTCTATAATTCATAAAGGAAATACAAAAGTAGTTTTTCTCTGTTTGTTTCTAAGGCAGCTGTCACACCTTAGTGGGATAGAGCAGTTCTAAATAGACACTTTTCCCTGTAACAAAATGGAGACTCCGCTGGGGAATGTCTAATTAGTTTGTTTGTGTATCATTCTTTGTTGTTTGTTTAATAAACTTATAAGTAGCTCTCGAACTGCATTTTCCATAACAAATGAAAAGTAGATAATTGCTGCTTCAATCCATTCACTGGATCTGTTTATGATCTAAACAGCTGATTCACAGACTATCTGATTGCCCTTGTGTTAGCTCTTAGATCCTCCTTAGATCTACCCTTGATTGTTGCATTACTGATTGCTTTTTACTTGGCCAAAAACCAAGGACTGAACTGCAAACTGTGACCCACAACCTGGATAGAGTCTCGTTTCTGGCCCAGCGCAGGTACTGTTTAGAAATCCTGAATTTCAGTGCACTTCCCGAAGGGGCAACCTGCGCTGCATTTCAGATTGTCTGTGTTACAGGTGCGCTGATCAAACTAGCTTTGTGCAACTGTGGTTCCTGTGCTTCATTCTTTCCAGTTCTATCCCTGAATTTTGCTGCCTGTGATCAGTATATGTCTGCTTGAAGCCTCTTTTCCTTGTTGTTATTCCGCCTCCTTTGTACAAAAGAACTGTAGATGTTTTTGTGTGTTTGTTGAGTCGTTTACAGTTTTCCATTGCAAAAGTAGAATAGTCGTACTGTCGTCCTTTGATTTGAATCTATCGTAAGTGTCGATTTCGATCATAGGAGAAAGTTTAGTTGCTGTTGATGGTCGATTATACTGTTACTATTGCTTTTGGTCTGAATTTGTGATTTTCTAGTGTCAAGAACAAGTGTTCATTTCAAAATCGTAAGGTGTCGTAATCATCCCTGTTTTTTTGATTTCGAAAAAGAGCTTGTTTATATTTGTCGCTTGAAAAGAAATTCAAATTTGTACATCAACTTTCTTTTTAGCATCAATACTAAGAAAGTCAAAAAAAAAATACATGCATGTGCATTTGCATATAGACAGTCTGTTTGGCTTAATTTAGGAAAGTGCATTTACGGTGTTCTCTTTTCTCTTTGCGAAAAGATTGTGTCTTTCTTTTCCCTTAGTAGCTAGCATTTTCATTGCACAAAAGAGATAAAAGTTTGTTTATCATCTTTAGATTGCATTTTAGGAATTACATCTACATCTCGTGGTGAACCCGAAAGGCAAACTTCATAAACAAGATCAACTTAAAATAAATTCAATGAATCTAACAACACTTTGGAACTTAACGCACAACATTTAGAGGTCTAGGCTAGAGACGTATTCCGGCGTCGTAAAGCCTGGTAACTGTTGTCCTCACTGATGGTTGGGTGATTCCTCGACTTTGAGACGATAAGTGCGAGTACGGACTTGTGCTCCCACGTACCGTCGAATATATTTTGGGAGACCCCTATAGGCTTAAATCCTTTATCCTTAGGAAGCCGTGTCTGCCGCCCTATCGATCGCAATGCACTGAACATAGCATTCGGGAAGATTGACTGTCGTACCATAAAAAGTATTCTGTAGTTTTGCGATTGGTTTGGTACTCCCTCTACCTAGATCTCCAGAGTAGTCCCTTTCATTCCTTTTCAGACTCCTTAATGGAAAAGGTCCATCTGAGCACTTGTCACTTCAGGCTCATTAAAAATCGAAGGCGACTAGAGTCATCTTTTGTTTTTTCTCGACTCTTAAAAACTGAAAAAACAAGTTGTGTCAAAGTGTCTAAAATTCATTTAATTCGGAAACATACTTCCCCTTTATTTTAGTTGATTGAGTAATCCGGAATCGTGGAAGAAATTCAATTGAAACCCCGTCGTTCGCGGAGGCTTACGAGTCAACCGTCTTTGTCTCCGGAATTGAAACCAGTACGGACAAAGCGAACTTGTTTAACCGGTTCCAAATCTCCTATCAAAGTTAGAACAAGTGTTCCAACGACATCAGAGACTCCGGTTACTCCAAACATTTCTGGAATCCCTGCCTCTACAGAAGAAGTTCAATAGCCACAGAAGGATAGTGATATTGATCCTAGTCTGAGAGTAAACACTTGTGTTACTGAACCAGTTCCATCTACAACCGGTTCGGAGAGTCTTACTCTTCAAACATCTGTCGCTGCAGATTTCACACCTTCTTCGGCACCAGAAATATTTTACGGACCTGACGGTCTTCCCCTTCCACCTGGTCTAATTGCAATAGAAGAAATTGTAGAAGATCCTCAAACAAGTACTCCAACGCACTTTGGAGTAGGGATCACTCTATATCCTTCCTCGTCAGAAGTTAGTCTACCACCAGCGGAAGCTCCTGTAGAATCACTAGGTAATCTTTTGGATAGACTACAAATGTCTGAACAACCGTCAACATCTAGGACTGTGTCGCATGACACAGCGATGACAGAACTCCCTGCTATCACTCCGACAATGTTCGTTGGTATACCATCTGTCCCGACTAGCTCTCAGCCGCTAGAAGGAGCCCACTCAAGGGCTATTTCGACAGTATGTTCCGTTCCTGTTTGTTCATCCGGAATAATATCCGAAAACTCTTATGTTGAGTCTCAACAAATTGATCCATTTGGAGGTCAATTTTGGCAGTCCAGCCCCCAAGGGCAAACAATTCCCTTGAGTTCTGGATTACCACCGTATGGGGGGCAGTATACCCTTTCATTATCCCCTCCGGGAGGATATCCATACAGGAGTTCACAACAACATTCAGGTTATACTGGAATTACCTCAAGTGGTTGGGTACCTATACTACCTCAACAAACAAGAGTTGTGTACTCAATGCAACAATGCGTACCTATGTCGAACATCCCGACTATGCCAGCTATTGTGACGGTGTCGCAAGTTCAAGCGCTGCCTGTTGTATGCCAACCTCAGGTTTCTCAGGTTGTAATGCAACAGCCCCTTGACCCTGCGACTCAACCACAATTGCCGACTAGTGGAGCGACACAGGTTCAGACGGGTACAATTACCCCTCATCTTGGTCAAACTGTTAGTATCGGGCAACAGCACATGGCTTCACAACCATGGCTGGTGCAATACCAACAACCGCAATTCCAACAAGTATACCAAGGTTCTGAGCAGCAAATCTTTGCTAACGGTGGACAGTCGTACATTCAAAACGGTCAAAATCAACCATTTTACAATGGTCATGTCCATCAACCTTACCAAACATACCAGCAGCAAATGCATTATGCCGGTATGCAAAGACCAACTGCTCAGGCAATCCCATCTTACCCTGGGTATGCTTCACCTAACCTGAACCAACAGTTACCCTTTGTGGCAACTTTAGAGTTACCTAATTTAAATCGGTTAACAAACGATCCAATTGCTTACGCCCCTTGGTGGCCAGCGATTCCGCATAAACTTCCATCAGATATTCCTAAATTTAATGGAAATCCGGGTGAAGATCCATCGAATCACGTGATGACCTTTCATCTATGGTGTTCATCGAACACCCTAAATGATGATTCGATAAGACTTCGCCTCCTTCAGAGGACGTTAACGGGTCCGGTGGCAAAATGGTACAGCGAATTGCCTAGAGCTTCGTTCGACAACTTCAGTACCTTAGCCACAACCTTTTTAACCCATTTTCAATTACCGATAAGGTATGAAACGGGAACAGAACTTCTTACCAATTTCAAATAGACAACGGCCACTCACATGTTTTATCATATACATGAGTGGTGACGTCGTCGTAGAATGGTAAAAACGTATGTCCCCGATCAGCTATTAGCTGAATGGTTTATCAAGTCATTACTGCCTTCCATCACGGAAGATGTGGCAAAGGGGGGAGTCGTAACAGAAGAGCAAGTTATCTCTCGTGCGCAATATCTGGACTTGATTTACACTCAGTCCGGCACGCTCTACGATAAAATACCTGATGCCCCTAGACCAGAATTCTCAATTCCTCCTCCTCCTAAATCAAACAATGACTCTCATACCGGCGATGGCATGATTGGCATGACAGACACAAAATCGACAAAGGCTACATCCAAAAAGGCCCGTAATATTTCAAGTCAAAATGCAAAAGACGAACTTCTTGCTTCGGAAGTAAATGTCGTATCGACAGATAAAGGCAAAGAAACCAAACAACCAGGAAGCAAGAAGAAAGGCAAAGGGAAGAAGAAGAAACAGGAGGAATCATCACCTGAAAAACCTTCTTCAAACCCTCCTGGAGATAGGAAACCAAAATTTCCATGCATGATATGCGATGAGGATCATCGGACCACAGATTGTCCACACAGAGCTAAGGTTAAAAAATTCTTCAAGAATTCAAAAACCTCCGCAGTGTTAACTGATCCGTTTCCAACTCCAGGAATGAATCTGGTTGAAAGTGAAGATGCTTCCGGGTGTCAAGTGCTAATGTTGTCGATTTCAAAACAACAAAATGATTCTTTGATATCGACAAGGAACAAGGATTATGGGAATCCACAGCTGTCGAACAACAAGGATAAAGATCAACCTAGTAGTTCGACAACAACTTCGACAGAAGTTGCGCCACCTACCATTCTTGAATTGACGATAAAACCGCCAAAGGGAGTAGTACACAAGTCGACATTTAATCCCCGTGCTAGAGCGGCACAGCATTATAATATAGTGGAAGATTTGGCCCAATCGCCATCCGCTATGTCGACTCTTGAAGTACTACAAAATTGCCCATCCCAAAGGCAGGCTTTATTATCAGCCATTGGTGGGATTGACCCAAAGGATTCCAATCTTGTATCCTTCGATTATAAAGGATACGATCCTCAATTACCATCTCAACTAGCTTTCCTTGTTCAAGTGAAAGCCCTCAACAAAATTGTTCATCGAACGATTATTGATGAGGGGGCATCTACATGCATTATGTCGATGAGTTGCTGGAAAACTTTAGGATCTCCAACCTTGTCGCGATCTTCGATGACATTAAAATCATTCGACGGAAGGACATATACCCCATATGGTATCCTAAGTAACTTGAAAGTTTAACTAGGAGGGAAAACAGTAGAAATAGATGTTGAAGTCATTGATGGGAATCTTGATTACAACATCCTACTAGGAAGACCATGGATATATGCCATGGCAGCTGTTGTGTTGACCTATTTTAGAAAGATTTCATTTCCCTTTCAAGGAGGGATTACAATCTTCGATCAACAAAACTTCCTCCCCAATGGTTCTCAAGTTACTGGAAGCATTCCCATGATCCATGGAAGCCCCCATTCGCTTCAGAATATCGGAGTAGGCCTACTAAAAGATCCTATACTAATAGGAACTTTCGCTCTTCCACCTCCAATCAATCTGGCGGAAGTAGCGTCGATAGGAACCTGCAACATGATAACTTCTAAAAAGATCTCAGAAAATGATATCGACATGGATCATGCAGTGGTTTTTCCCCCAAGCCCAACGGAAATATTGTAGCAATCAATGTTCCTAGCATGGGAGGCAAACCCAAATCAACGCTCATCAAGCGTTTGGATAGATAGGTCTAGAGAATATGGTACCCCTTCAAATCCTTGGTCGCGAGTGCATGTCACCGACGAAGGAATTGTCCAATCTATGGTAATTGAAGGGACACCATGGAATGATTCCCACCATCGTTCCCTTCTTCCGGATTGTGGAGAAGATAATCAAAATGACCTGTATCATCCTTCAGTTTTTGGATTCCTATCAAATACTATAAACACGGTGGATTCCGAGCGAAACTTGTCCAATATTGAAGAGACTATCGCCATAAATATCTCGACTAAAACAGATATTGTAGAGAATATTCATGTCGGCAAAAGTTGTTCTCCTTCAGAACTAGAGATATATAACGCTCTTTTTCGCGAATTCAGAGATGTCTTTGCTTGGTCATATGATGAAATGCCAAGCATTGACTCGAGTATCATTGAACACGAAATCAAGATGTATCCAGATGTCAAACCAGTACGACAACGACTACGGCAGGTGCACCCAAAGAAAGTCGTTGCCATTAAGGCAGAAGTTGAAAAACTTCTCCATGCTGGTTTCATCTACCCGGCTCCTCTAACCGATTGGGTATCGAATATTTTCCCTGTTATGAAAAAACAAGGAACAATTAGAGTGTGCGTCGATTATAGGGATGTAAATCAAGCTGGTCCAAAGGACAACTACCCTACACCCTTCATTGACCAGATAATTGATGAATGCGCCGGATGCGAAATCTTTTCATTCATGGATGGATTCTCCGGGTATAATCAAATAAATATCCGCCCACAGGACCAGTCAAAGACTGCATTTATTTGTCCGTAGGGAACATTCACATATCGAAAATTACCCTTTGGTTTAAAGAACGTGGGGGCGACTTTTCAGAGGGCAATGAATTATGCCTTCCATGACATCAAAAACATCGTTCAACCATACCTCGACAACCTTCGGGCTCATTTGCGAAAGCGGACTGATCACCCGCAGCATTTAAGAGCAATATTTCTACGTTGCCGACACTACAATATACGACTCAATCCACACAAATTTGTATTTTGCTTCAGTTCTGGTCGTTTACTTGGCTTTGTAGTCTCGAAGGACGGGATTCGTCTCGACCCATGTAAGGTCCAGGCAATCATAAATTTGCCTCCACCTTCGAATTTTCTTCAGATTCAAAAACTCCAAGGGAAAGCGAACTTTCTGAGGAGGTTCATTCCAAATTACGCCAAACTTGCTAAAGGTTATATGCGTTTTTTGAAAAAGGAGGTGCCCTTTGTCTGGGATCAGGTTGCGCAAGCTTCCTTTGATGCTTTAAAAGATTCCCTTATGAAAGCATCATTAATGTATGCCCCTGATTATCAAAAAGATTTTAACCTGTATCTGGCTGCAGCGGATATGACCATCGCAATGGTTTTAGTTCAAGAAGTCGATGGAATTGAACATCCTATATATTATTTAAGAAAAAATTTAAATGATACAGAAAGCAAATATTCTTACGTTGAAAAGCTAGCACTCGCAGCTGTTCAAGCGATACAGAGATTTCGACACTATATCCTCTTTCGGAAAACTACCATTCTGTCAGATTGTAACCCCATAACTTATATACTGTCGCGACAGTTGCTGGGGGGCAAATATTCAAAATGGATGGCAATCCTACAAGAGTTTGATCTGGAATTTGTAAAATCCAAGTCAAAGAAAGCTCTAGTTTTCGCAGAATTATTATGCGATCTCCCATCGTCGTCCAACGATGAAACATCAGAAGAAACAATCGTGGATGAAAGTTTGTTTCTGATATCTGCAAGCGATGAGTGGTATGGAAATATAATCGTTTATCTCCAAACTCAAAAATATAGGCCAAAGACCTCCCACTCCGAACAAAAACGTGTTCGATACCAAGCAAAAGACTACATGATCGTCGGTGATACACTCTACCATCGTGGTATCGATACAGTTCTGAGAAGGTGCCTCACCCATGAGGAGGCCGAAAAAGTCCTGAATGATTGTCATTCAGGTGCGTGTGGGGGACATCAATCCGGATATGCTACGGCACAAAAAATCTTACGAGCAGGATACTTCTGGCCAACAATATTCAAAGATTGCATAACCGCAGTCAGAAGTTGCCATGCTTGTCAAATTTTCGATAGCAAAACTAGAAGAACACCCTCACCTCTGCAACCAATAGTTGTTGTTGGGCCATTCGCCAAATGGGGCATCGATTTCATGACATGTAACCCCACCTTGACTGGGGGACATGGGTACGTCATAGTCATAGTTGACTATTTTACCAAATGGGCTGAGGCGATGCCTACATTAGATAATACTGGTGAAACAGCTGCCCTCTTCTTTTTCAATAATTTAGTCGCCAGATTCGGCGTGCCGCAGGCTATAGTCATAGATCATGGATCGCATTTTCGCAATCACATGATGGTCGAATTAGCTGCCAAACTAGGGTTGTCTCACAACAGCTCTACTCCATATTATCCGCAAGCCAACGGACAAGTTGAAGCAATCAACAAGGTCCTCAAACACATGCTGCAAAGGATGATTGGAGTTCAAAAAAGAAAATGGCACCTAATCCTGTACTCAGCTTTGTGGGCTTACCAAACATCGGTAAGGAATGCAACCGGGTTCACACCTTTCCAATTGGTATATGGCCTGGAAGCAGTCTTACCAATCCAGTGTGAAATCTCGTCTCTCAAACTCGCAATTGATCTCCTCCCCAGAACTTCAGAAGAAGAAGCTCGTTTCTTGGAATTAATCCAATTGGATGAAACCCGTCATGATGCCGCTTTGGCTAACGAAGCCCATAAGAAACGAGTCAAAGCGCAGTTCAAAAAAATGTCAAACCCCGTGTCTTCTCAGAAGGTGACTTGGTCTTGCTTTACGACCAAGAATCCGATAAATTGGGAGCAGGTAAATTTAAGTCTTTATGGATGGGCCCCTATATTGTTAAATGAGTGTTAGCAAAAGGAGCCTACGAGTTAATTGATTATGACGGAATTCCACTGGCGCAACCTTGTAATGGGTTGTACCTCAAGCGTTACTATGCGTAATGGTAACCTGTGTGCTTTTGTTATATTTTTGTTTTCGCTAAAGTTTTTATTTTGGTCAAGTAATCCACTTTTTACATTTTTTGCAGATGTCAAACCTATTGGAGTCATGTGTTGGATATACCGATGGAGCAAGTCGTAGTTCGCGGAACCTATCCTCCGCAGCCTGGGCCATTTTTGATCCAAGTGGTGAGTTAGTAAGTTTCAGAGGTGTATGTATTGGTCAATCAATGAATAACATCGCTGAATATAGCACGTTGATAGAACTTCTCTCTGATGCCATCACACATGGTATACGCCGACTAATTGTCAGGCTAGACTCATAACTCGTAATACTACAACTCAATGGTATATATTCCATCCGAAACCCAGCTATTTATCGCATGTTCCTAAGGGTTAAGATTTTGGAAAGACAATTTGATTTTATTCAATATCAACATATTTCCAGAAACTTAAACACATTAACTGATTCATTAGCAAATTATGTGTTAGATAGACATTTGCAACATTTATAAAAGGAAACATACCATCAATGTTTGCATTTGGATCATGTAACTTAACCAAAGTAAAACTCCGAAAATAAAAAATATATATAACTGTTTATGGTTTACACATAATGTTATGTAACCAAGACAAAATCGGTCAAATGACCCAAAAACTCAAAATCCTAGGGGGCACCCTAGTCTAATGATGCTCGTGATAGCAAGTCACAGCCTGTGCGATCATGCGTAAGAGACGAGTCCATCGTCTGTGCACACCAGTGGTATGCCGCTGTAACCGCAAAGGTAGCTCGTCGGTCCTCACATCTGGAATACTGAAAGTGAGGCCCTCAACCTACTCCTATAATGCTGTGAGAGTCTCGGCCACATTGAGGTCATGAAGAATAGCCCTTCTGACAGCCTCTCCTGCTGGGGCAGCAGCTGGTACTCTCAGGCGAACTACTGGACGAATAGGACCAACATCTGCATGTACACATGAGTTTGATTAAAGTCTTGATAGAATAAAGCACAAGGACATTATAAACAAAAAACGATAAACAAGAATATGGTCAAAGATTTTACCAATGGCGCCCCATTGCTCACCATCCGGCAGTACTAAATCTGGATCACCCCGGAAATCCATGCCAGCGTATGGATACTCAGAATAAACCATCTCCTGACGATCAAACCACCTGAAGAAGGTATCAAAAAATGAAATCTGAGACTGGCCAGCATGCCTAGACATATGGTCAACCCATCTCTGCATACGTGGTTTAGTAGGAGAAGGTAAATCGAGTGCAATGTACTACGGCTGCATCAGTGGTATCTTCTCCAAGGCAAAGGTGGTCAAAATAGAACCATACCCAAATTTCTTCAACCTCCCGCTCTTTATCTTGGTCAAATGTTCTTTCATCACAAGAAGTACTGCGTCGCACCAGTTGAACACCTTCGGTTGGAGGCATTCCAAGGCATGCTGCATGTAAGATCGGTTGGCTACATGAAGAGCTGCACCACCGGCCATCCTACCAATAGTAAACAGAATAGTCCTGAGGGACCTGTCAGTGACATCACGAATGACGATCTTGCCGTCTTTACTCGGCTAAGATCCTTCTCTGCAGTACCGGCGAACATAATCTCTCACAGAGTCGCCTCCCCGGGCCGAACCTGACAAAGAGATGGGGGCACCCCGCCTCGACAAGCCAGTCAAGAAATAGATGTCTACTACAGTCAAGGGGATGGATTTGCCCCTGATCTGGAAAACCTGATTGGTAGGATCCCAAGCATTGAGCAAATACTGCAGTAAGTTGATCTGCTGTCTCATGCTAGAAATGCGGAAGAACTTCAGCAAGCCACAATTCCGCAGCGCGTTCACTGTAACTGGATCATGTAGGGAAAGCATGTTGGTGGGCCCCATTATTGTAGCAATAATGCTGCAACTCCTGGAACTCCCTTCTTTAATTTTATCAACCTGGTAGTTCGTAACAAACTTGGAAGCGACGGTGCTGTATGCACAAGTACTAGCTCTTGCCACAGCTGTCACTTGGTCAGCTGGCACAAGTCCACTAGGAGCTTAAGCCAACTTCTATGAGCTCTTAGAAGAATATTTTTAATTGATGGATGAAAGCTAACTCGAAGGAAGCTAATCTAATTGCGAAAAGAAACTGAAAGCCAAAAAGAAACACAAACCCTAGCAAACCCTAATTCTACCAGCTAGTCCTATTGACGCAAAGGAGAGCATGCAAACTACTGAAAGAGATGCCATTACTTCTATGAAGGTAAAATACATGTGTCTAAGTTATCACTATCTGAAGAAAACATCTTTTTGTATTTTTGATTAAGTTGTTGGAATTATCATGCATGTGCTTCTAACTATTTTTTACTGTGCAGAGGTGGATCAAGGAGGAGAAATGCTTGGAAGGGGTCGGGAAGGTTCAGAGAGGGTCTAAGGAGTCCCCAACACCCTTCCAGAGAGTCTCACAAAGTTTGCCTGCCAAGAAACCGTGTTTATGAGCTTCTACAGGAAGTCTGTAGGGGTTCTACAGGATGTTCAGGATTTCTACAGGATGTTTTGTAATTCTTCTACAAGATGTTTCGAAATGGGATTTTGGAGCATGGATGGAGGGAAAAAGATGGAGGAATGAGTATGGAGGTGAAATAGGGGTGTGAAGAGGTCTAGGACTTGGTGGATGAGGCTAAGGGGCGATTGGATTTGTTCAAGGATGGAGGAAGCGATGATGCACAAGAATGTAGGAATTAGGGCAAGGTGGGGAAAGTATGGAAAATGAAGGGTACGAATCATGGACTAAGGGTTGGAGCAGATTATCTGATGGATTATGGGTAGATAGAGAAGGATAACAGGTGCTCTGCAAGTTATTTTTCGAATTTAACAAATGAAGACTTGGAAAATCAAGAACCTAATTACCTTGACCTAATCTGACCTAGATAATAGCAAAAGAAATGGAACATAAGTTTATTTGCACAAAATCAGATGAACTAACTATGCAACTAAGCAATCATAACCCTAAGCATGTAGTCAAAACTGATATCAAGTTTGAAAACTAAGAATCCAACACTAATACTTGCATGGTGAAGCAAAACAACGTTTTTGTGGGCAGCAAGGTCACCTTTGTCCCAACTCACGATCCCACTGAGGGAGAGGTAAGATCAGACGTGCTCGAGCCCCTTTTTCCAAGGATCCTTTATGTTATTAATCTATCCAAATCAATCTGAACATGAAAATCTACTTTAATCATCAAAAGCAACCTAAATAACACAACAAGTTTTAAATCTAAATAGCAGATTTTACTCTAAGAATGCAGCAAAGACACATGAAAGTAAACAAAGGAGGTACTGGGCGCTTGAGATGGGCCCAACCCCAAGAGCTACAGCCTCCTAAGAGAGATTTAGAGCTGGTGCAAAGCTGGATTCATCTTTATTGAGCAAGAAAAGAAGAGTTACATCAAAACTGTCCACAAGGGAAACTTGAAAATGAGCTGAAAGCAAAGCTAATCTATTGCCTAAAAATCAAACTACCAAATGACTAACTACCGGCTAACTACTAGCTAACCCAAATGAGGCCCTAAGCCTTCTTATTTATACAAAATGAGGACCCCAACAGTCCTCCTAAACTTTAAGGACTCGGCTGCCCAAGACTTGTAGTTAACAGCAGTCCTACTTGACTTGCTTGCTGCCCTTGTGCTGATTGATTTGGTGGCCCTTGAACTCCGAGCTGATGGTGGAGAATTCGAGGTAAGGGCCCATAAATGAGGGGAACACCTTCCTAAAAATACTCTCCACGAATTTGGCTGCCAAGTGCTCATTTCAACCATTGATTTTGTCTCCAAATTGACCAAAAAGGCTACACAAAGCACACATTAGACTTGTTGGCATAATGACTAACCCAATTCACTCTATTATCATAAATATAATTAAAAACATGTAATAAACTAATGAGAATGGTGGATTAAGTCGAATTAGGAGGTTGAATGAGCCCAAATAATTATCCATTTTTGGGGCTCATCATCACCCCCCTACTGAAAGTGTTGCTCATCCTCTGAGCAATCAATATATCTCCTCATCTTTGATGGCCCTGGTGGCCTCCCTGTCATGCCAAGAATCTGAAGTGATGCCCTCTTCTTAGTCATGAAACCATGCTTTTCTCTTTGCTTCTTCCCACTGCCTGTGCTTCTTTTCCTAGAGAATTCTCAACTTTGGTATGATTGTGCAAGTATATTCAATATGATGGTGGCAATGGTGGTGAAAGGAGATGAAACCAGTGGAGGATGGAAGAAAAGAGTGGTTGCATGCCTCCTCAACAAACTTCAAGCTTCAAATCCCTCTCCATAATTGATTCTGGCCTGCCCAAATGCTTCTACATGATGTTTCTGGTAAAAATACAGAACTTCCTGTAGAAAGTCCTGTAGCTTCCTGTAGAAGGTTGAACCATGACCAGATTGTGTCCGAACCTTGAAAAAATGAGTGTTCATGGAGGGGATGGATGTGCTTAGGGTGGCTAGCACAGGTGTTGCCTCCCTAGCTAAAATCTCGGCCAATTTCTCCTTCTGCTGCCCTCTCCCCAAACTTCCTTGTATGCCAATCCCAAACAACGCAAAGCCTTTGAACTCATTTGATGAAACTTCCTCAAGAGTAATTCCCTTGATGCATCATCTAATTCAACAACTGATCCATCTGCAAGTTGTTGAAAAGCACTCCTTTCAAGCAAATTTTCCATGGCGCCCTTCACTAGCAGACGATTTTGTCCCATTGGTTTCATGACAATAACACCCATGGATTTTTTATCACAATCAAACTCCAATAAAGCCTGCCTCTTTGATATTTGTATCCACCAATCACAATTGCCCAATTTCATTGTGCCACTGTTGAGAATGGCACTTGTATCACCTACCATTGGGTCTGGAACTCCCATTTTTTCAACCAATACCTTCAAGGCTGCCTCAGTGGGAATACCAGTAGCATGGAACTGGTGACCTTGACAAGATATCCCTGCATCATTGCAAACTACAGTAACTTCTGCGAAAGTTTCTAAATTTTCCCCCATATTATGTGTAGGCCAATCCAATATTTTTCCATCCTCAGGATTATATGTTGTTCGTTCAACAGTAAACTCTCTAAGTGAACCAGCACTGTGCCCTATGGCTATAAACTCACTGACAGACATCTGATTGGTTGTAAGAGTACATGTCTTATCAGAGCAAATCACTGTGGTGCAACCCAAAGTCTCCACGCTCAGTAAATTACGCACAATAGCATTCTTTTGTGCCATCTTACAAGTGCCAAGAGCCAAACATGTAGTAATCACAGCAGGCAATCCCTCTGGTATAGCAGCAACTGCCAGAGCAACAACAATCTTAAAGTAGTACGTACATTTCTCAAAGGAAAACCTGATATTTTTTTGGCCACCCATCTATGACTTCCCATGAAAGAAAATATTTGTAGTTCATGATCCAGACAAGAATACAAATGGCACCAATCACTGTTGTCAGTCTTTCACCAAATTCATCTAACTTTCTTTTCAAAGGGGTATCATGACATTCCATTGAAGCTTCCTGAATTTGTGCCTGAATTTTACCTATTTCTGTAAACATGCCAGTGCTCACAACAATGCATGTGCAGCAACCATTGGCAACTGTAGTTCTGCAAACACCATGCATTCTTTTGACTGCAACTCACAGTCACACAAGGTGGCTGGATATGTTCTTTTGACCACAGGCATGCTCTCTCTGGTCAGGGAGCTCTACTCCATCCTAAAGGTGGATGTCTTGAGGGACACAATTCTCATGTCTGCAGGAACCTTGTCTCCCACCTTCAGTTCCACTATATCTCCTGGAACAAGTTCTCTGGAGGGAAGATCTACAACATAATGTCCATCTCTCAAGACCTTTGCATGATCAGATTGCATTTCTTTGAGAGCTTCCAAAGCCTTCTCAGAATTATTCTCCTGCCATACTCCAACAATGGCATTGAGGATAAGAATCAGGAGAATGACCAGGGGCTCTACGTAGGCTGTTATGCCCTCCTCAAAAGACACATTATCACGAAAGTAGGCGAGAAGAAATGAAATGCTAGCTGCCAGCAAAAGTATTTTAACAACTGTATCATCAAATTGCTCCACTACCAGCTTCCACAAAGGTGCACCATTTTTCTTCTGGAGCTCATTCCATCCATATATTTGATGGTGTTTTTCCACTTCATGAGAATTTAAACCATTCTCTAAGCTCACATCATATTCTTCTAAGCATTCTTCAACAGTTTTAGACCAAGCAGGGAATATCTTGTCCTCCATGGACTATGAAATAGATGATCAGATTCTGAATTCAAACAGATTGCTCCACCATTAACAGATCTATAATGCGTTTGAAAAAATCCAAAATCAATACTTTCAAGAACCCTGGTAACCTTTGACACGAGCTTTAACTACTTTTCTCATTTCAAGCTTGAATTTTGACAAAAATCTCGGGTTTTCCTTCTGCAGAGTTGTTTTCTGCGTTTCCTGTAGACGACTTCCTGTAGAGTGCCCTTGCACCTCTAAGTGAGCCCGATACGCTGGAGAATTGTGAACCAGGCCACAAAGCTCAATGGAGGACGATGGGTTAATCATTTTGTGGAATCAGAGGATGCATACTTCAGTTGAAAATGTTGCAAGTGCAAGTTAACAACAATTTGTGAGTTTCAGCTGAGCGTTCGTTAATTGCTGCGTGATTTGTGGTGAAGGAGTGAGGTGGCCAGGTGTACATGGCCACATGCAGACGGCAGTGCTATAATGAGCTGCATGTCCTCTTCTTGTTAATCAGTTGCACTGGAGTTAAAGCCTCTACCACTGTCTGTTTTTTTTTATTTTTAATTTTCACGTGAGTTGTCTAACACATACGTTGCATGATTCTTGGCTGATTGATAGAGAATTGGACAAGGAATTATCGGCTTAATCCTGCTATATTTGTGGCTCAATTCCACCATTCCATTCATTCATGCAGTTTTTAAATTAGATTTGTGCAATAGAAGAACGAGTTTCAGTCACGTACCTGAAGTCAAATGGCTGTTGTGAGGTGCTGAGGCTAGTCATTGCTGCATGCACTGGTTTCTTTGGTTGCATGAGGGCTTGGCTGATGATTTTTGCTTGTTTTCCTTGTGCAGGTGTCCTCTGGCCGGATGCATGCTGCAGGAGTTCATTTCCACGCTCAGATCTGCACCTTCAAGCTGTTGCGCTGAATTTTCACAGGACCGGAACTTGTTTTCGCCATTGCTCCCAAACGGCAAACCGGATTGATCTGAAACTTGCTGAGCGCATTCCTATCATCATGATGCACCTCCCATAGCAAAATCGTGATCAATGGATGCACATATTTCGAGAAAAATGGAAAATGGCTGAAGATTTCAGAGATCAATTTCTCGGAAACCGTGCATCGGAATCGGCTGAAACTGCTTGGATAGGTTACTATCACCCATATGCATATCCCCATGTAACAGGTTTTGAAACGGATGCACGGATATGGAGAAAATACAAAAATGACTGATGGTGTTGGAGGCTGATTTCTTGGGAACCGTGCACCGGAATGGCCTGAAACTGCTCGAGCATGTTGCCATAATCCCTATACAATTCTCTAAAAAACGGTTTTTCAAATGGATGCATGGTTTTCAAGTTATGGCAAAAACAAATTTTGTTCTATGTATTTTCTCTTTAAAGCATTTTACAAGTTTTTGCATGGAAAGAAAAATTGAGCTTGGGTTGTGATGCAGGCATGGAGATGATGGAGGAGGAGGTTGAAAAGTGCAGGAGGACTTCTGAACCCTTGAGGAAGCTACCATGTTCGCCAAACCACCTTTTTGAAATCCATTTCTAGCTTCCTACAATTTCTACAGGAACTTCCTGTAGAAGCACAATGAAGAAGCACAATGAGGTGGAAAGGATGATGGAAAAGGGTGAGGAATGGGAACATGGATGCTTGCAGGCATAACCAATGGATTCCAAGCTTTAGATCCCCTTCCAAAATCAAATCTGGCTCGCTTGAAGGTTCTACAGGATGTTTCCTGTAGAAATATAGAACTTCCTCTAGAAGGCACAAAAACTCCTTTGTCTTTGTTTTGAGTGATCCTCCTGACCTGCAATGTCATTGCTGCAACTTGAAATTATTCAATGAAAATTAGATTTATTTTTCTTTTTCTTTTTCTCTCTTTTTTTAAAAAGAACTAGGGCGCCTCATGGAGGTTTTCACCCTAATTGCCTGCCCTGGGCGCCTCTAAGGGAGGTTTTCACCCAGAGATCTTATTCTCTTTTCTCTTTTTTCCCAACCCATTGACCGCCTCATGGAGGTTTTCAATCAATGAGCCAATCTAAGGCGCCTCCGAGGAGGTTTTCACCTTAGATTTTTATTTTCATCTTATTTTCATGTTTTTTCTTTTTCTTTTTTCTTTTTTTTCTACCCTACCCTACTTGAAAAAAAAAAAATCCTTTTCAAGTATAAGAATACTTCCAATGGAGCCATGTGCACATCGAGATTAGAGATAAAATGATGTGGCGGCTTGAAATGCATGCTTTGAGAGCTATCCAGATCTCAGAGACCAAATGATTTGACTTTGAAGGGATCAAACATAGCCGAGGAAGAGAGTACTGCTGCAACTTAGTGACTGTCTGGAACCATGTCTCAATATAGCTTTGATATCCTTGGTCCTTTTGCTGATCTGGAACATTCTCCATATCTTCTTCTATCATGACCTTCACATCTTCCTCTTTCTGCTGATCTTTCTCTTGACTACATGGAGGGTTTGATGGTAACCATGAGGAAGCTTTCTCGATCTCTGATTCTGATCTCTTCTCTTCATCAAGTGCAGCCCATGGTTCTTTGATCTCCTCTTTTGAATCTTCTTTTGCTGGATGTGGTCCTTCAATGCTTGCAATATAGTCTCTTTTTTGCAATACTCTTCCCGAGCTATGGTGAAGATCATTGAGCTCAAGAGGAGTCATTTGGACATGTTGTGTCCCAGCATTGCAATTGTGTTGAGCTACTCCAATGGACAAGTTTGGAAATGGTGGTATGGGTAGCTGAGTGGGGGCGTAGATTTGAGATGGATGTGGATGGGGTTGTGGTTGGGTAGGCATTTGGGGTTGCCTTGGTGGAGCAGGAGGCGATGGTTGTGGACGAGCAGGTGGTGGAGGAAAAGAAGTGGGAGGAGAGTTGTACTGGGACCTACACCCTTGATGAGGTGCATTCCATTGAGGCTGTGGCTGAGCATAAGAGTGAAACGAATGAGCAACTGGTTGGGAATAATATGGATCTGTGAAGGAACAAGGAGGAGGTGTGAACCAGGAAGGATGAGCAGGGGGACCCCAAGAAGGCATGAAAGTGGCTTGATAGGGGTCATAATAGGTCTCGGGTGTCCGTTGCAGTTCCTGCTGGTAAGATCTAGGTCCATGCGGCCTCCTTTGGTTCATATAATAGAGTGATTCAGTGGCTCCTTTGGCTCTCTGATATGCAGCTTTGATTCTGGGTAAGGAAGGGCACTGATCTGTAGGATGGTATTCTTCACAGACAAAACACACTTCTATGGAGTACAATGGACATTCGTTCCTAGGATGCTTTCTAGTGCATCTGGGACAAAAGATGGCCAAAGCCCTCTTGGCTTCCTCTTGCTTCCTTTGGATTTGCAAAGTATCCAGTTGCATGGCAAGAAACTGCCTTATATCACTCTTGAAATCTTCCATCTGATGTGCAAATTCATTTTTGGACAAGGTACGGCTCCCAACATTTCTACTTGTAGCCATTTGCTCTAGAGGAATGGTTTCTTCTTCTTCTTCCCTTGAGGTTCTTCAAATATGTCTTGCTGTCCACCTAAGGGTTCTTTAATCACAGCCATCGAAGAAGAGAGAATGTTGGCTGTGTGAAGCAGTGGGGGTGTTGTGCAATCATTTTTCTAACTTATCTCTACTCCTACAAGGCATGAAATGAAATATTTTTGGTTGATTTTTGCTTTTTTCTACTTCTACCTGCAAAACTGAAATAGATTGAACTGCAACTAACTATCTTGCTAAAATGAAAATGCGGAATTGAAATGAAAGCAGGAAAGGACTAATCTATTTTGCTCAAATTGCAGGAATGAAATGCTAGTCTACGCTTGCAGAAATGAAATTGCGGAATTGAAATGCTAATCTATAAAAGCGAGAAATGCTAATCTACTTTTGCATAAACAAAACTGCATAATGGAAATGAAATAAACTACTTAGCAGAAGATTGTAGTGGAAAATAGAAGAAAAGCGGCAATCACCAATACTCTGACGCTTCCCCGGCAACGGCGCCAAAAAGATGGTGGGCCCCAGTATTGTAGCAATAATGTTGCAACTCCTGGAACTCCCTTGTTTAATTTTATCAACCCGATAGTTCGTAACAAACTTGGAAGCGACGGTGCTGTATGCAGAAGTACTAGCTCTTGCCGCAACTGTCACTTCGTCAGCTGGCACAAGTCCACTAGGAGCTTAAGCCAACTTCTATGAGCTCTTAGAAGAAGCTTTTTAATTGATGGATGAAAGCTAACTCGAAGGAAGCTAATCTAATTGCGAAAAGAAACTGAAAGCCAAAAAGAAACACAAACCCTAGCAAACCCTAATTCTACCAGCTAGTCCTATTGACACAAAGGAGAGCATGAAAACTATTGAAAGAGATGCCATTACTTCTATGAAGGTAAAATGCATGTGTCTAAGTTATCACTATCTGAAGAAAAAATCTTTTTGTATTTTTTATTAAGTTGTTGGAATTATCATGCATGTGCTTCTAACTATTTTTGACTGTGCAGAGGTGGATCAAGGAGGAGAAATGCTTGGAAGGGGTCGGGAAGGTTCAGAGAGGGTCTAAGGAGTCCCCAACACCCTTCCAGAGAGTCTCACAAAGTTTGCCTGCCAAGAAACCGTGTTTATGAGCTTCTACAGGAAGTCTGCAGGGGTTCTACAGGATGTTCTGTAATTCTTCTACAGGATGTTTCGAAATGGGATTTTGGAGCATGGATGGAGGGAAAAAGATGGAGGAATGAGTATGGAGGTGAAATAGGGGTGTGAAGAGGTCTAGGACTTGGTGGATGAGGCTAAGGGGCGATTGGATTTGTTCAAGGATGGAGGAAGCGATGATGCACAAGAATGTAGGAATTAGGGCAAGGTGGGGAAAGTATGGAAAATGAAGGGTACGAATCATGGACTAAGGGTTGGAGCAGATTATCTGATGGATTATGGGTAGATAGAGAAGGATAACAGGTGCTCTGCAAGTTATTTTTCGAATTTAACAAATGAAGACTTGGAAAATCAAGAACCTAATTACCTTGACCTAATCTGACCTAGATAATAGCAAAAGAAATGGAACAGAAGTTTATTTGCACAAAATCAGATGAACTAACTATGCAAATAAGCAATCATAACCCTAAGCATGCAGTCAAAACTGATATCAAGTTTGACAACTAAGAATCCAACACTAATACTTGCATGGTGAAGCAAAACAACGTTTTTGTGGGCAGCAAGGTCACCTTTGTCCCAACTCACGATCCCACTGAGGGAGAGGTAAGATCAGAGGTGCTTGAGCCCCTTTTTCCAAGGATCCTTTATGTTATTAATCTATCCAAATCAATCTGAACATGAAAATCTATTTTAATCATCAAAAGCAACCTAAATAACACAACAAGTTTTAAATCTAAATAGCAGATTTTACTCTAAGGATGCAGCAAAGACACATGAAAGTAAACAAAGGAGGTACTGGGCGCTTGAGATGGGCCCAACCCCAAGAGCTACAACCTCCTAAGAGAGATTTAGAGCTGGTGCAAAGCTGGATTCATCTTTATTGAGCAAGAAAAGAAGAGTTACATCAAAACTGTCCACAAGGGAAACTTGAAAATGAGCTGAAATCAAAGCTAATCTATTGCCTAAAAATCGAACTACCAAATGACTAACTACTGGCTAACTACTAGCTAACCCAAATGAGGCCCTAAGCCTTCTTATTTATACAAAATGAGGACCCCAACAGTCCTCCTAAACTTTAGGGACTCGACTGCCCAAGACTTGTAGTTAACAGCAGTCCTACTTGACTTGCTTGGCTGCCCTTGTGCTGATTGATTTGGTGGCCCTTGAACTCCGAGCTGATGGTGGAGAATTCGAGGTAAGGGCCCATAAATGAGGGGAACACCTTCCTAAAAATACTCTCCACGAATTTGGCTGCCAAGTGCTCATTTCAACCATTGATTTTGTCTCCAAATTGACCAAAAAGGCTACACAAAGCACACATTAGACTTGTTGGCATAATGACTAACCCAATTCACTCTATTAGCATAAATATAATTAAAAACATGCAATAAACTAATGAGAATGGTGGATTAAGTCGAATTAGGAGGTTGAATGAGCCAAATAATTATCCATTTATGGGGCTCATCACATGTCCTCTTCTTCATGCTCATGTTCTCACCATGTAATGGTCATCTTACTCCAAAGATCTCTGGAAAACAAACAAGATAGGAGTTAGGTCCTGATTTTTATGAGAAACAGGCAAAAATTCCATAAAAAATTGTGCATCAAATTCCCTTTTTGCGCCCAACGCACCTGCAGCAGTGTTCTAGGTGCGTTGAATGTTAGATAGCCTTTAGATAGGCCAACATTCAACGCAGGTTTCGATACACTGAGGGTGCGTTGATGGTAGAACGAGTTCTTTAAACCCCAGGGACTCAGAAAAGCTAGGAATCAAGCTCAAAATGTAAAATGGAAACCATGAAATGAAAGAGCTCAGGTTTAGCTCCTACCTGGTCCAGGCGGCGCCGAGAATCGTCCACAGAATCTCCCGAAATCAGCTAATGAAAATCGAGGGGGAAAGCACCTCCAAAGCTCCAACAAACCAAGTTCAAATGAAATGGTAAAATGAGAGGTAAAAAACACTTTTTCATTACTTTTACGCAGTTCAAAGTAAAATATTAGTGTTCAAACTCGTTTTCAAGCATATATTGTTCATTTCTGACTAGTTTGATGAAGCGGTTGAAAATACAGTACGATATTTGAAAGGACAAAGCTATTTATGGTAAAATCAAAACAAGGCCATCTAATCGAGCAGTTTTAGCACATAGTTCAAGCTCGTTAAAAAATAAACATAAGACATGAGCAAATGTTTCCACCCGCATTTAAGCTCATTAAAAAATGAACTATTCCCCGGTAAATAACCATCGTGAATGTAGTACTCCAGCCGTTAAAGCCTTGGTCTTGTTTGCACC